>CM067315.1:19203340-19803340 GCA_034231615.1 Meghimatium bilineatum
CAAAAAGGTGTCGACAGTATTGCATCCTCTCATAACACCTGTTTAACATATGCGCAGACAAAATGAGCGAAATGTACGAGAAGACCTACAATGTGAACAGCTTCACAGTTAAACAGCATACAAAGGCTCAAAATCTTTTCCTTGGTGCAGAGTAAACAAAAATAATGCATATCCGCAGAAATGAGCTCACACATACAATACTTATTGACAAGAAACAACTAGAAAATGTCTGCAACTTTGAATAACACGGGACAACTATCAATACTACATAAGATTGCTTTGTAGAGATCAGAAAAATATTAGCAATGGCCCTTCAAATACATCACATATGAGAAATTTATCGCAAGGGGCAAACTGGACAACAAAGTTACAACTACAAGGAAGACATATTTTTTCCTGTGACAACATTTGTTATGATAATCGTTAAATGACATCTTCAGTGGACATCTTCACAATATCAGCATTTGGAATGAAGTGTTGTAGAAATAATATAATGGACGATCCAACACAGACATCCGTAAATAAAAGATTTTGAATATATAAAAAGACACTGGTTTTACAAGATTATCATAGAGGGAAGGATACTATGAAATATAACAAAATGCAGACCGAGACTGAGGTGTATATAGCATATCCACTATAGTTTATAGTAACATTGTACAAACATTTAAGCCACCGTGCACGTCGAAAATTATTCAATACCTGGATCACAAAACATTTTTACTTTAACGGAAATTCCCTTTGTCAAAACAAAAGTGTACATGAAATAAAGTGGTGCAAAAACGTTCATTCATGAACAGCTAGAATTGTGTATGTATCCTCTGCTCATATTTTCGAATGGACGAAAAATCTAAAACTATTTACGTCTACGTTTACTGACATACTGCGAACAGATTTAGGTTAATTATTGAAATGCTTAGACAAGACAAGAACAGTTAAACTTTCACATTATTTACGTTAATTACATAAATCAAAACATTTATTAATTTCGGAGTATCATACAATGCGACAAACTTGTTTGTAAATTGAATTAATGCAATATTCGCCATGATTAATGATGACATTTTTCTGCAGATATGCACAGTTTTGAGTATGTCAGTTATATTTCTGTCAGTTTTCAGCAAATATCCACAAATGTACGCTATAATCGTTTCTGGATCGTCTGATGGAGTCAGCCTGAGAAGCATTGTCTTCGAAATGATTGCGTAAGTAATATGGTTGTGCTTAGTAGGCATGCAAATTTGACCGAATATAATTAGCAGCATTTAATGTAGCATTAAATTAGCACCAAATGTATATTCGATGTGTTTCCACACGGGACTTAAAATGTACACATCTGGTTAGAATCGATGTCTCTGTTTTCAGTATAACCCAATAGTTTCTGAATATCTAAAATAATTATCAAAAACTGTCCGTGACACAATTTGGGCCGATGCTCTTGGATTTGGAATTTCCGTATCCGCAAAATTTTAAATTCTAGGTAATCATTGTAAACTAAGTATTCTATGAAATCGTCTTACAGAGAAAACTGTACATCGCTACCAGATTCAACGGCAGCCACGGTAGTGTAATGTTGTCATTCGCTCATTGACCAGCAATCTTGGGTTTCGAATAGACTTGTGCTTATGTGAAATAAAAATTACTCCCGTGATCGGCCTGTCCAGTCTTTAATATTATCACTCCATAACCTCGATGAAAGTAGGGTGAAAGAGCTCAAGCTCTCGAATGGCACCATCACTACAGAGAAAGTGCAGTAGGCAACGCTAATGCGCCGATTTCTGGTCAACTACTGACGAGGCAAGTGAATGCGAAGACTCCACTCCTGACCACGAACGATAGAGCGTTTATTAACTGACCATAATGGTATCTTCACGAACGATAGAGTGTTTATTAACTCACCATAATGGTATCTTCTCTCTTATGGTAACGTACTCTCTGCAGAAATAATCATTCCTAGAGCAGTTTCCCTACTGAAGCCACATATTAGAACACCTAGAGTACACTGAGAATTGCAGGGGATGTGTGTACAACAACGGAAAAAACATTGAAAACAACTTTGAAAACAAGAAATCACGAGCGGAATTTGACACCACGACCTCTTGAGTTCAATGTGAACATCTTTACCAGCTAGACGTTCATGACACATACCAATATACGCGGTGAAGAGACTAGTTTACAGGACCCATATTATTTTGCACTGCATAAAAATATTTAGTGTAATAATTAAGGACCTGGTGTAAAAATTTCGAGTCATTACCTTGTGAGCTCTAGAAAACTCAATCCAATAACTCTGCCGAAGACGGAAATGTCGGGCCATTAGCGCAAATAAAACGGCGACACAACACATTTCCATTCTCTGGACTACATCCTGTTGGAAATCTAGTAGGAATGTTGTCCTTCTACAAGTGAGATCCAGTGGGAGTTTGAGAATGAATGCTGAAGAAAAAGAAGAATCCAAGAACAAACCACAAGTGATGCAGTATGTATGTAATGTAATAGTAACCACGTGATGCAGTATGTATGTAATGTAATAGTAACCACGTGATGCAGTATGTATGTAATGTAATAGTAACCACGTGATGCAGTATGTATGTAATGTAATAGTAACCACGTGATGCAGTATGTATGTAATGTAATAGTAACCACGTGATGCAGTAGCGACACTGTTTATCTCATTTGTTACTAAAGTTATGTAAAATATGATTTAGAGAATTCAGAAAATACAGACATTTGTATTCATCTCATTGTTAGTTTTTCTCTGATCATGACGTACCAGTTTGCTTTGGAGCATCCGATACAGGTTTATTTTGAGAATATTTCGCTTGCATTTCAAGGTAAGTTATTTCAAGGTAAGTGATTTCAAGGTAAGTGATTTCAAGGTAAGTGATTTCAAGCACAAATGTTAGACATTGTTTTAAATTATAAATATTGACTCTAGTATTTGTGATCCTATATTCCTATTAATCCTACACCGATATATGATTAGATAACTGTTATCTTTTCGCACTAAGTCATTGAAAATACATGCCCACGACGTTTACTTATTTGATAGAGGGAAATATAGTCAAGATGTATCTTGTGCAAGTTCATAATAAAAGTAGATCATTGATTGGCTATTATTGTTAAACTATAAGTCAATAAATTGGGTGTCGGCGGGAATTAGAAGAAGAGGGAGACCTAGAAAAACTACGAAAAACCATTAATAGAGAAGGCATGTCTATGAACCTAAACAACACACAAGAACTGAAAGACCTGGCAACATAAAAAACAGAAATGGAAAGCTATGGTTTCTGCCCTATGCGCTGCCTATGGACCTGGAGGAACATAACATAACATAACATAACATTGTTAAACTCTTGCTAAATTCAAAGACAGTGCACTGTGAATGGCACTACTTCGCGCTCGAACTTCGGCATAGTTCGCGCTAGTTAAGATTATGAGACTCACGAATCTGTTCTACACAGAAACTGGTGTAAAATTATGTTAACATGTAGGCCTATTATCTTAGCACATCAGCATTCTTCCTTGTTGCGGGTTTTATTATTATTATTATCGTTACGATTATTATTATGTCTTTGATGTCTTACACCCATCTCTTTCTTGGTTCTCCTCATGTTCGTCTCTCCCTAGCATCATCCCCTCTATTATGGTTTTATTTAGGCCATCATGGCTTTGGTTATAGCCAAAGTATTGTAGTTTTCTGGAAAGATCCATGATGTTTAGCCAGTTTTCTGTTACATTCATTTCTCTCAGGATGGCTACATTGGTGATCTTTTTGGTTCATGATATTCTGAGGATTTTTCTGTAACATTTTGTTTCAAATGCTGCTACTTTATTTTTCACTTTGTTGGTGATTGTGCAGGATGTATACTCATATATTTCCACTGGGAATATGTAATCTCTTAGGAATGTTAGTTTTGTTGTTTTGAAGCAATTCAGCCATCTGTTTTTTTTTCCCATTTGTATTAGCTTCTTTGACGCGATAGCCAACCTGACTTCTTCATAGTAATCCCCATTACCGTTCCCAAAATCACGGTATTCAAAACTGGTGACACTTTCTGTTGTTGATACTGATTTTTCTAGTGGTTTTGTCGCTATTCACAATCTTGGTCTTGTTTCCAATTATAAATAAGTTTTGTTTCCGCAATGTTCTTTAATTCAATGAATTAAAGATGTGCAATGTTATATGAGGTGTTGGAAACCGACTTGACTGTGTGCTAATAATGTTGTATCGTCAGCATATGTTAGTTCCGGTATCTCATAACCTCCGATGTTAAGTGGGTCGAAGTTATTTCTGTTGGTCATTTCTTACATTCCTCATTATGTTCTCTGCATAAATGTTGAAGAGATATAGTGATAGGACACATCCTTGTCTGACTCCTTTTTCCACTCTGAACCAATCAGATGTTTCACTGTTTACTCTCACGGCTGCTTTCTGATCTTGATATAATGCTTTTATGAGGCGGATGTAGGTGTAGCTTAGGTGTTAGATGTAGCGGAATAGGTACTGTTCATAAATTACGGCAATAGTGTGATGGCTGGATATATGCACATGACCGATAGTTGTTGACAAGGGGATGTGGGAGGGGGAGAGTGAAGAATTTGACAAATATCTACATACTTTTTGTTATTGTATACACCAATTGCTTTGTTTGAACTGGAAACATTGTTCTCAAAATGTGAAACATTGTTCTCAGAATGTGAAACATTGTTCTCATAATGTGAAACACTGTTCTCAGAATGTGAAACATTGTTCTCAGAATGTGAAACATTGTTCTCAGAATGTGAAACATTGTTCTCATAATGTGAAACATTGTTCTCAGAATGTGAAATATTGTTCTCAGAATGTGAAACATTGTTCTCAGAATGTGAAATATTGTTCTCAGAATGTGAAACATTGTTCTCAGAATGTGAAATATTGTTCTCAGAATGTGAAACAAAATCATGAAGTTGATTCGTACTTTTACTTCAAACAATTTTTAAGGGTTATGGTAAAACATGTATAGACATAATTAAGAAAGGGGAGAGTCCAAAATTATAACAATTGTTGACAAGGGATTGGGGGGGGAAGGGGGTAAAAGGATAGCAACAAAATTATTGACCCAATGTTTATACAGTGTCCATATCACGTCCGTTTCTGCAAACATTTTATTTGGGTTCATATTTTGATATCCCTTAACTGTCTCCTATTTGTCCACATCAATTGCATTCCGAGGTTTAATGATTCATTGATCGAGCAATGTATCTGGAAGTATTTCCAAACATGTTCTGTTGTCATTTTTGATTCCGATATGAATCTCTTGTATGTTTTTTTTCGATATGAGCTCGTGTCGGACGTTTTCTGACTAGTTACCACATTCTGATATTGACTAGTTACCACATTCTGATATTGACTAGTTACCACATTCTGATATTGACTAGTTACCACATTCTGATATTGACTAGTTACCACATTCTAGCACTGTTCACTATTTTGATTCGTGTTTCTTCTTTAGAGTTCAGTATCTGCGGTCATGTTATTTTGCCAGGTCTATCGGCAGGCCAAAGTCCACTCCAGGTCAGAGCAGCTGCCCCATAGCTTTTGCCTTAAATTGGTATCCTCTAGACAGATACTTTGTCTCTGCTATTTGTATGTTGGGCAGTTCTGAAATATGTTTTCGTGTGTGTGTGTATACATGCATTAATATAAACATTCGCTCATGCTAATTTCTATGTGTGTATCGATAATTGACAAGATAACATACATTAAAACATTGCAAAAATGCTTCGTTGATTGGTGAAAAAGCAAATTAAAACATGTCAAAAATATTTTATCAAGTGAGAAGATAGCATACATTAAAACATGTCACAAGTCGTTAATTAGCGTGAAGAACATTAAAGCATGTCACAAGTGATTCGTTAATTGATAACATGTTTTCAAATATGTCAGGACATTTTCGCTAGTTCACACGATAATATACATTGTTACATATTACAATTATATGGTATTTTGTTTAAAAATGATATCAAAATTCGGATGTGCCATAAACGTTTACATACTAGGTCACGTTACAATTCTTACTTTCAGATTTCCTGCTGACAGTAGTTATTTTGCAGAATCGAAGCCAACTAGATATTAAAGTATTACCATACTTCCTGGCGTATCCTTTGGGCAGCGTGTAATGAATTCATATGATTATCTCATTGCTCTTGCATGTTTACGGGTATGTTACCTAAAACAAAACTCGAATTTGAAAATGTGTTTAAACAGATTTCCGTGGTGTTCAGCGCCGTCTTGTGCTTAGTGACGCGAACAAGTATGCACAGCGTTAGTACTTACTGACATGTATACTATATTGTTTTCTGTGTCAGTTTTGTCACTAGCTGTAACATTGCTGCATATTATAAAAGAATGTATACTTACTGAAATTCTTCTTCTTCTTTTGTTCGCTAACAATGTCTATATCTCATGATATAGAATCATATATTTAACAATATCCAACTCTTCATATCAGAGTTGTGAGATTACTGGTGTGCAGATGACACTATTCTAATATCAAGACGACCTACAGGTTTAAACCTCATCTTGTAAACCTCTAGGTTCTGTGTGAGCTGTCCAGTGCCATACTCAGAAGGTATTTGTTTTTATGTGTGCATCCTAGTCTCGTTCTTCCTCCGCTTGCTTTCCTAGAACCTTCCCTTCCTTTATTAATCTTTATAAACTATAGTATCTCTTTACATGTACACCAGTCAAAAATCATAGAGTGACTCAAAATCTGTTCCTTAATGCAAAGAAACATAATGCATATCAACAGAAATTGACTCACACTTATAATAGTCATTGACAAAGAAGAATTCGAAACTTCAACAACTTAAAATGTCCAGGGTCAACCACTACCATCACAAGAGATTGTTCAGAGGACATTAAGAGATTAACAATTGCCATACAAACAGCATCCTAGATGACAAATATATGGCAAGAAGCCAACATGAAAACAAAGTTATAAAAATATTAAGGAGCTATATTTTTCCATTAATAACATACGGTTGTGAATTTTCGACAAGGGCACCCGCAATGGAAAGAAAAATATAAGCATTTGAAATGAAATTCTATAGAAAGATCTAAGAATATCATGGTCAGAAAGATGATCCAGTACAGATGTCCATAAAGACTAGAACATGGGGATGTCCCTGGCGTAGTGGTTAAGCTGTTCGCCTTGTGTTCTCTAGGACACGGGTTCGAATTCTGCTAAGGTGTTTATAAGGTGGATTTTTTTTCGTAGATCCCTATGGAACTTGAAGCTACGGAGTTACGTACTATAAGTGGTACTCTCGGAAGAGAGGGACGGAGTACATATGGGAAACCGAGTACAGTAAAGTCAATCTTCTACGGCTTTTAAACCCTTTTTTAAAGACTAGAACATATGAGGAAAGATGTATGCTCGAAACTATCATAAATCACAAACTAACATATGGTGTACATGTAAAGATAAACTATAGTTTATAAAGATTAATAAAGGAAAGGAAGGTTCTAGGAAAGAACACTGAAGCAGAACGAGACTAGGATGCACACACAACAACAAATACCATCTTAATATGGCACTGGACAGCTCGCACAGAACCTAGAGGTTTACAAGTTGGTAGTAAGTACGATATTCTGCAAAGGACACGTCTCATTGATATATAGCAGCCATTACTAAGCATATTGAATCGTTCCCGATAATAAACTAGACTTTATGAAAAGTTTAATTCTGGATTTTTAATAGAATTTGACAGTGATTCTAAATGAGCATTGTGGACTAGAATATTCTATTTTAAAAAAGCTATTCGCTCAAAAGTAGTGCATTTCATGTAGATAGGGGGCAACTAGTGTGATCTAGTGATAAAGCAGGTCACTCTAGTATTGTGTGTTCTCGATCTAATGTTAATTTTCATTTGAAGTGCTCAGTCAGATAAATACACCAAGTAATACTGAAAGATAATATTATATTTTTTTTTTAAATTTGATTATAGGCCTATGCATAATTTAATTTCTATAAAATAGTTCACTGGACAAGAATTAATTAATAATGCCTGTTTGGTTTGAATTACTGTCTGATGTGAATTACTGTCCAATGTGTTAAATGCAACATATTGTTAGTGCTAAGAGGGTCGAGGATTAAATACCTGAAAGTGGTGCGTTTTTTTATTACTTTGTTTCAAATAAATTGCTTTCATGGACCTTTGTATCAACAGCGTATACAATCTTTATATTAGGTTCATAAACAGTAATGGTACTTGAGTTTACGTAATTCAGTCACACAAAAATACGACATAATATTTATCTTTATAACCTCATATACAATAACAAAACATAACCTAGTCCACTGGAGAAAAGTTACTTCACGCCACCGGTACAGATGTATGCTTGTTGTTTTACAGTTCCAGCCACTGATATCGATGTATGTGTGTTGTTTTACAGTTCCAGCGCGCCACTGGTATCAATGTATGTGTGTTGTTTCACCACATACCGGCGTGTCTTCCAAGATTTGTATATGTTTACTATTTTATACGTGTTATGTTTTGCATCTTTCGATTTAGAAATCTATTATGATATAGGCCTAGTCTGTTCTGTTATAATCCAGTCTATATTTACTGTAATTTCTAAGCGAAATCTTTTTAACACACATGAAGACATTTGTGTTCTTTTCTTTGTTCCATTAAGCCATTAGACTTGATATGATTTCAGCCTTAATGTCTCTTAACTTGCTCAACGCCACTTCTGACCAAGAAGCACCTCGGTCTCGTTTATAGATATAATTTCTTTCAACTGAAAGACAGATACATATCGGGATGTACAGTGATTTCTTTGAAATGGCTTCCTGATCTATTAATGGACACTACTATAGTAGGTATATATTATGTTGCACCTAGTTCACTTATCATTGTTGAAATTGGTAACTTGATGTGATTGATTTATCAGTGCTCTAGTTACTTGCTTTAGTGTTCAGATGTATTGATGAATTATTTCTTTTATTACAGCATTTACATTGATTGAGCATGTACATAGATTCATTGTATCAGTGTTTCGAGTATTTTATAGGGAAGTAGCTTAGTAAAGAGCACAGGTCAAATCAGTATTTCAAAAGATAAGAATCATTTTATGCAACGGAGTAGTATTAATGCATACACGAATTCGAGTGCTAGAATGTTATATAGAACGTATTTATGGATATGTAGCATGGACGATAAACAAAAGAGCTTAAGATGAGCTTGAGGCAACTCAGAGGTGGATGTCGAGAAGAAATGAAAATTCCATGGACAGCCAAGAAGACTAATGTTGACGTCATCAGAGCTGCTCGAGTCTACTGTCTGTCCCCAGATGAATAATGGTTGATATTATCCACACTTGCCGTTAAGTATAGGGGTGGACGCAGATGTTGCTCCAAGGCCAGATATGTCGCCTTGGTTGCATTAATTTCATGTTTATTAAACGCTCTCTTAACTTTTGCTATCAGTCGTTTTCATGGACTACTTTGATTTTATGCCCACATATTCTTTTGTTATATGCTCTTTTTGACTTTGGTTTGGGTTCATTATCATAAGGTGACCGAACCATTTTACTTGCTGAAAAGAGTTCCATTATGGCTTTTTTGTGTACTTTATATTGTTTGTTTTTCTTGATACCATTATTTATGAAATCCATCGTTTGCATGTTCTGCCCCGGGCTATATATCCATCGTCGTCTGTATAGTAAGGCCTTTTGAGGTTCATTGTGTGTTGGTTGTCTGAAAGAATGTGAAAATCACTCAACCTGTTGTCTTCTGATGAAATCCAGGAATGGCATTGTCTTTGTTAGTTTTCTATGTCGCATCTCTGCCTGATTTATTTAGTGTTTTTCCCATTTGATGATACATATTTCCAGGATAAGTGAATTCTTGTGATGTGTTCAATGCATGATATTAAACCAACCATTTTACTAATTTCTTATTTCATGAAGTTTAGTAAACATTGCAGCGTTTCTCAGACACTTCATTTCCAATGTAACAATATTCCTCTGCTACTAGACTGTTAAAGACGATGTTTGACGTTGGTAGCAGTGTTGGTATAAACATCGTAGACATTATCTGTCGTTTGATTTCCATCTTGATCATTTAGTGGAGAAGTAATGGTGAAAATTGATAAATCACTGTTTGCTTTCTGATACATTGTTTCTATTTCTCTGTCTAGTCTTCAATTTTCGGGGAAAAGCTGCCTAAATATTAAATTCTTTGACTTGTTTTACTTTGCTGATATCTATTCTTGTAGCCATTCGTGTTGCAGGCTTGCCAATTTTCATAACTTCTTTTTTTTCTGTACGTTAATTTTTTATGTTTTACTTCTTACATGTTAATAGCAATGCATTAATGAGATTTGAAAATTTTCCTAATCTTCGTATATTAGACTTTGATCGTCGATTATTAGTATTTCGCTGATTTAATTACTGTTTAATCAGGTTTATTTACAATGTTTTTCTCTTTGTTGATGTGAGTTCTTTTGTTCTTCTATCCCCGTATATGTTAAAAGTAGAGGTGCAAGCATGCAGCCTTGTCTTACTTTGGATCTTGTTTCGATCCATTTCAGTCATTCCATCTGTAGTTCTTACTGATCTGTGGAATTTTGATGATGAAGTAAAATGGCTAACTACTGCAAAAATTAGGAACAGACAGTCACGATTTTTAGGGCATGTGATGAGAAAAGCAAAACTTGAATATTTAGTAATAACCAAGGGAAGACGAGGCAGATGAAGACAAAGAAAGAAATTTCCGGATAAGTTATCA
Source organism: Meghimatium bilineatum (assembly GCA_034231615.1). Lineage (NCBI taxonomy): Eukaryota > Metazoa > Mollusca > Gastropoda > Stylommatophora > Philomycidae > Meghimatium > Meghimatium bilineatum. The sequence goes on from CM067315.1 coordinate 19,214,119, forward strand.
TCGTTGTACAAAATGAAATCACCAACTGAACTTAAAAACAACACAATAGGCAGAGAGTTGGGGAGAAGCCTGATCGCCTCCACCATGCATGGCACTTGATTGATTGTTGAAATCGGTTAGTTAATGTTTGTATTGATTAGACAGTGTTATCTTTCGTAGAGTGTCATTAGTTAGAACGCACCAATGTTTACATTCACTTTCCCAAAATTTGCATTGTTTATGTATGAGTTTAGAACATCAAGTAAGAGATTAGGATGAAAATAGAACCACGAACATCGTTCATCTTCAGTGATGGAGAAACTGTCCTTGCTGATGTGATAGGACTATTCCAACGCATGCGTACTTGGTGATTCAATGAACATGATCGCAAAGAAGAAGTGGGAATCCCCCGCCGTCAATGGGTGGACTCATTGACACATTTTTGGCCCAAAAAGATTCGTGTCAGAACGTTCGGGTGTTGAGGGTAATGAAAGAATGGATACATTGATGAAGTATACCGCTTACATCCCAAAATCAAGTAACGGACCACCATTTGAAGATTAGAAAGAAACAGAATAGCCACGTGCAGTGTTAGGACATCACACTAGGCAGGGGAGCTAGGAAACTGAATTTTAGAGACGGATTGTATACATGTAGATCGTCTTAAGTGTAGCAGAGACGAGATGGAGAGATGCCTGGTTACATACACAGTGATCAATTTAGCTTTATACATTCAAGAGGATAATGATTATGTATATATTATGTAATAGGAACATGGATTAAAAGTGTTCTATAACATTTAATTTCGAATACCGATATTTTCTTGTCCATGCGATGTTATTCCCCACCTCTCACAACCATTTGTTGCCACTGGAAAAAAATATTAATGTTGTAACTAGTTTTTCTGGATGACTCCCGCTTCAACTTTGTGGACCATGTTCTTCGAATCACTTAATGCATGTATTAATATATAATCAGCCATGACAGTGCTTCTGTCACAGATTTTATCTCTATCGCACAAATGTGAGTGGTTGTAGCTTAGAAACAGCTGGGTTCTTTGACAATTTTCCAACCACACCGTGCTTAAAAACCCCCATGCACATTGGGTGATGAGGAATAACTGATTCTTCTTGTAGATCATAACATCGTTCTCTGTAACTCTATCGTCGATGATAACTCCGAGTTCTGCATCCAAGGCCAGCGTATTTTTGTCTCTGTAACTTCTGTCGAGCGGATGATTTCAGATAATGCACCACACAATGCAGACGGAGTGAGTATGCTCAATGCAAATAAGGTTACACGCTTGTCCAATAATATCCTCCGCATGTCTACTAATGTTCACTTGAACTCGATAAATCAGGTTATATATAACTTCGATACTCTCATACCCATATCCTGTAAAATCTTGTACAGTGGCAGCATTGTCCTTCGTGCTTTGATGTTTGATGGCATTCATGTCAATTTATCTTTTATTTCGTGAAAGTAAATATTCATAACATGTATTAAGCTTTCGTGTATCCCATGTAGGATACTTCACAGTTTAAGAGACACTAATCTACATTATCTATCTTTATTACAAACACTTCATACACTGTTATATGAAATATGTACCACTCAGGTTCAGCTATTGACTTGTTATTTCAGTACATGGCAGCAGTTATCCTAAATTCCAGTAAGTGGTTCCAACTGAGAACAATCCTAGAGATAAAAAGTCCAGGTCAAGTTATCGCTACTGGTTGGATCATTTCTACTTACAACACAGCTGGTAATGTGCCGTTTAACAGATCATTCTCTCCTATCAAGATACAATAACAACTGACATAACTAATATGTGAACACTGACAGAACAAATATGTGAACAATGACAGAATAAATATGTGAACAATGACAGAATAAATATGTGAACAATGACAGAACAAATATGTGTACACTGACAGAATAAATATGTGAACAATGACATAACAAATATGTGAACACTGACAGAACTAATATGTGAACACTGACAGAACAAATATGTGAACAATGACAGAATAAATATGTGAACAATGACAGAATAAATATGTGAACAATGACATAACAAATATGTGAACACTGACAGAACTAATATGTGAACACTGACAGAACAAATATGTGAACACTGACACAACAAATATGTGAACAATGACAGAACAAATATGTGAACAATGACAGAACAAATATGTGAACAATGACAGAACAAATATGTGAACAATGACAGAACAAATATGTGAGCAATGACAGAACAAATATGTGTACACTGATACAACAAATATGTGAACAATGACAGAACAAATATGTGAACAATGACAGAACTAATATGTGAACACTGACAGAACAAATATGTGAACAATGACAGAATAAATATGTGTACACTGATACAACAAATATGTGAACAATGACAGAACAAATATGTGAACAATGACAGAACAAATATGTGAACAATGACAGAACAAATATGTGAACAATGACAGAACAAATATGTGAACAATGACAGAAGAAAAATGCAAGATGTGGTTATACTTATATAACACGATGAACACTGGGATTACGAGCAACATAGTTTTTGTTAATGTTTGAGCAATAGGTAGTTTTCTCCAGAGATGTATTTCTGTTGATTAGCCAGAATAAGAGTGACATGTCAGCACGTCTCATAACCTGGCCAGGAGTAGAAAGTGTTTCCTGAATATCACCCCCCACCCCCTCCGATCGTGAGCAGTGCTGCTGATTTGAAGCATAATCGTTCTTAATGTATAAAACTGTTTGTCAAAGTGTTTTCTACTACCGCCATCTTTCTTATAGAGTTTTAGACATATACCCTTCTCCCATACCCAACAAAATACCACAAACGTACACCTCACAGTTCACCACTAACGCAAATTATTTTGAAGTAATTCTTCATCCACACACATTAGCGTTAAAGTATAACTTCTGGGGGGGGGGGGTGAAAGCAAGACACAAATTGCAATCAATTATTGAACTCGTTTCATCCGGACCGACAATCCAATCGTTCATACAATATGGCCGTTCCGGACAGAAAAACGGTATCGGAGTTCCTTTTCCAAAATTATTTAATTACTTTCTGCTTTGTTCGTGTTGCAAGCACCTCCGAAATTTACGAGAACAATTTGTCTTTCATTTCATACAAGCAGATGATTATTCTGACGTGTTTTTGTGGAAACTATGAAATCAGGTGTCATGTATTTTCTCGTAGTTTTGTGTTCATATGATATCGTGGTCAAACTGGTAATGTGAAACGTAATGTATTGATTATCAAGAAATACGTCTCTGAAACATGTGATAAACAGACTCAAATTGTTTAAATAGCTATTATAATATACGATTTTCTTGTAATCATTTTATATTTACACACACACATATATATATATAGGCTCCTACAATGTGGCTTCCGACAGGACAGAGGTACTGTTAATAAGGTTTTCAATGCCAGACAACTACAGGAAAAGTGTCGTGAACAGAACATTGGTCTTTAAACCACATTTGTCGACCTAACTAAGGCATTCGACACTGTAAATCGCGAAGGACTATGGAAGACCATAGCCAAATTTGGATGTCCCGAAAAATTTACCAACATGGTTCGCCAGTTCCATGATGGTATGACAGCATGTGTGCAAGATGACGGCGCACAATCATACCCCTTTCCAGTGACTAACGGCGTCGATAGGGTTGCGCCCTGGCCCCGACGCTCTTCAGCATGGTGTTCTCTGTCATGTTAAATGATGCCTTCCGGAATAACAGTGCAGGAATTTGTTTTCGCTATCGAGCTGACGGAGGACTATTCAATCTTAGTAGATTGAAGGCCAAGACCAAAACTAAGACGGACATTGTTCGCGACCTCTTGTTCGCCGACGATTGTGCATTAAATGCTACCAGTCTGAAAGACATGAAAGACAGCATGGACCTCTTTTCTTCAGTAAAGGGACAAAAACTTAATACTGCCAATAAGTTTGTATATCTCGGCAGCACCCTATCACAAGCTGCGACAATTGGCGAGGATGCTTCCCTGCGTATTGATCGTGCAAGTGCAGCATTCGTGAGTCTTCGTGTCAACATCTGGATCACGCGTGGTCTCAGTCTGACAACTAAGTTGGACGTGTACCGAGCAGTGGTTCTGCCAACACTGCTTTATGCTGCGTCATTCTGGACTGTCTATGCGAAACACCCTCGACAGCTTAACTCTTTTCATCTTCGGTGCCTACGAAACCTCATGGTAGTACGTTGGCAGGATCGTGTACCAGATACGGAAATTCTTCAAAAGTCCTGTATGCAAAGCATCCATGCAATCCTTTCTAGGTCCCAACTCCGCTGGACTGACCACATCGTCCATATGCCAGACAAGCGCCTTCCAACGAGATTATACTATGGGGAGTTGTGCGAAGGTAAACGTTCAAGTGGAGGGCAGAAAAACCGCTTCAAGGATCACCTAAAAAGCTCTCTCAAGCACAGCAGCATCGATCCTAGCTCGTGGGAGACTACAACACCTGATCGCTCAGTCTGGTACACCCAAATCACTGCTGGCATCACGAAATTTGAAAAAGGAAGAACACTGCGGGCAATCCACAAGCGCAAGACGCGGAAGGACAAATCCGAAAATTCTCCTACCCCGAACCTTCAGCACTCCTGTATGCACTGCAATAGAACTTTCCGTGCACGAATCGGACTCATCGGGCATCTACGAACTCACAAACCAAATTAGTAAATTAACAATTTTAATTATTATTAGTATTTTTTCCCCATCGCATTTAATGTTTTTCATGCCATGCTCATCTTCGCTTGCGAAAGAGGAACATCATATATATACCGCAATGAACCTAAATGAAACAGTACACATGATTTCATTCTCTCCACTTCGGATTTCTGGATATGCTACGTGTAACCTTTTACCCTTCCAACTTTACGTTCTTCCCCTACAACCCGTTCTGTTGTATCCTACATTTAAAAATAATAAGTACTGGTTGTCTAAAGCTGTTTCCTTTTTGCAAAGTTTTCTTTTTTGCTGAATATTCCCTAAAGCTCTTACGCCTACTTGACGCATACAAACCCCCCCCCCTTTAAGTCGCTCATCACATCACCCTTCTCCCCCCCCCCCCCCAATTGATGCGTTCTTCCTGATAGGTATATACGTAATTCTTAGAATCCTCAGTAAATGTTTATTTTAATTTGAACATATTAGTTTGTTATACGATATCTATAACAAATCCGACGTTATATTTATATAATTTATTTTCGCGGTACTAGGCACAGTATTTTGAGCGTTCTGTCATCCGTTCTCTTCCTTTTTAGGGAAGGACGTTTTTTTCAGGATTGCAGAACGATGTACACCAGGTACCACTGCTTAGCTAAATCGATTGGAATGAAATCACTCGTGAAAAGAATGCACGTTGAATATTATGTATATTTTCTTTAATATTTCAATATTGATTTCAATTTCAGTTCGAATTCTGACAGCAGCAGTTATTACCAAAAATATACCACTATTAATTTGTCTTTCAACAAGCGAAGTTCTGAATGTGGCAGTTGTATTAGCACTCTATTATTATAAAGGGAATTCCACGAGGACGGATGGAAGGCGTAGGTCATAAATAAATCAGATACAACGGAGAAAACCAAGAAACATAGCATACGATTCGCTCAGATAATTAGTACGAAATGAGTTCATGTGAAAAATTATTGTATTGACACTAATCGGTGTACAAGCATGAGCACTTCTAGATTACATTAACACTATTCAGTGCACAATCACTTATATATTATATTAACACAATTAAATGTACAAGCACTAGCACGTATTGAGTACATTAACACTATTTAGTTGACTACGCACTTAAAGATTAGGCCTTGATTTTTGATTAAGAACAAGTGTCACAACAATGTGGGCGTTCCCATATATCTCAGTGTCCCAGTCAGTTGCTGAATACGCGTTCTTCTGATCTTTTCGGAGATTCCAATAGAATCACCGAGTCTGTTGGTGGTTGCGTCGCCAGCCAGGCGAGAGCTGCTATCACCGCTTCTATTTCCATTCTCATACTCGATGTTTTAGTTGGGTACTCAGCTGACTTCTCAGCTAATTTCTTGCTATGTTGGTAGGCCACGAAACCCCAACCACACCTGTGTGTGTCTTGCGTTACTGAGCCGCCTGTGTAAATTATTGTATCGTGTGTCTTCGAGTACTGCAGTATGAGTTCTTCGATTATTTCCCTGTTATGTTTTAAAGATTAGGCCTACATTAACACTATTTATTGCCTAATCAATTATAGATTACATTAGACACTATGTAGTGTCCAAGTACTTGTAGATTACATTAGATACTATGTGGTGTCTAAGTACTTGTAGATTACATTATTAGACACTATGTGGTGTCCAAGTACTTGTAGGTTACATTATTAGACACTATGTGGTGTCTAAGTACTTGTAGATTACATTAGACACTATGTAGTGTCCAAGTACTTGTAGATTACATTATTAGACACTATGTGGTGTCTAAGTACTTGTAGATTACATTAGACACTATGTAGTGTCCAAGTACTTGTAGATTACATTAGACACTATGTGGTGTCCAAGTACTTGTAGATTACATTAGACAATATGTGGTGTCCAAGTACTTGTAGATTACATTAGACACTATGTGGTGTCCAAGTACTTGTAGATTACATTAGACACTATGTAGTGTCCAAGTACTTGTAGATTACATTAGACACTATGTAGTGTCCAAGTACTTGTAGATTACATTAGACACTACGTAGTGTCCAAGTACTTGTAGATTACATTAGACACTACGTAGTGTCCAAGTACTTGTAGATTACATTAGACACTACGTAGTGTCCAAGTACTTGTAGATTACATTAGACACTATGTAGTGTCCAAGTACTTGTAGATTACATTAGACACTATGTAGTGTCCAAGTACTTGTAGATTACATTAGACACTATGTGGTGTCCAAGTACGTGTAGATTACATTAGACACTATGTAGTGTCCAAGTACTTGTAGATTACATTAGACACTACTTAGTGGCTTCCAGTTAATGGCGCGGAATGGCAGCTGCTAACCTGCTCGCCCAAGATAGAAGTAAAGTTCGGTCTTTCAGTGCTTTCTATATGGAATATGTGATTCCATTTCTGAATGGGATAGTTTAGAACACAGTTTAATCTTTAGAGACGCTGAAACAACATTGTGACAGGTGTAGCAAACCGACAGTGTAAAACTAAACGCTCATTGGAAACTCGGAGAGTTCACAGAAGACTACATTCAAACGTAAACAAACCAGCATATTTGGAGTAATAAATATTTGATATCAGAAGACTAGCAAACACAATGTCAAATCTGGATTACATCAGCAGACAGCAAATTAAGTTGTTTTCGCATGCTTTCAGAATACCATCAGGCAGTGCCCCTAAAAAAACAGTACTATACAGACACAATGGATACAAAGCCAGGGGCAGACATTCCAAACGATAGATTGTGAAATAAAAGAATCAACGAAGACAAACATATATGATGGACACAAAAAGGTCATCTCCAGAGAACTCTTCCATCCCTGGCTTCAAAGCATAAAGGATTATAAAGCGAAAAATAGTGCCCAAGCACTTATAGATTAAATTGACACTATTCAGTGTCCAAGCACTTATAGATTATATTGACACTATTCAGTGTCCAAGCACTTATCGATTAAATTGACACTATTCAGTGCCCATGGACTAGCAATTCTCGATTACATTGACACTGTTCAGTGGTCATGCACTGCCACTACTTGATTACCTTGATACTTAGTTAACAGAGAAGTACTGTGGAAGGTGCTTACAAAGTTCGGGTGCCCCCTAAAACTTGTCACTGTGATACGACAATTTCATGACGGTATGATGGCTAGTGTTATCTGCGATGGAGAGGCGCCCCCTGCGTTCTCTGTCATATATGGTATAAAGCAGGGATGTGTGCTGGTCCCTACTCTATTTAGCTTGTTATTTACAGCAATGATAACGGAAGCACACTGTAGTAATGAAACAACTGGTATAATCATCAATTATTTAACAGATGGTGGTATTTTAAATCTACGTCGTTTAAAAGCAGAAACGAAAACCAAATATGGCACTATTAGGGAATTACTTTACGCTGACGACTGTGCATTGTATGCTGACTCTGTCGTAAAAATGCAAAGCACCATAGACCGTTTCCCACAGGCTTTCAACAACTTTGGTTTTACGATAAACACCAAAAAAAAAACTTATGCACCAATTAACACCAAATAGCCAACATACTGCTACTTCTATTATCGTCAATCAGTAAAAATTTGCAGGTAGCTGAAATTTTACTCTCTCTCAGAATGTCAACATCGATGTGGAACTTAACAATAGACTGGCAAAAGCTAACGCTGTATTTGGTAGATTACACAGCAATGTATGGGGCAGAAAAGGTATACGAACAACTACCAAAATTCAAGTATATCGTGCGGCTGTTATATCAACCCTACTATTCGATTGTGTAACGTGGACAGTGTATGCGAGGCATGCGAGAAAACTAAATCACTTCTTAGCTGCCTACGTAAATTACTAAACATCCATTGGTGTGACAAAGTATCCGACTACGAGGTATTGGAAAAAACTGCCTCAACAAGCATTACTTATGAAAGTGTAAGCACGTTGGGCAAGTCATCGTGTGTGTATGGAGGACTCGCGTCTACCAAAACTAATATATTATGGAGTTCTCAAGACAGGACTTCGAATAGTTGGTGGACAGAAAAAACGTTTCAAAGACACACTCAAGTCCTCACTGAAACATCTTAAAATTTACGTAGGCTCTTGGGAGAGCCTCGTGCAGGATGGAACAGCATGGCGTTACAGTCTCAGAATTGGAGCACTAGCGGCGGAAGAGACCAGGCAAAATACTGCAAGACAAGCGGGCAAGTAGAAAAGACATAACATCTCATCGTCCCATAGACACACTCTACAGATGTCAATTGTGTGGAAGAACTTTTTGTGCTCGCATTGGACTTGTTAATAATTTAAAAAACACACTATTAACTTTATTGTCTTTTATTACTTATTATTATTATTATTATTATTATTATTATTATTATTATTATTATTATTATTATTATAGAACACGTGCTAGTGATTGTACACTGAATAGTGGTGATGTAATTTGTAAGTGCTTGGACACTTTGTGCATTGACTAGTGGAATAGTGTCAATGTAAACATGAAATGCTAGTGCATGAACATATTGTCACGCATATTGTCACACATATTGTCACGCATATTGTCACGCATATTGTCACGCATATTGTCACGCATATTGTCACGCATATTAGACACTGCATTGATAATAACCGCTTACCAAGATTTACCTCTGGTGGCCTATAGGCGCGATAAAATATGAAGGACATCTTGCTCCATAGCCACCTTAGGTCTTCTGTTCCTGACCATTTTGGTATTGTTCGTTGCTCACGCAGTCGTTGCTATACATATCCTTATGTGGTTCAGATGTGCTCCATTTCATAAAGCCACTTTCTCCATCGATGAGGGCTTTACATGTGAATCCCGTATTGTTATTTACTTGATAATAAGTAAACGCTGCGGCAAACAGTACATCGGGAAAACCAGCTTAAGATTTAGCGACCGCTTCTGTAACCATCTTTATGCCATAAAGCACAGAACACTTACTCATGATGTCACACATTTCAACGGCGGTGGCCATCATGGTGCTCTTGGTCACTACCATCAGATCCTGCACCACCGATGATAGGTCTAGGTACGTTCTAGAATATCGTATTATTTGTTAATTTTGTACCCTCAAGCCTTTTGGACTCAATTCCGTCCACTCTTTTGTCTAGTTCTCGGTCGGTGTGTCTTTGTCTTTATTCATTTTGTTCAGTCATCTTTTTGTTCCATTCGTTTCCACCTATATTTACGTTTTTTTTTATGTACTTCATGTTCCTATCCTTCCAGAATCTCACTTCCATATTTCGGTCGGACACGTGTGTGTGTGGTAATGTCTATTCGTCGTCTTTTGATGCTGTATGTATATCTTGATAAAAGCTTTTTGCTCGAAACGTTGATTATGTCATATATATTGTTATTTGTATGATTTTAGCGTGTTTTCTGTTGTGTGTAATATTTCACGTGAGCATCTGATAGTGATAGTGATAGTCGTCGTGCAGTAAAACTTCATCACCTGTTTTCTACCTAAGTACTATTTAGATTACATTGACACTATTCAGCGTCACAACACTTCTAGATTGACACTGCTTAAGCGCTAGCACTTCTCGTTAGAACATGATTTCTTCAGAAAGGTATATATTATATTGTGCAGAACTATTATACATATCTCTGTGTGTGTGTGAGAGAGAGAGAGAGAGTGGGTGTGAGATACAAAGAATGAAAGGAAATGAAGGATTCGGAACTGTAGTTAGGACTGTGCTAAATTTCAAATTAAAAGCTTTTCACTTTCGTATTTGGCGATCTTCTAGGCCTATTGGTAAAACTAGCTAAATGACCTTTATCAAGATACGCACCCCGCCGAAGACGGATTTGTCGGGCCATGGCGCAAATAAAAAGGCGACACAACGCATTTCCATTTTCTGGACTACATCCTTCTGGAATCTAGTTGGACCATTGTCCTGCTACAAGAGAGATCCTGTGGGAGTTTGAGAATGAACGCTGAAGAAGAAGAAGAAAGATACTCATAAAACATCAAAAGACGACGAATAGAAATGACCACACCACACAAACATGCCCGACCAAAATATGGAAGTGAGATGCCACTGTGCAATGCACATGGCATCCGACTTTTTGCTTTTGCACCTCTGGAGGTCACCCTTGATTTATTACTTGTCTACGGCACAGGTTGGCTTGTCCTCTTGTTATTATAATTTCCACCCTTCAGTTTCCGAAGTACCGTTTTAACGTTCACTTTACTTTGTTCATGAGTGCCCCTGAATATACTCCATCATAAGTAAGCGTTGTGACATGCAGTATATTGGTGAATCCGATAGATGTTTTTACTGACAGATTCACTGGACATGTTTACTATATCACTGATCATCACGATATCCCTGGTAGCTATTCATGTACACATATTGGTACGGGTATATGTGGATATTTTATGATGTTGTCATACAGGTTTATGGGTTACATATTTATACATGTATTTCCTGCATATCTATAATGAATTTTATGCTAATGCGTGTATTACAATATGTTTCTACAACAATAGGAAGAAAACAATAGGCACATCGGCCATGTAAATAGAATTAATGAAAATAGACTGCTGCTACAAGCATTACTATTTGATGACAAGAGAAAAAGAGTTAGACCAAGAGACACACTTCGATAGAACAAATATTAAAGAGGGTATTCTTCTTAGTCTTCTGCGTTCTTTATCAAACTCTTGCAGATTAGCAGGATGTAGTCCAGAGAACGGAATGAGCTGTGTAATGATTTACAACATTTCTACGATATCTGCGCCTTTCGGCCTGACACATCCGACTTCAGCATGGCTTTGGGTCACTAACCCTATATGGTATGGGACAGCCAACTCCATCCCATAACCTCCTTAGTCGCCTTTTACGACATGCGTGGAAGGTAAACAGTGTTGATATTCTTTGTTCCCCTTTCGGGCACCGGCAACACACGGGCGAAAGAGAGTATGACTATGGGTCTAAACGACATGCAAGAACTACACACAATAGCTCAGACTGGAGAGCAAATGGTTTCTCACCTACGCATCGTATTCGGTGCTGAAGGATTGCAGTTTGCAGTTGCCGCAATACGAATGCAGGCATTCGAGATACATGTTCCTATCAGAAAATCGAACAACAGAAGATACTACTTGGTGGATAAATGTTTAAACAAAATTTATAAAAACAGTTTTACAGAGAGCCTACAAAATAAGATCAACGTTTCGACCAAAATTTCTTTATAAAGATAGGGACATAGAAAGAAAGAAGAGAGCACCAATATAGAGCAAGACTTCTTGGAATCATGTAGACTCCTATAAACTAACATAAATGGAAATATGAGTATGGCAAAGAAGAGAAATAATACAGTATGATCCCTCAAAAACGCATCGTTTTATTACAAATTTCCCAATATGTTGTTTATACTGTATATTGCGAATTTCGGTTATTACATAAATATTTCGCTAGTCCGGATCAAGTTGTTATAATGTCATTTGACTGTAAAAGTAAAGATATAAATAAATGTGAAAATAACAATAAATAATTCCCAGAATAATGCAACTGTTTCCTTGTCTTGCTTCTTTTTGCGTTCTACCCCTTTATGTCTTGCGGCATCAGGGGTATGAAAGTTCTCTGGAAACAGCATTTCTGTGTTCAATGTCGTCTTCTACGATCTTTCCATACAGTGAAGGCAGGCCTAGAGGCCGACCCCGAAAACGATGGACCACCGAAATAAGAGATACGAAAAACTCCACATTATACTCAGTACACAAGAGGGTCATATCCAGAAAACTCTTCTACCCCTGACGTTGAAAAGCAACAATGGGTTCAGTGAATAGACGAACAGAACAGTGTGCAGCGAAGGACAGTCACCCTCAGTTTCCTGGACGAGGAATATCCACAAGACATATGGGTCAAAGTGTAGACTGATGGGTCAGCACAGAATGCAGTGTAGAATGAAGGTGCAGGTGAATATATAGAATATCCATATATAGAGATACGATCAGAACAGCAACAACGAAATTCTGCAATAATTATGATACAGAAATCCAGGCAATTAGGGTGGCAACTAAAAAACTGCTGAACTCCAATCCTGGCCCACAGCCCGTGGTATTTCTGACAGATGCAAGGTCAGTGCTTCAAGCTCTCCAGTCTGGAAAACTAACGGATTTGCGAAACCTACTTAATGAACTGTCTTACCAGTATAGGGTAACCATGCAGTGGAGACCTCTCACTGTGGTACACCAGGAAATTAAATAGCAGACCAACTGGCTAAGGAAGGTGCTGTCGAAGACCAGCAAGATGTACCAATCACCTACCATCAGAAAAGAAACAGATGATCAAGTCAATAAGAAAGCCACAAACACCATCACAAGATAGCTATCACATTATGAATAGATCAGAACAAGTTGTAATTCTATGCCCCAGAATGGGACACAACCCACTCCGCAGTCATCATCATCCTTAAGTGCCGTCTCCGCAACGAAGGTTGGCTGCAACGTATCTCCAACATTCTCTGTCTTGGTGGTGCACTCTGCTAGACTGTAACCTGTCCATCGTGTGATGTTACTCTCCCCACTTGTATCTCTGTCTACCTCTTGCTCGCTTCCCTTTGACTTTACCCTCAAGTAAGGTCTTCAATAAGGTGTCATGTCACCAAAGTATGTTTCAAAGTATGTTTTTTGTCTGATCTTTATTTCTCTTAGTAGTTCTTTCTTCATATTAAGTGTCTTTAGTATCTCTTTATTTGTTTTCTCTTTTCATGTTGTTCTCCCTATTCTTCTATATACCCACACCTCTAAGGCATCAATTTTGTCTTCTAATTGTTTATTTAGTGTCCATGTTTCTGAGCCATACATTAATATAGAATAGATAATTATCACTGTTAACTTGTTTGTAATTTGTTTAATTATTAATAATTTCTTCTTGTCATTGAAGGTACTTTTAGCCATTCTTATTCTCCTTTTAAATATAGAAGAATATGGAGAACATCATGGAAAGAGAAGAAAACAAATAAAGAGGTGCTAAAACACTTAATATGAAGAAAGAACTACTAAGAGAAATAAAGATCAGGCAAATAAAATATTTTGGACACATTAAAAGATTTGACACCATATTGAAGACCTTGAGGGTAAAGTCAAAGGGAAGCTGGCAAGATGTAGTCAGAGATACAAATGGGAGAGTAACATCACACGATGGACATGTTACAGTCTAGCAGAGTGAACCACCAAGACAAGAGACAGTGGATGTTGGAGATACGTTGCAGCCAACCTTCGTTGCGGAGACGACACTTAATGATGATGATGATTCTCATTTTAACTTCTGTTTCACACCTCCATCATTTGTGACTGTGTCCAAGATATTGGTAATGTTTTACTCCGCAGTCACATGCACACAAAGTTCAAGCGTGTGTACATGCGGAGAGGCAGCACAGAGTACCATTCATACACTTCAAGATTGTTCTGAGTATGAAAGGCTGAGGCAGACATATTGGCCAGAGGAAACAACACTGACATCAAAGCTCTATAGGTCACTGTATGAACTACAAAATACAGTGCGTTTTATTAGAGACAGAATTACAGATAGGGGCCTATAGACATGTTTCAAGTGAACGAAAGAAGAAGAAAGCGAGTCCTGTCTCACTATATCTGCAAACCAAGCAAGTTTATGCCATGTCACCGCTGCCTAAAGTGGTTTTTGACTTACAAGTTTGTCGATTTGCTGCTGAACGAATATATGGCCTATTTATATTGTGTTTATATAGCTAATTCGTAACCCAGCTTTCACATCCATATAAAAGTATGTTTATCACTAGCGATATGACTAGACTGATCTTTACAGTTACACTGATCTTAATTTTCCAACTCCTATTTAACCTTGCCATGGCAGCCATCGTGATATCGAGTCTTAACTTAATCTCACTTCCGAGTTGCCATCATCACTTTTTTGGTACCCGATATATTTCAAAGTATGTAAACATTTAACCGGGGTCATGGTCCTCCACGCAGCAAGCAATAAATAGCTAGATATTACTTGTCACCAATATCTTGCTTTTATCAATGCCAATTTTCATGCCATATTTCCAACGAACTTCTTCCAACTTTGATGCGAGTTTTCTTGAGCAAGCCAATTCGGAACAAGCCATAAGATTGATTTTGGCATTGGCATCACGTGATGTTGTTGTTCGTCCATCACAAGTTCCTTGATTATGAGTTCGTAGATGGCCAATGAGCCCTATTCGAGCTGTAAATGTCCTTGGACAGTTTGGACATGGAATGACGACTGTAGACGGATCTTGGTCTATCCGTGACTTTCTAGCTGCTCCCCGCCGTTAAGCAATTTTCGTGAATGTGAAAATGACTTGCACTGGGGATTTTGATTAAAGTGAGGAAGAGTTGTGCAAAGCGTCGCCCTCACTCTCCTGTCGGACCTCATTTGAAACCAGTAGCAAGACGAATCGAGACGACTGGAAATGAAGTACGATGCAGTGGATGACCATGGTTTTCTACGTGTCTCACCATGCCCAATGCGGTCCACACCGCGTTGCTGGCGTTCGCCTACATGATACAAAGTTTGTCTACCGCCATTTTTTATTGATATATTAGGATCTTGTATTATACATTAAATATACATGTTAAAAAGTACGCTACTGTGGAAAGTATACAACTCTTGACGAACACCTACATGCCCCCTAGGCTTATCCATCTTGAAGAATTCACCAATGTCTTTTATTTAAGAAAATAGTACTATGTGCATCATTATACAATAAATTCAATGTTGTTTAATCTTCAATCTAAGTTAGATTGTATCAGTATCTGCCACAGACTTTGATGCCACTGGATCAAATGTCTTTATGAACTTATGATACAAAGTACGTTGATCTAAGTGATTTTCTATCAATATTTTGCAGTTAAAATAATGTTCTGTAGTAGGCCTACTTCTGTTTTTACAGAAACCAGACTGTTATGCTAAAAATTCATCTGATTTAATTTGTATTCTATTGAAAATGTTCTTTCACCAAGCTAGAATAGGTCATTAGACTAATAGTTAGGCCTATGTAAGCCATTTCTTTCATAGTTTCTAGAAGCGTTTCTTAGAACCACTAACGATTGTGTCCATTTAATAGACCTGTTTTTTAGTCCATATTTTCTGACAGAGAGCTTTTATAACAGTGATTAATTCCTCTCCTGCATGTCGTGGTAGTTAAGCTGGTATATGCCTATTATCCAAACCAATGAGTTATGGGGTTATTTTTTTTCAAGGATTCTAGTGCCGTTGATACTTCCTTCCTAAATATTTCTGTATTTCCCAATTCTCTGCTACTATTAAACAAAATACCTATTAATGTCTGAGATTTTGTGGCAATTTAACATTTATATAAATCTCTGCAATATTTTCCGGCCAATTTTTCAGTATAGGGGCCTACCTATGTTCTTTAACGTGAGAAATATTGATTCATTCCCAGGGAAAGGCCATATCTTTTTTTACGGAAAGTGAAAATAAATATAGGATAACAAATTGAGATAAAACTCTGTTCTTAATGTCGTATGATTATTTCCCATGGTCATATCTATCAGATGACAGACGGATGTTTATTTTTAATTATTTACAAATATAAAGTGGGAGGGGGGGATTTATTTAGGAGGATTGTATGAGTGGCCAGTCTGCTCATTTCCTCCAGGTCATAGCCTAGTAACTTTTCCAGTAGTGCCGTGCGTCTTCGTATTCTGCTATACAACACTTTCCCACATTTGTTCTTTACATCAGGGAACACTCCTCGCAACTGTAACAAGCGCACAGCATCTTTCTCGGTTTAATGCAATTTCAGCAATCTATTTTTCAGAACACCAGTAATTAAAAAATTACACCTGGCAGAAATTTTTTTAACTATAAATAAATAGGCGGAGTAAAGTAACAAATTACTATAAATTTTGGATCGCCGTAGATTTCTTAAAAAGTGTGAAAGGTATGCCCTTACCCTGGAAAAGCACCATACTGGGCTGTTATCTTCAATGATGTTTGTTCTTAGTTGTGTTAACCTTTTGAATGTGACAAACACGACATTGTTGTTACTTTGCCTCATAGCCATAGTGATGGACTCACATTGTTCAGAAATCCAATTCTCTTTAGCTTATTTCGTCTTTTTTGTGATATCTTTATTTAATTTGCTATACTGCCAAGCTATGACAAGATTTTGTTTCTTTACCTTCTGGAGTTCTCTTCAGGCATCACTAGCTTCAATATGTCGCAGGTTGCCCAAACATTGTACGCTATTATATTTAAACTAGAATTGTTGCTGTTGAAGCACTAAGCACAGCAACAACAACAACAAAAACACTACATATACGCTCACAAATTATTGACACAATTTTTTCCACTGGGTGACGTTATAGAAGACAATTATAGTCTGAAAATTAGTATAACACTTCAGAACATAACTCGAATCTTGGGGGAAAAAAACGTCCTTCTATAGAAAGGAAGAGAATGGATCACAGAAAGTTAAAATACTGTGCCTTTTACCGTGAATATAGATTATATAAATATAACTTCGGATTTGTTATAGATATCGTATAACAAACTAATATGTTCTAATTAAAATAAACATTTACTTATTCTAAAAAGAATCCTTATATACATTGATAAAATAAAACTAATGAATTCTTCTACTTCTGCGTTCGCTCTCATACGAAACGAAAATATCGTGTGATTTCCGCCGGGGAGCTGCAAGTTCCACAGTAGCAACTATCGCCTAGCAACTATTGAACAAGCGTTTTTCCGTACTTGACTAACCGCATCTCCAGAAAAAGATGCGATTTCATCAAGCCTTTCAAACCGTGCACACAAAGTCACCAGAACGGACCGATCGAACGTTGTGCTGCAAGTTCCACAGTAGAAATGTGTTATTTGCACCTCGGTTGGCCACTTGTGGTCTGGACGTTCGAGGTAAAGCACATCCGTTTTCGTCATGCCTTTACTTTGGTTAGGCTTCCCTAGTCCGTGACAGCATGTTTATCTGTCGCCGGGCACGGTGGTGTGTATCGAGTACTGAACCGTTTCTCATCCGCGAGCCTTGTTCCGTATGAGGAAGAACTCGCCAGAAGAGTTGGACCCTCTAGCTCTTTCGCCTTCTTACCCGAGGTATCGTGAAACACTCGCCCAAGTTCGAGTCTCACACCACGCGTTTGAGAGCAAGGCGTTCTCGAGCTGAGCGACCTTGTCCCAATACCACCTGAGCACATCAGGTGCTGAACCCCTTTTCTCTGCAAGTGTTTTTCCGGTATATGAAAGCTTGACAGTAGAGTTGGGTCAGAACTAAATTCTTTGTCCCTTTTGTCAGGTACGAGTAAATATAAGTAGGAAGCCAGAGGACAATTTTTAAAAATTCTTGAGACTAACGGGAATTGAACCAGTCCGTTCAACGGCACCAAATCGCGTTTTTCTGTACTTGACTAACCGCATCTCCAGAAAAAGATGCGATTTCATCAAGCCTTTCAAACCGTGCACACAAAGTCACCAGAACGGACCGATCGAGACAAGGACTATTACAGCAACAACAAACATCCCGTACAGGTAATGAAATATCCTCAGTAACAACAAACATATAACATAATATCCGTATTAGTTATACAATGGCCGATAGGTCTTCTTGTAAACATGGATAACATATATAGACACTACAATTTTGCTTCGAATAATTGTTATTACGGATATTATGTTATATGTTTTTTTGGAGATGCGGTTAGTCAAGTACGGAAGAACGCGTGTTCAATAGTTGCTAGGCGATTTGGTGCCGTTGAACGGACTGGTTCAATTCCCGTTAGTCTCAAGAATTTTCACATCAGGTACGGAACCTTTTCTCTTCGCATGTGTCCGGTATAGGAAGGCTCGACATTAGAGTTGGGTCAGGTCTTCTTGCTTTTCCGAACGACCATGATTGGGTCTGGGTCTCTGTCTATAAGGAGCACAGGTAGCTAGACGCTCGTCTCGAGCTGACAGAGCTTGTAGTTCCCCTTTCCTAGGAACTTTTCACCTTCTATTTGCAGTTGGTGCTGCCCTCTGGCGCTGTTCTGCCCTTTCATTGTATCATTGTACTCAGTATTAAATCTATTTGTCTCTCGCTATGCATCTACCTTTACGTGCCTTTTACATTGGCCGCCCCTCCAATGTTCGGACTGGACTGACTATTCACTGTATGTCGACAGTGTCGCTGTATTTGGTTATGCTGGTGGTGTCGGATATATTGTCCGTCTCTTCTGCAGTCAAATCTCTTTCCATCTGCTACCTCCACATTCTCGGACACGAT
Organism: Meghimatium bilineatum; assembly: GCA_034231615.1. NCBI lineage: Eukaryota > Metazoa > Mollusca > Gastropoda > Stylommatophora > Philomycidae > Meghimatium > Meghimatium bilineatum. Next base: position 19,233,107 of record CM067315.1, read on the forward strand.
CCCCAAATTATTTGGCCAGAATCAGCTCGAGCTGTTGTATTTCTGTTTCCAGAGTGCACCTCGAGGAGGTAAATTTGGGATCTTGGTTATCTGCTAACTCTGGGTCCGCCTAGCACAATGCGTTCTCTTTGCACCCCTAATGAATTCAAACAATCAAATTCACTTCAAACTCTTTCATTTATAATAGTCGTAAATACTAAATAAAGTATAAAGGTTATTATAAAATCCTAACTATCAATGTTAAAAATAAATAACTAACAATAAAAAAAAGAACAAGGACAATTTCCCATGTTATGGTCCAACAGGGACCTTTCTCAAGAAACACATAGGCCTAACAATAAAAAAAACACACAAAACCATAAAAATCATGTTATAATTGATATTAGTAATGGTCTGCTTATCCATTTATTTTATTGCTAATGTTAAAATAAACAACTCAACATTGTGGCTAAAAGTACAAAATGCAATCTCAATAAAAAGATGGGCATCTTGATATTAGATGATAATTTTCAGTACAGATGTGTGGTATTTCTCTCACTTGCATTGTACATGATTTTACAGACGACATTTTAAAATAATACATTATTTAATATCCAGATAGAATAAAACTTACTAGCTACAAGTCTATCAAACATTCATTATCTTTGAATACAACAAATGAAAGAAGATGTAACCATACAGAAGGTTAGAAATGTTAAAATCTCATAATAGAAATGGCACTCACACCACACATCTGCATTTGTCAAGTCAGGAAAATATAATACATTAGTTAAAAAAAACTTTCATTACTGCATATTTTCCTGTGATGGAGTGAAGGGAGGCTTTATAGGCTGATAGTGATTGTTCACTATAGTGATACTTGTTAGTGATTGCATAAAATGTGTTCCTCTACTAAGAAAGAGATTATGATAATAGCTGTAGGGAATATGCAGCCAATAAAACAATGCTAACAGCTGGTAAGGAATATGTGGCCAAAAAATAATAACAGCTGGTATGGAATATGTGACAAATAAAACAATGATAACAGCCGGTTTGGAATAAAAATAAAGGTATGTCCTATGGCAGCAACCTGCTGTTGGTGATGAAGATAACTCTGGAATATATATATGGTATGGAATATGTGGCCAATAAAACAAAGCTAACATCTTGTAAGGAATATGTGGTCAATTACGCAATGATTACAACTGCTATGGAATATGTGGCCAATAAAACAATGATTACATCTGGTATGGAATGTGTGTTCGTCCATCACAAATGATGACCATTTTGTTACATCCACTATTGAAAATTCATTCATCACCAATTCAGAACAAGATAACTCAAAGCAACGCAACAATGAACTAAATGAACTGCATTTCGCAAATGACTAGAGCCTCATATATGAAAATGAAGAAAAACTGCAAAATCATGTTAACTCACTATCAAGCGAATGTGTAGAAAACTTGTCGAAGTTCAAATATCTCAGTAGTATTTTCACAGAAAAAGGAAAGCTTTGATAGAGAGATAGAGATGAGATGTCAAAAGACAAATGCAGTAACAAACCAACTGTCACCACTACTTCATCCAAAGATCAATAAGGAAATTAAAAGACAAATGATTTACAGTATATTCCTACGAACACTGTGTTACCAGTGCCAAACTTGGTCTCTCTCATCTTCACATTACAGAAAGATAGTGACATGTGAAATGCTTGAGGAAAGCTGCTGAAGTCACCAAGCTTGACAGATTACGAAATGAGGACATCAGGGAAGGAATAGGTATCATCTTGCACAGAATACATAGAAAGGCAACAGATCAAGTGGTTTGGCCACATTATGAGAATGCATCACGATAGTTACCAGTGAAGGAAGATAACCAAATAAGACCAGGGTGTACAAAGCCAGAGAAATGTCATGGAAAAGATAGATAAAAAAAGTCAGGGACTTCTTGAATAAACAAGGTCATAGCACAGCCGAGGCACCAGATCTGGCCTCGGAGCACAAGCTCGAGCTCACATCACCCCTAAACTTAACGGCACGAGTGGATAACAAGCTACCTGGGGAAAGACAATAAACAAATCAATATTTATACTATGAATGTTATGGGTGAACAACCAACTGCAACTGGCAGAGCCCTCATATAAAGATGATATTCTCAGGGAACAGAAAGAATAATTGTTAAACACCTAAAAAGTGAATTGGATCACTTTGGCAAGTGATGTACTGTATATGGAGAATTGACAAACCCAAAGAAAGCAGCTATAAAGTGGTTCTCTAAAATTTCTCTCTATTATCCATTCACTAATTGCCACATCATTGCAGGACAAATAGGTCTCCAAATCAACTCATCCAAAACAAAAAATTATGAACTTTACCAATTCACCTAACTTTAAATGGACAAAAATTTGACAAGCTGCACAAATTCTCCTATCTAGCAAGCAAATTAACACTCCATGTCATGACAGAAATTACAACTTGCATTGCACTAGCATCAAGTGCCTTTAACAGAATGGCTAATATCTGGAGGTCAAAGTCAATCAGCACACGCACAAAAATGTGCTTATTTAATTCCAGCATTATTCCAGTGCTATCATATGGATGTGAGAGCTGGAAAAGCTCTTTATCTTCAGAAAAGAAATTACTGAGTTTCGAGAACAAATGTCTTTGTAGGATAACTAACACACATTGGAGTGAATTCAAATCAAATGATAAAATCAGAGAAGAGACACATCAAAATTTCATCACAGATGTTATCAGAAAACGCAGCTGGTCCTACATCGGGCAAGTCCTATGTGCAGACATCAATAGAATACACCACCAATCTCTTGAATGAATACCTACAGGCAAAAGAGCCAGGGGTAGACCAAAAGAAACACTCAGAAGAATACTTAGAGAAAGTAAAACAATCAATATCCATACTATTCAAGAACTGCACAGAATAGCTTTGAACAGACAGAATTGGAGAGATCTGATCTCTGCGCTAACTTCAGCGCAAAAGGAAAATGATGATGATTAATTGCCAAATACCAATCTATGTGGAGAAATAGTGCAGAAAATATCAACTTAAAAATACATGGGGGGTACTGTTTGACAGATATTGGTGTTTCAATGAGCATGTAAAGTACAAAATTCTAGGAACAAAAGGGGTTGACAGCAATAAGGATGATGGGTGCTGTTTTCTTATAATGACATCTTGCACATCTCTGTCAAGGGAAAGTCCTGTCAGTAGTAGAGTATGCCTTGGCTATCCTGATCCTTAGCCCAACACAGAATAATAGCCTTGATAAGATATAAAATGATGCTATGTGTACCATTCTTGGATGCCCCAGAGATACAGAAATAGGAGCAGTGAGTAAGTTTATCCTATTATGGAGCACAAAGATGAGATTTGCCGTGCCCATTCACATCTACGCATTAGTACAGACAAGAACCATGCACTACATGTTGATGTTGAAAAGTTCAAAGGAACACTTAAAAGTCGACATTCATGGCCTATCAAATCTTGGAAGCATTATATCATCAAAGTGAAAAAACACCACAATAAAAAGCATTACTATACAGACATGATGGATACAAAGCCAGGAGTAGACTATATAAACGATGGATTACAGAAATAAATGAGTAAAGAAAAACAAAATAACATAGGCCCTATATAACAAACAAATATAAGCACACAAAAAAGCCATCTGCAGGAAACTCTTCTACCCCTGATGCTGCAAGGTACAAAGGGATATACAGCGAAAAGAAGAAGAATACCTCATGGCCTGGAAGGGCAGAGAAGGGTATTAAACGGCTATGGTCATTATGGGACAAAGAACCTGGAGAAGAGTGCCTATCAAGCTTGCAATTTCCACTGAAGCGTTCATCACACTTTGCCAGAAACAAGAAAATGATATTTCAGAAGTCCATTAGTGAGAATTCCATAGATAGAGATATTGTCTACAGCGATGGTCTGTGGTTTGGCATGTGTGCAGGGCTCTGGCATTCATAGCTCAGTGCTGAGGGAAATTTATTAGGGAAGAAAATGCTGCTTTCTGTACAACCACTTGTAGTATGATGATGATGATGATGATGGAGGTAATGGTGGTTACCAGGGCAATGATATAGCTGGAGTCTCAGTTCTAAAGGTGTCTCTTTTCTTACTGATTCAATGAGTAGGCCTATGCTTCACAAGATTCAGTTGGGCTATTTACACCACCAGTGGTTGGCATTAATGAAGTCTGTGCTGAAAAGTTACCTTCATTTTTATATCTGGACATGGAGACATTAAAGGAAATAAAAGAACAGACAGATTTACCAGTGTGGTCACATTGTCTAGTTCAATGGACCATACCGATATTTTGAACGCAATTAAATAGTTAGATAAATTGGATAGTATAGGATAGAAAATATCATCTGTTTCCACTAGCGTGTATATATATATATATATATATCTGTATCCACAAGAAACTGAACTTCAATGTCATCTAACATCCATGGACATCGAGTGCAAGAACAACAACATGAAGATAAGCATAGATAAAACAGAAACCATGACAATAGGAAGGAATACACACAATCTAAATATATCAGTGGACACTCAAGTCATTAAACAAATCACCACCTTCAAATACTTAGGCGTAACATTCTCTTCAGATGGAAAGATGGACACCGAAATAGACATTCATTGCTGCAAAGCGAATCAAATACTAAGTCAATTATCCCCTTTATTGCAACACAAAATGCTTCCAATGTCATCAAAATACATCTTATCCAAAGTATCTTCATTCCAATCCTGTGCTACCAATGTCAAACATGGTCCTTAACATCAAAACATAAGAGACAACTGGTTACAACAGAGATGAGATGTCTGAGAAAAGCCACAGGAGTGACCAGAAGACACAGAATTAGAAACAATGTCATAAGAGAAAGAGTGGGTGTCATATCAATTTTACAATACATACAAAACCAATAGATACAATGGTTTGGTCATCTGGAAAGAATGCTGAGTGATTCATTAGTTTATAAAGCAGATACGAAGAGTGGAGAAGTAGAAAGAAGAGCTAAGGATAGACCTAGAGTACGCTGGATCGACAACATCAAAGAGATATTACACGAGCACCAAATAACATTATCTGAAGCTGCCAGAAAAGTGAGAATAAGAACATTGTATCTTCCTCGATACCCGTAAAGGGTAAAAGAGGAAGGAAAGAAGAAGATCCACAGATATCTAGGTATATACACACATAAGGCCTATACTTTATCCATGGCTATCTAGAAATTTACTCTATCCATGGCTATCTAGATATAGGGACTCACACACACACATGCCCTTATAATTAATCCAGGGATAACTAGATAAATATACTTTATCCACGAACATCTAGATATATACATTTATATCCCTATATTTCTAGAAATCTGCTTTATTTTTCAATTTCATGAAATCCATGATATTTTTTACCTACACTATCCATATATAACACACATTTCATAACAATTTTCACAAGAAAAATCACTTCTTGCCAGCGTCAAGCTCTGGTCCTGACAATTCTAAGACCACTGCTCTAACCTTGCAGCCAAGCACAACCTTTATTCAAGTGACAAATATTAATTATAGGCCCAATAACACAGTTTTCAAAACTAAGAGTGACCTGCTCCTAAGTAACTGGTTTCTGAAAAGGTTATAAGTTATCTTTAATCTTTCAATCAGCTTTCCTGGTTTGGAGTAACTTCAAACTAATACATTGTATTACATTTACATGTAAGCTATAAGCGGTAGAAGAAGCTCATTGATAAATACGATAACTTGTCAAAAGAAAAACATAAATGTTTCTTCCTTTTATGCCCATGCGGGTTATGGATTATTCAGTTAAATATTATTGAAAAGATTTAAACGTTTTTAAAATGTCTGCATAATGATGATGATGAAATAATTCATTTAGCTGTAGCTGTGAGGTTAGCTCTTGATAGCCCCTAGTCTTTCTAACAAAAGTACAAGTCTTCCTAGGTTGAGTAATAGAAGTGTTACCTGGACTTGTATAAAAATGTCTTAACGCTCAAAGGTATGGTCGTGTTAAGAAAGTTCATGGGTGCATGTTTAGTCCCTGATGGGAGTTCTAAATGATGACATTATCCAAGGTCATCACATCCTGCCAGGAGTGTAGCACACACTTCTGAGTAAACTAACTCATCATTGTTCTGGGCGATTTGTTGAAGCATCCGTAATGACGGCACATCTAACATTGCCCTACACCTAAGAGTCATGGGTATAATACATCAAAAATGTACAAATGGCAGGACCTTCATTAAACATTCAGTTTTTGGACTGAATAATCCCAGTATTTGTAGATTCTTTTCCTTCTTTTCAAGCTAATCTATGACTATAAATCAATCATGAAATTTAAATTTTGTAATATGATTGTTGAACAATATCATTTTATCTAATACATACATAACATCTATGAACAACATGTATACACGTATTACATATATAAATTGTTATTATGTATGAATGTAATATATTATATGTAATAAAATTATTATCTGCGTTTTCTTCTGCAGCTAAATAAAAGTCTGGGCAAATATAAGGGTGAATAATTCAATTGTCCAGCTGACATAAGAGAGCAAGCCCTCGACAAATCCAATGCTCTTGAGGTTTATCAGTCTGTAATAACATAGACATGACGAAATTGGTTGAGTGCCCGGTAGTGGACAGTGTCCCACGTCTCTCACTGGTTTTATATACTGGGCAGTCATAGACGTTTGTACGATTTAAGTCAGCTTTCTTGATTGGTTTTAACCAAACCTATACCAAAAAAATATCAAAATGAAAATGTTGTCTACTAAGTTTTCATAAGAAATTGCAATACAAAGACCATCATTTACAAGATTCAATTGGTTGAGAAATACTTGTCTTTCTCCTACATAATGATTTATCATGAGAAATACTTGTCTTTCTCCTACATAATGATTTATCATGAGAAATACTCATATTTGTGTTTCTCTTACAAATTATACTAATGATTTACCATGAGAATTTCAAGCTGTAGTGACTAGAACATATAACAATGCCAGTGTGTTACAGGACCCCAAATGGGAACAAATAATAGTAATATTACCACCATATATGAATGTCATAAGAGGGGACTAAGGATGAAAAGTAGGAGTTTGGTTCCCCACCCAATGACATCCATTGTGGTGAAGCCTGCTGGAAACACATGGTTGGATTTCTGGGACAATTAATTCTGCAGCATTCCTCAAGAAAGGCACAACAAGGTTCTGCCTGGAGTAGAGGGCTGTCCAGCTCATGGCATACTATAGTTACAGTGAGCCAGTCATCTGGGACTGCCCAATTAAAAATGAATGCCAGAAAATATATTCATCTTGAGCTGAAAGTAAAACTCCATCAGCTGGTATAGGAGAACAAGAGTGAGAACATGGGGGATATACTCATGGCTTAGAGCATCTATCAATGTCTATAAAAACTTCACAACTTGCCACATATCCATCTACAAAAAAATGCTCATTTACTTTTCCTGAGCCTAAAATCTGGTAAAAGTTAAAGAATATTAATGATTAGCTGAACCAACATCACTCAACTCCCAGAACAATCTCATGTGATCATTCTCTTTCAGACGAAAGAAAGAAGCCAATTTATAGTTTCCACAACTTGCTGGCTATACATTCCTCAATCTTTCCCTCTTGATATCTATCATATTAATTCCTAAACTCTTCAAATAAATCTTCATCAGTTGCATCTTCATTAAACATAGACACATTTTAGGCTAATAGACAAAATGGAATATATTTTTGTCTCTATCCCTATTCAGCGGGCAGATTACTGGTGCCTTTGAGACTTGTCTTACAGCTCTTTCATTCACAGTATTCCAGTATGTTCAGGGTGGTCGATCTACATAATTTCCTGCTTCTGTGAAGTTTCATTTTATGACTCAACTGTTCAGTTCGCTAATAATAAATCATGGGATGCAAGTCTGGCAGTCTCATAGATACTCAAATATTTATCTTGAGATATACGTACAAGATAAACTTGTTATGTCAGCTACAGTGCCATAATTAATCCTTGGTTAGAATATATGTCATCAGAACATGGCATATTCCTTTGGGTGATTTTTTTCTGCTGCACCTTTGTGATTGCAATGTGACCATGAAGTCGTTTATAACCAGTTAGTTAGTTAGTTAGTCGTCGGATCATCATCACTGCAAACTGGACACATCCATAGTTGCTCCGATCTCTCCTTGAGTGTATCCGCCATCACACTTCTGCTGACGGTACCGGTCCTATGCTGGTTGACCATCATTCTTCTGCGCCCTCCAAAATGTTCACCTCTAGCAACACCGCATCTCAATCCCTGATCTTTAATCCTAGCCATTGAAAAGGAATCATCATCCACATTCGTCTCACTCTCGCGTGTTATATCTCTTAAGGAGTTCAAAACGTCAGCGCGATCCATTGCCCCATCGCCCTTTGCCACAATCGCACACGATGCCAGTTGATCCGCTCTTTCATTGCCTCGAACGCCCACATGTCCCGGCACGAAAATAAATGTAACCGCTTTCAAGCTCGCATTTCTCAAGGCCTCAATCCACTGTTCGCGAACGAGACCCACTTGTACCTTCTTAATCATACTCATAGAGTCACTCAAGATGCAGACCTGCGTTACTTTCTGTGTGCGTAGCCACTCAAATGCCTTGGTCACCGCCATAGTCTCCATGGTCATACTACTCGAAGTGACCGCAAAGGCACCACTTTCCTCCTTGATCGTTTTACCTGCGCACTGAGCTGTAAAGGCCCAAGCACTACGAACATGCCTAATTACAGATCCATCAGTGTATATAATCACATCCCCCTCTTTGGTATTCTCACTGATTAAAGCCTACACTTCTTTCTCCACAGCTGTGGGACACCATTCTCTGCATTCCCTGCTAAGTGATATTACTACTCTCAAACAAGTTTCGAAATCTGTGGGTAGACCTATCCATTCCGCACCAGCTGCCACATCCTGTAATCTGCACACGCTTTGTATTACATCCTCAGCACGTCCCATCCACGACCTTCCTCTCTTGAGTCTGCTGCCTTTAACTTTCTGTATTTCGGAATGCAACGGGTGTTCCTTATCTGCATGTATTTGAAGGTACGCCCGTGCACGGCAATACTGTAATCTATGCTCAGCTGTTGGGCAGTCAAGTAGGTATCGCATAGCTCTTGTCGATGTGTCTCTTGTGCATCCCAGAATGATACGCATTGCTGCATTCTGGACTCTATCCAATCTTTCGATCTGAGTTTGGCTAAGAGTCAGAATTGCCAGTGCATATTCCACCACAGCCACAACCAAACCCTGGTATAAAAGAAATAACAATCTTTGCTCACACTGCGCAGCAGCCATAACCTTCATTGCTGCTTAGCCTTTGCCTGAAAACCAGTGTTATGTTTTATCCCATCTGACAAGAATTATGTATTTCTATTAATTGTCTGGACTATTGAACTTGACTTATTCCATCTGCTGTTATTAAGGTAGACCTGTTATAATATTCAGAATAGTTTTAAAAAATATGTGGATCCAGTGAAGAATGGACAACAGATAAAAAACATAATGAAGATGAATAAACACAGTTAATTCCAAAATATAGCTGCTAACTTGCATCAGAAGATGACTGTTCAATTTATTTGGACATAGCTTGGAACAGGGTTTTGAAGTTTTGCTAATCACTGGAATAGTAATATAATGACACACATAAATACACAACATAATGACACACACAAATCGACGTTTCAATCAAAGGGCCTTTACTAAAACCCACTAGCAAGAACTGTACTATTGACATTCACATGGCAGAGATACCCAGAAGGGTTGAAACTAGAAGATCAGAAGTGAAACAACACACCCATTATATGTGAAACAAGACAGAGAAATGATGGAACAACATGATATCATCCATGTGACTGGTGGGCATCGATTACAGAATGTTAAATTGTGCCTATATATATATATATAAAATATATATATAAAATGCAGTTCTCAAGGGTGTGATAGTTGTGGTTGTCTAAGGAGAACGACTTAAAGGACATCACCTGAATATCCTAGGCCAGGGGTCGGGAACCTTTTTGTCTGAGAGAGCCATGGACACCACATATTTTGAAAAGTAATTCTGTGAGAACCATACATTATGTTTAAACTGTTTACGATGAATGCAGGGTTGCTATTTTTCTGTCCTTTAGGTCAGCGGAGTTTATCTCCTTTATCACTTCTGATGCTGAGCTGCAGTAGACTTTAGCTTATTTGTGGAATGAAATATGATATGCAATTAATATGTAGATCACAGGAGTCTAGATAAACATTTTTATATAATCAAACATTTGTCTGTGAGCCAGATGCAGCCATCAATAGAGTCACATCTGGCTCGCGAGCCATAGGTATCCGACCCCTATCCTAGGCACACCGACGATCCTTGCCATTGAACTGGTCAGCAACAGGAGTTTGGTGGAATACATCATGACAATCGGCAAGTTGAAGAGAAAGAGGGTAGGAAAGACCAAAAGTGGATATACTGGACAGCATGGCATCATGGAACATCATTATCAATACTAAATGTATACAAATTCAGTGCTAAAAATTCAGCAATGGTTACAAAGCAATATCCTAGAGATGATACATTTATTTGTACCCTCGGAATTATGACTGGTGATGCTCTTATTACCTGTATGCAATACCCTGAATACTAACTCAGTTATACAGTTACGTATACAAAGCTTTCTTTGTTGTAAAAGAGAGAAGAAGAAAGCTTTCTTCCAACTAGATTGTCTATGTATGTATGTATGTAGAAGGCATTTTCCATGATTATGTGTGCAAACATCCAATTACATCAAATCACACAGCATTTTCAATGCAGTCCTTTTTATGTTGGCCTAATTTTGATGACAGTTAACATTACTTAATATGATTGCATGGCTTTAAGACTATCACAGTCAACATTACTTAATATATTCTTCTTCTTCTTCAGCGTTCGCTCTCATATAACCACAACGAATATATTGTGTGATTTCCGCCATGGAGCATGAAGTACGTTGTGCAGCACGTTCCACAGTAGAATTGTGTTATTTGTACCTCGGTTGGCCACTTGTGGTCAGGACGTCCGATGTCCAGCACATCCATTTTCATCATGCCTTTAATTCGGGTAGGCTTCCCTAGTCCGTGACAGCCTGTCTATCCGTCGCCAGGCACGCGGGTGTAGTGACTCTTTGCCTAGACTATTGTCGTTCACATCTATCTCACACGAATAGTTCCACCGTCTATGAACTCACCTCGTGCAATTGGACGTACTCTGCCTGTGCCCTGAATCGTTCCTCATCTGCGAGCCTGGTTCTGTATGAGGAAGAACTCGCCAGAAGAATTGGACCCTGGCTCGTTCGCCCTCCTACCTAAGGCGTCGTTCACAGACACTGTGAACCCCTCGCCCAAGTTTGAGTCTCACACCACGCGTTTGAACACAAGGCGTGCTCGAGCTGAGCGACCTTGTCCCAATAGGGCCTGAGCCCATCAGGTACTGAACCCTTTCTCTCTGCAAGTGGGTATTTCTGGTATAGGAGAACCTGACAGTATAGTTGGGCCAGGACTGCCATCGTTGTCCCTTTTTTGCCTGAGCCCATCGGGTATGGAACCCTTTCTCTTCGCTAGCATATTTCGGTTTAGGAAGGCTCGACATTAGAGTTGGGTTAGGTCTTCTTGCTTTTCTGAATGCCCATGAATGGGTCTGGGTCTCTGCCTATAAGGAGCACAGGCAAATAGAAGCTCGTCTCGAGCTAACAGAGCTTGTAGTTACCCTTTCCTAGGAACTTCTCACTTTCTATTTGCAGTTCATTTGCCCTCTGGCGCTGTTCTGCCCTTTCAATGTACTCAGTATGAAATCTATTTGTCTCTCGCCATGCATCTATGTTTACATGCCTTTTACAGTGGCCGCCCCTCCAATGCTCGGACTAGACTGACTAGCTTCACTTTATGTCAACAGTGTCGCTGTATATGGTGATGCTGGTGGTGTCGGAGATATTGTCTGTCTCTTCTGCAGTCAAATCTCTTTCCATCTGCTACCTCCACATTCTCTGACACGATCTTCAAATGATTTTACCAGAATCAGCTCGAGCTACTGTATTTCTGTTTCCAGGGTGCACCGTGAGGAGGTACATTTGGGATCTTGGTTATCTGCTAACCCTGGGTCCGCTGAGAGCAATGCGTTCCCTTTGCACCCCTTACTTAATATGATTGCATAGCTTTAAGACTATATTTCCAGCATGTAACACAATTATATTACTTTAACATACCATTTAATCAACACTTATAACTCCATGTGTGTGTGTGTGTGTGTGTGTATGCACTAAAATTGTATGGAACAATGTGTGAATGTTATGGACTATGATAATGACCATCCGCTATTCTTATCCCTTCTTTCTGGTATCTATTTACATTTTTGCACCTTCTGCAACACCAATGGATATAACAATAGATAACACCAAAGTGAAACAAGCCAAAGAATTTAAATATCTAGGCAACATTTTTTCTGAAAATGGAAGACTAGACAGAGAAATAGAAACAAGGTGCCAGAAAGCAAACACAGTGACCTACCAACTTTGACAATTACTTCTTCCCCCAAAGATCAAGATTGAAATATTTAAAAAAATTATATCTACAATTTTTATACCAACACTCTTCTACCAATGTCAAACATGGTCTTTAACAGTTTCGCAGCAAAGAAAAATCATCATATGTGAAATGAAGTGTCTGAGGTAAGCTGAAATGGTGATTAAACTAGATCAAATAAGAAATGAAGAAATTAGGAAAAGAGTTGGTATAATATCATGTATTGAACACATTGAGAGACAGCAAGTAAAATGGTTTGGTCACGTTATGAGAATGCAAAGACAGCAGACCTGGCCAGAGGATACAGACTTGAGGCAAAAGCTATGGGGCAGCCGCTTAGAGAATGGACTTCGTCGTGATGACAGGTCTGACGGTATAGCATGACCACATGCTGAACGCAGAAGATGAAAAATATGAGAATGAACCCAAACCAAATACCAATAAGAGCATATAACAAAAGAATATCCGGGTGTAAAGCTAAAGGTAGATCAAGAAAACGGTGGATAGAAAACATCCAGATAACCTTGAACAAACATGGACTAAATGTAACCACTGCGACACATCTGGTCTTGGAACAACAGCTTAAGGTCCCACCCCTACACTTAGTGGCAAGTGTGAATACGATCAACCATCATTCACCTGGGGACAGACAATAGACATTACATGTATCTTGGACACATAATGACAAATGATGGTAGATGTGACACAGAGGTTACAAGTAGAATAGGAATTTATAAAAGTACTTTCAGTGACATGAGGAAATATTAACACATGCAGAAATCACAAACTAAGAATGATAACTATAAATGATACATCCTATTCTACATTAATATATATGGCTTTAAAACATGGATAATGAACAACAAGCAACTGGAAGACAGAATTGATGCCTATTGTACCAGTAGGGCAACACCAGATCTCAACATGTTGATACTTATCCATGATATATCCAAGCCTAAGGCAAGTGTTTCAATGAGTGATATATATAAAACAATAGGGCCAAGCTTCATTGTTACTATGTGGGAAATGATATAAGAAAGCACCACATAGTTGTGAGGTAGGGTTAGATCCCTCTAGGGGGTTAATGAAATGCCTCATTTTTGTGTAAGGTTATCCAAGAACCACACACATGAGGAAATTATTAATATTTAAACAAATTACAAACAAGTTAAAAATGAGAATTATAAAATGCTACATCTATTCCATATTAATGTATGGCTCAGAAACATGGACACTAAATAAACAATTAGAAGACAAAATTGATGCCTTTGAGATGTGGGTATATAGGGGAGGCGCGTTAGCGCAGTGGTTAGTGCACTGGCTTCGCATATGAGTGGTCCTGGGTTCATTCCCCAGTTGAGGAGGAAATGTTTTCAGATCGCAACGGCTCCCAGGTCGACCCAGCCTTAAATGGGTACCGGATTAATCTGGGAAGTAAAGACTGCGAGGGAGAGGAGATGGCTACCGCCCTCATTTGCAGAGCCTGTGAAATGTGAGATCGCTAACATCTCACACCCCTACGGCATTAATAAATGCTATGGGTTACTTTACTTTTTTTTATATAGAAGAATAGGGAGAACATCATGGAAAGAGAAGAAAACAAATAAAGAGGTGCTAAAGACACTTAATATGAAGAAAGAACTACTAAGAGAAATAAAGATCAGGCAAATAAAATACTTTGGACACATAAAAAGACATGACACCTTATTGAAGACCTTACTTGAGGGTAACGTCAAAGGGAAGCGAGCAAGAGGTAGGCAGAGATACAAGTGGGAGAGTAACATTACACGATGGACAGGTTACAGTCTAGCAGAGTGCACCACCAAGACAAGAGACAGGAGATGTTGGAGATACGTTGCAGCCAACCTTCGTTGTGGAGACGGCACTTGATGATGATGATGATGATCCAAGAACCATGACAGATGGGGAATCAGTGAATTGGATCAAGGCTGTCATCTTGAAGCTTTCCAGGGACCATGATCAACCAGAAGAGGAGATGAAGCAAGAAGAAGATGAGGTTAGATGAGATGGTCTGTTTAACTTTGATCAGAAACTTAGCAAGAAGTGAGTTTAGATCAGATTTGGTAGGGAGAAGTCAAGCAAATAACCAGGACAGTGCAGTAGATTTTCTCAGTATGATACAAGTCTTCGAAATGCTGCACACACCCCCCCCCTTATTTTAAGTAATATCAAAATTGCAAATTAATAATAGCACTACATGATCAACGTGGCCAGAATATACTTAGATTTATTTTGAGTGTTGTGGCATTGATGTACTTGAAATTCTATGTCACAATTTTCTAGTGATTAATAAACATTGATTTTGTTTTCTACATGTGTGTTTGCGTGTGAGCACATGGTGCATGATGAGTAAGTGATGGATAGTAAATGCTGAAGAAACCATCTTCCCAACCTTTTTGTTTACACTCTGAGATGTGGATATATAGAAGAATAGGGAGAACATGGAAGGAGAAGAAAACAAAGAATTTCTACCAATATTGCATATACAAAAAATGAACTATTAAAAGAAATAAAAATCAAACAAATATTTTTGAACATATTAAAAGATATGACATATTGCTGATGCTTGGAGGTAGAATCAAATGGCTGTGATCAAGAAGTAAGCAGAGATACAAGTGGGAGGACAATATCATGAGATGGACAGATTATAGTATAGCAGAGTACTCCATCAAGGTAAGGGACAGAAGATGTTGGAGATCTGTTGCAGCCAACCTGATACTAATTGAAAGTGTTTCGAGCTTCATTTTCGAGAGACATCTTATTTCAACCATAGATATAAATCTGCTTCAAGGTATGATCCATAAGACTGTTTGGGCAGCCTGAATCTACAGTTTGTATAGACTTTCTTGCATCAGTGATGTACGTTTATGTAGATATATGTCTGTAGCTATTTGTTGGTGAATCCAGTTGCTTGTATAATGGCAACCTGCTGAATCACTTTTGAATTTTTATTGGCTTGTACATTGAAATATTATTCTTCTGCATGAGCATCCTTGAGATTAATATGAACATTGGTCGTATGTACCTTTAGCACACTGTGTATACAATTTGGATGAAGCATTTCGCCGGAATTTGGCATATATTGATCGCTGCAGTCGAAATCTACCGCCCAGTTCGCTAAACTCAAAACTGAACAAAAAAAATTGGATCCGAAAATTGTGTAACTGTTTTATAGAATCCAATGGCAACATTGGGTAGAAATTTTATGGTCATTTTGTTTAAATTGGCAGGTAAGCCAATATGAAGTGATTTTGTCATGGAAATTCGAGGAATTTGTGGTTTACTACATCGTATTGAAGCGACAAGACAATGAATCATGTTTATTATACTATTTGCTAATAGTATATTTTGTGAAATCAATGATTAAAAAGCTGGAAATTTGCAAATTATCAAAGGTAAGTTCTTCATTTGTGATTATTAAAGTATTCCACGGTGTTTCCATTATGTTAGATATATAATATTCAACAGATTTTACAGCTTACGATCGATCAAAAATACGGTAGGTCTAAATCGAGAAGTCTAAATTTGACTTTATCACTTTCTCACACATCTCATATCACACACACACAAACAAAACTTACACCAATATATGCAGAATTTAATTCTTTATTTATATGTGCAAATATTTAAATATCTATAACAACGAAAAAGTTATCATGATTTCAAAACAGCCACAGACGATTGCATAACATTTGCGAAAACCAATGCCGTGGCAGAGGAGAATATTATGTAATTGTAAACTAGCGTGCTAAAGGTTAATGCGTGCTAAAGATCAAGTGGTTTGGCCACATTATGGGAATGCATCACGAAAAGTTGCCATATAACCAAGCATATAACAAAATGAGATCAGGGTACACAGCCAGAGGAAGACTACGGAAGAGATGGATAGAAAACGTCAGGGATATCCTGAACAGACACGGTCATAGCACAGTCGAGGCCACACATCTGACTTTAGAACGCAAGCTAGAGCTCCAATCACCCGTATGCTTAACAGCAAGAGTGGATCATAATCCACCTGGGAAAAGACAATAGACAATTGGTCATTTAAGTTAATTTATTTATTACATATAATTTCTACATCACTGCCTGCTAACATGTATGCAAAATTATAAGGTGTAATAAATTTATTTTACAGTATGTATAAGGTACAGAAACATTAAGCTGGCAGCATATCCTATTTAGGACAGTATATCAACACAGTATTTGTTAGCTCTAGTGATTTTCTAGGCAATATTTACGGCTAGTAATTTGCAATCATTGTCTGAGAGCTGAACAAGGAAACATTATGTTGCCCAATAATCAAACATAAAATAGCCAACAGATATATATATATATATATATATATCAGTAAGAAAACTATAAATTAATAAATGTATAAAATTGATGTTTGTGGAACAAATCTGTAGTTAATGTTGGCTTTGAAAAATCAAACAGGAATATGAACTACATATTAACATTTAGAAAACAAAAGAATATCCTGCAGAGTGCACCACCAAGACAAGAGACAGAGAATGTTGAATATTTGTTGCAGACAATCTTTAATACAGAAACAGAATTTGATGATGATAAATGTTGGCAATTAATTAATAAACATACCGTCGGCACACTGTCAAAGAGTATTTTTGAGAGTGACTCACTTAATACTTTTCTTTCTCTATCCCACCGAGCACCTTCCAAATAGAGTCCATACACATAAACACCTGTCAAATTATTTTTTAAAACCTGATGAATTTTACCTGAAATTAATTTCAATAGGTATGAATATTGTCAATGTATCATCTCCTGGGCACTGTCAAGACAAGCATCATCATCATCACCACATAGGGAATACATTTATATAGATAAGAATAAGTTCATCAGTTGTTCTCCTGACAGCAATTAATATTTTAAAAATAATCATATTGAAACCCTTCATCTAGTTCTCATGATATAAGTTTACATATATCGCAATTCAACTCATTGAAACACTTGCCTTAGGCAACATGGATGCTTCCGGGCGCTAACATGATTTATACGTCACAAATAGCCGTGACCATGTTATGCTGTTTCATCATCCAGCATGCATGTTCCACCATATTTCCACCGATTATATCAAACAGATTCTCTTTTATGGATGTGAAGAATGAACTATAAACAAGAAAATTCAAAGTGAATTGGAGGCTACAGAAATGTGGTTTCTGAGAAGAATGATGAAAATACCATGGACAGCCAAGAAAACTAATGCAGAGGTTATCATTGATACTGGCATAATAAGATCAATCATATCAAACATTAGAGGCAGACAGTCAAGGTTTCTAGGGCATGTGCTGAGAAGAACACAGCTTTAACACTTAATAACCACTGGAAAGATCAAAGGGAGAAGAGAAAGAGGTCGACAAAGAGAAAAGTTACTAGATGGGCTTGTATTGTGGCACGGTAGAAGCTCACCAACCAAGCTTATTGACAACACAAGAGACAGAGAGTCGTGGAGAAAAGTGATCGCCTATGCCAGGCACTTGATTGATATTTCCACCAAGTCTCACAGCTTCATTACCAAGTGATAAAACTTCATTGTCGGGAACAACCCGATATTGGACCTGGTATCACCTACTCCTCAGCCATCTATACAGGGTTTGTCACATCATCCGTTTGTCAGATGTGTCTTCAAAATAGACTGTTCTAGAGTCAACTGTGTAAAGGAGGCGTATAAGCGGAGGCCAGAAGAAACTCTTCAAGGACTACTTGAAGACAACTCTCAAGCACTGCAGGAATGAACCTACCTGTTTTGCGGAAGTTGAAACTAATTACAAGGTGCAGGCAAATCTGAATCCTTTCTATCTTTTTCAATGATTATTTTCTGTGGCTATAATTACCAGTGTTGGAGGTCGAGATATTTAATTTTAAGAGGGTGGAGCTCTCTATGGGTGATGCGCACATAGGTGGGACTATTACATTATTTTAATAAGGACATCACCCTGTGGTTGGAGGGAGCTAGAGATATACTGCACAGCACCGGGGAGGAGGAAACTGACAGCACTGTTTTTTCCTATAGCTGAGGCCCATCATAAAGGCACAGTTACTCAGGACATGACAATCCTTTTGACTTGAACATTCGGTTGTATACCTGGAGCCATAGAGAAGTTCAGCATAACCAGTCAGTTGGTGGTGGGGAATGAGCACAGTAAACCATACCTTGGCTGCAGTGGCTCGGAGCAGTGCATAGGTTGAAACCTACCTTCCTCGTAGTGTGATAGTTATGCTCTGGGGTGGGTCTAAAATCCAGACCTCCCAGCAATATAATGCCATTTTAATGGCATTAAGTCAAAGAGTCATGGACCACTGGATCAGCAACCAACCAATAAGGTTATAAATAGCTGACCAACATTCTGTTCTATAAATACATCCTAACACATAGTTGTCAGATCATTACCATTGCACATAGAACACATACATAGATGTTATAATTAGATCTTCAAATTTTACGGGAATTCTGATAAAATCACGCAAAATGACAGCTATGCTATTTCTTGTGACCACAAATGGAAGTCCAGTCTGGAATATGTGGTTTCTGTATGTGTTAGAGATTGTGGTGTAGCCATGTGAATTTCCTGATACAATACTGAGAAAGGATTAGCAAACCGTCAGTGAGAACAAAACGGCTTGTAATAAAATGGAGAGTTTTTCTAAAGATGACTACTAGTAATATTAAACAACGAAGGAAAAAAACAACATATTAAATTTGCAACAATATACACAGCACACACAAGAGAGCCATCTCCAGAAAACTCTTCTACCCCTGATGCTGAAAGGCAACAAAGGGCTTAGCGAATAGATAGAAAGATCATTGTACATGGAACACATCCATAGATGCTACAATCTTCCATTGATTGTATCTACAATTACACATTGACTGACAGTTGCAGTTCTCTATTGGTTGATAAATATTCTTTTAAGTTAGATGGCGATACCAAATTTCAAGTCCAGGTGTTTTATTTTGGACATGGAAAATAAATCATCACCCTCACTAATTTCATGTGTCTGTGCTGTTTTTTCAAAATGAGCACAGGATGGTAGCCTAATCTATTGCTCTATGGTCCAATACAGTAGCAGTACATGCCAGCAGCAGATTTTTTTCTGCTTTTGCTCTTTCAATATCCAGAGCACATATGGTCAGGCATGAATATTAATGTGATTCTTTGACATCTCTGTAGCCTCAAGTCAGTATTCAGAAACATTGATTTTGTATATTTTATCCATTTGTAATTTTCTTATCATGTAGACCTGTAGTTCTCGACATGGGTCATATGCCCCCAACCCCTGGGGCCCTAGAAACTTGCAAGGGGTTACAACAAAAATTTGAAATTGGGAAGGCCACATGTAGGTAGCTACCGGGTATTTGAAATATAAATAACAAGTTGTATATCTGCAAACCTTAAAAAACCTTGGTGATCTGGCAAAGGTCTGCTTCCCATTTGTTTTATTAGGTGCCAGGGTTGGATGCCATAGAGTAATATGTTTTGAGTTCTGTCACTCTGTATCAAGCAGTAAAATAATGGACAGGGCAGACATACAAAATGAAATGGACAAATAAAACTACTAAGGATGATGATTCCTTTGCCATATCCAGAATAAAGGAACTGGACCTGAAATGTTATGTTGCCAGAAATTATCCTTATTATGAATTTATAAGAATATTCTGCTGTCACAAGAGAATTGAAACTTTCATATTTCTTGAAATTACAGATATACTCAAGGGGAAACTGAAGCAACTATGGGCATGTGCAGTGTGCAATAATGATGACTAAATGACCAATACAGGCCCTTGTCCCCGTTTACAATTAAAGTCTTTATACATTGCACTAAAGATATTTCATGCTGGAAACAACACATTACTTATGACACAAATTAAATAATTACCATCTGCTGGAGAAGTGGAGAATTTTTTATCCTCCAATATTTCAAAGTCATAGCCCAGAAGGTCAATGGGAATAGTGTATCTAAGAAAAAACACACAAAAACACACAAGTTCATCAAACACTGTGTTTTATGACTGACAGTTATGACAAAGTCTGCATATGAGTTAGTGTTTGTTGATCTAGTTGGTGGCATCACAACAGAATGCTGTTGATAGCTTCTACAGTTTACATGTGGTGTGGGCATGACTACTAGTTTGTTAATCTAGTTGGAGGCATCACATAAGAATACTGTCATCAGATAGTTTCTACAGGTTATATGTGAACATAATCACCGGTAGCTATGCTAAATATGATGATGAAAGCAGAGCACATATAGCACTGTCTCTGTATCCTAGGTTGGCTAAAACTGTTGTAACATTTGAAAAGTGATCATCCAATCTTGTTGATAGTGGTGATAATCAAGTTCTTCCAGAATTAACAAAAATGAAATAGTGCAGCATTTCACAGCACTGAAAAATTAATTGAACTGATATTTTCCTAAACTCAGTGATGAGGAGTTGCAATTTAGTATTAAATCTAGTCAAATTGTCAATTTAGAAAGTTCCTGAGATTACCAGGATTAATTTCTAGAACTGAGGACTGAGTCAGGAGCTAGAGGTATGATGAGAAATCTACTACATAATTTTGGCAGTTGATTTATATCTAAAAGTAACAAAAATGAGCTATCCATACATTGCTGTCATTTGTGTTAACATAGGCCTATCTTTGCGAAAAAAACAACATTTTCATCTCTGGTTAAAGTAAAGAATGGAACTTATCTGCCATATAACTTTGTTATATGAATGTGGACAGTGCCATCACTTGTACATTGCCTTATCATTTGTTCTTGATATAGGCGTTTTATTTTTTAACATCATTTTTGTGGTGCTATATTGTGTGTTTCCCATCATAAGCAATTATTACTTTAAGGAACTACACATATTACATGTGAATGATATGGAAAATATAAATGTAACTTAGAGAGAGAGAAAGAGAGAGAAAGATCACGAAAGAGTGAAAAAATGATAAAATTGAAACCAACTTTCTGGCATAATTTTGCTGCGCTCCAGTTAAGAAAGCTTGAGTAAAGAAAAATCCTGACAACCAGAAAGTTGGAGGAGGGCCTTGCTCATACCACATTTGTAAGAACTGAAATAAAATATGTGAACATAAGAAGGTTACTTGACAACCTCATGAAGCATGAAATTAAGACCTCATTATTTGTTCTCTTTTGTGAGTGATATTTTAACATTTAAACACAATGAATCAATGATGTCTGTTTATCAATTCACATGTGCAAAGTAAAAAAAGTATGGTGCATGTTTATGACTTAGTCTAAAATGCACATTGGGGGGGGGGTTCAATTGGGGGGTTCAATTTGTCCCTTTTCTTACATGAACTTAGGTAGGTAGGTTAATGAGTTTGCCTCTCTTTTGGAGAGCGTGCCCCTTTCAACCAGTGGACAAAGTCAAATTAGGCTATATCAGGACACACTACCAAACATATTAGAGGTAACAAAGACTCCAAAATATATGTAATTCATGGAAAGATGGAAGTTACATGAACTTAAGTTTCAAGATGGTTTAAATACAAATTCCAGCAATTTGTATCTAGTTTCACATGTTTTAAATACTTTAAATGTCTGTCAGCTGAACAAGTTATGAATGTACTTACTAAATCAAACAATCAAGTGCCCTGCCAAGTAACGTAGATGACCATGTTTCTCCACAACTCTCTGTCTCTTGTGTTGTTTAATAAGTTTAGTTGATGAGATCTTTTTGTGCCACAGTGACAACCCATCCAGGAATTTCTCTATTTGTCTTCCTCTGTGTCTTCTCCCCTTGATCGTTCCAGTGTTTACTAAATGTTCAAGTTTTACTTTTCTCATCGCATGCCCTAAAAATCTTGATTGTCTGTTTCTAATTTTCACTATAATTTGTCATTTTACTCCAGCATCTATGAAAACTTCTATATTAGTTGTCTTGGCTGTCCATGGAATGTTCGTAATTCTTAAAACCACATCTCTGTTGCCTCCATCTTATCTTGGACAGCTTTTTACTGTCCATATTACTTTTGTTTACTGTACTTATCACATTAGCTTATACATGTATAAATATTGATTATACACAACAAGCATAAATATAATGTCCTGGCTCAACAGGAGAAAATATAACTTTGTTATGAACTAGCAGCATAATGTAAATACAATCAATTGGCAAAAACCACAAAGATAAATCTAAATTGTTACTCGAGAAACAAGACAAACAACCAAAATTTGCAGAAAAAGCTTTGCCTCAACTACTGGATTTGCAGTGATAACATGATAACAAATCAAATGACAACATTTATTTTAGCAGATTCTGACAACATTAGTAACCTACATAGCAGTATAATAATAAACATATCCTCTAATATCTTCTGTTTCACATCTGCCATGATTATGGATTATGGTTGTGATTATGTGTCCAAGATATTAATAGTGCTCTACTTGTTGTAGTTTCTCTCCATATACTTTTATGTTTGGCACCTGTTCTTCTTTGACTTTACTGATTATCATGGTTTTATATATATATATATATATATATATATATATATATATATATGTAAATACAAATACAATATATATATATATAAAACCATGATAATCAGTAAATATATATATAACCAATCCATATTTCTTGACATTCTATGAATTTTTCATGCTGGACTCTGTCAAAGGCCTTGCTGTAGTCTATGAAGGATATATACCGGTAGATACTTTTTGGGACTTCTATATATTTATCTATCAATAGTCGGATACATAGTATAGCTTCTCTGGTTCCTTTGTTTTTCGTAAAACCGAAAGGCTCTCCACCTGCCTCAAGGTCTATATTGTTTTTAATTCTTCCATGTATGATCTTGAGTAGTATTTTGGTTATATGATTTATTAAACTTATTGATCAATATTCTCTACAGTCCACAGCTCTGAGCTTTCTTAGGTAGTGGTATAAATATTGATGATTTCAGGTCTTAGGTATGTTGCATGTTTTATATTTGTCATTGCAAGGTTCTGTGACAGTTTCCACACCAAATTCATCTAGAGTTTTTATTATGTTTGCTGTTAAGTTGTCAGAGCTACAAGAGAGTACTTTCCACATTTTATTGATTTTATTGCATTTTCTACTTCTGTTTTCAGTATTGCTGGTCCATCATTGTTGCGTATTGTTGGTTTTTTGTTCCATTGGTCATCAAACAGTTCTGTCAAATAATCTGCCCATTCTTGTATGTACTTCTGTTCTCTCAAATATATTTGTCCACTTTTATCGTTAATGCAGCTGATTTATTTATAGGATTTTTATTATTTGTGCTCTGTCTTATCTCCTCATGCATGTCTTTTGTCTTCTGTTGTAATGACATCTCTATTTCTCTGCATTTTGTTTCCAGCCATTGTTTTTTTCGCTGTTCTGCAACAGTTACGCATCTCATTGTCAATCGGTTAATTTTTAGCTTTCTTTCTGTCATTTGTTTTTCTAATATTTCATCTGTATTCAATGTTTGTTTGCTCTTGGATTTTCTCATTGGTAAATTTTAATTTGATGTTTGAATACTTTACTTTAGGCTGTTCCATTTACTTTCTATTTTCTCTTCTGAGTTTTCCCTTCTGTATTGTTTCATGCATTATATCATTAGATGTTCATATATATGTTCCTTACATCTGCAAGGTATTCGTGTCATATTATTTAGTTGTTTTAGTGCTGATGTGTCTGTCTGTGGATCTTGATTTCTTCTATGCTCAATCTTTTTAAGTTTAACATGTAGGCCCTATTTTGCATGGCACTGGATTATGATCAGAATTGATACCAGCTACTGGATATGTTTTAGTGTTCTTGACACTGTTTCTAAATCTGTTGTTGATCATAATATAATCTATTTTGTTCCTCATCTGTCTCAAGGACTTTTCCAATTATATAATCTTATATTTTTATGTTCAAAGAATGTATTACATATGGTCATGCTGTTTTCCTCACGGAACTGTATAAGTCTTTCTCCTCTGTCATTTCTCGTCTCTAGTCCAAATTGCACAACAATGTTCTCATGTCTTCCTTTCCCTATTGTTGCATTTATGTCTCCCATGACTATTAGAATGTCTGTTGATTTTATTGGCTTGAGTAGTTGTTATAGGTCTTCATAGTAATTTTCGATTTCTTCTTCAGTGTAGTCTGTAGTTGGTGCCTATGTTTGTACAATGGCTAGATCAAAAGCTTTTGCTTTGATCTTTAACATCATCATTCAGTTGTTTATTTGTCATTCTGTCAAGTGCCCGCTAATCTTTTTTCTATTTTTTTCTTGATCAGTATTCCTACCCCCCTGTTCAAGGTAATCTCCTCCTGAAAGTATAAAACTAAAATGCTCTTTTCTTGTGTACCCAGCATCTTTCCTTCTTGTCTCTGCTACTCCTAGAATATCTACATTTAATGCTTTTGCTTCAAATATTACATTTTCTGGCTTCCGTGACTGGTGTAGTGTTCTAACATTCCATGTTCCTATTCTAATATGTTGCTTTCTAATCTTTGGATGTTGTTGCTCCGTTGATTACTTTTGGGTTTAATGTGGTAGGGTCCCAGTATTTTCCATGGTAGCCAGCCAACATTCATTGCTATGCCATGAACATGCCTCTTGTGCGCCACCCACTTTGCTGTATCACCGTTTGAGCAATTTACATTCAACGGTATCGTAGAGTATTTAAAAAAACTCCAATACCCAAAGAACTAGGTCAGCAATTGACCATGACCATCTCCAGTAAGACATGTTATCTGGAATTGTCACATGACTAGACGGGTGCCCTTGTTGGTCAATATTTATTTACTTAGAATCGCATGCCAAAAATAGTCAAGGCAACTCCAAGTATATAAAAAGTGACCAACCGAGATCCCAACAATAATAAAAAATGTAACAAATGGATCTTAATTAATTCAACTGTCTTCTATAATGCCGACGGTCCCAAATTGACAAAGGTGAAATAACAGCTAAAGGTAGACAATGAAAATAAAATAATATGGGATGGAAGAAGGAACGTTCCATACAGGATGCTTTTGGATAATTTAAAGGTACCCTATAGGGCCTACATCTATACTTCATACGAAAGGATGCTCTTCCATAATTCTCTATCACATAATGGGTGAGCTCATCATACTATTAAATCTATACCTCATACCAATGGATGTTCCTCTATAATTCTCTACCCCATGATGGCTTATTTTATTTATATACATCTAGACCTCATACAAAAGGATGCTCTTTTATAATTCTCTATCCTATGCTTGGTGAGCTCATTGTATTTATTCAGAGCATCTGTGCCAGACAAAACAGGAAACATCTGGTAAAATGTTGAGTTATAGTATTTGGTAATCAATCACAAATGAAGAACGGAATACATTTTCCCAGCAATAACAGATAAAGGAATTGATAAAAAACACCCAAGTATCAGGGACAACTGCTTTACTGAATGATTAATTCTTTCAGGATGTAATTATTCCTGGGGTTTGTCAAAATTAAGAAAACAAAATTTTCAACAAGTCAGTAATTTCCACTGTCAAAATTTAAAACACTGTTGTTTACCAACACATCACTTGAAATAACATCTCCAATTATAAAACTCAAAGAACAATGAAGCCATTTTGCTAGTTTCAGGAAAGTTTAACCTACCTTGTTCGAATTTTAATTTTAAATAAATAGCCTATTTGATGTGCATTTTTCACTTTTTTGTGTATTCTGACAAATAGACTTAACTATGAGAAACCAAACTAGCAGGAGTGTGTAGCTTATCCATCCATCTAACAATCGTCAGAGTATTTACAACATACAATCATGTTTAGTCCGTAGAAATGAGATTTTATGAACATGAGTAAAATCCCACCTTTACCCCAATTTTTGGGGCAAACACACGCAGGCAAAACCAATTATGAAATCATGGGAAAATTGACAAAACGAGCAAAATAACAATGTAACTTATTATCTAAACATAGTCAGTCACATTGTGGGAAGATTATAGAGCATAAAGACTAGGCATATGCATCTTTATGTAACTTTAATACGAAAAAAATGAAAAAACGTAAATATGCAAAAAATATTAATACAGAGAATGGGTGCTTAGATCCGTTTGAAACTATAACAACGAGTTGGAGTGCTCTATAAATCATTTGACTATAATTTCAACTATCTGTGAATAGCGGAGGTCGTGCATCTGTGATCAGCTGATTTCGTACAACTATGACAGGCAGAGATCGTGCAACTATGACCGGCAGCAATCATGCATCTATGACTGGCGGCAATCATGCAATTATGACCGGTGGAGATTGCATCTATGAATAGCAGAGATCAGATCATGCCTCTATGAATAGCGGAGAACGTGCAACTATGACCGACAGAGATAGTGCAGTTATGACCGATGGAGATCATGCATCTATGACCGGTGGAGATTGTGCATCTATGACTGGCGGAGAACGTGTATCTATGAATAGCAGAGATTATGCATCTATGAATAGCGGAGGACGTGCATCTATGAATAGCAGAGGACGTGCATCTATGAATAGCGGAGGACGTGCATCTATGATAAGCGGAGAACATGCATCTATGAATAGCGGAGTGACCGGTGGAGATAGTGAATTATGACTGGCGGAGAACGTGTATCTATGAATAGCAGAGATTATGCATCTATGAATAGCGGAGGACGTGCATCTATGAATAGCAGAGGACGTGCATCTATGAATAGCGGAGGACGTGCATCTATGATAAGCGGAGAACATGCATCTATGAATAGCGGAGTGACCGGTGGAGATAGTGAATTATGACTGGCGGAGAACGTGTATCTATGAATAGCAGAGATTATGTATCTATGAATAGCGGAGGACGTGCATCTATGAATAGCGGAGGACGTGCATCTATGAATAGCGGAGGACGTGCATCTATGAATAGCGGAGAACATGCATCTATGAATAGCGGAGTGACCGGTGGAGATAGTGAATTATGACTGGCAGGGAACGTGCATCTATGAATAGCGGGGAACGTGCATCTACGGATAGCGGAGATCGTGCATCTATGTATAGCAGATATTGTGCATCGGCGGAGGTCGTGCATCTATTATCTGCGGAGGTCGTACAACTATGACCCGTGAATTGTGCAGCTATAACCGACAGGGGTCGTGCATTTATTAATAGCGGAGAACGTGCATCTATGTATAGCGGGGATCGTGCATCTATGAATAGCAGATATTGTGCATTGGCGGAGGTAGTGCATCTATTATCTGCAGAGGTCGTACAACTATGACTCGTGAAGATTGTGCAGATTGTGCGATAGGGATTATGCATCTATGAATAGCGAAGAACATGCATCCATGGATAGTGGAGGAAAAGCGGAGATCATCGTGCATCTGTGAATAGAGGAGACTGTGCATCTATTATCGCCGGATATCGTACAACTATGACCCGTGGAGATTGTGCATCTATAGCAGCAACGGATTAATTTTCAGTCAGCTGCATCATGTTCTCAATTTTCCGTGTGTAATTCCTAAAAAGAAACATAATGTGACAATAAAATATTGGTTTAAATATTTGGCAACATGAGGGGGAAGTGACTGGGGCAAACTGTGCAGTGAGTCTCCAGCGCATGTTTGCCCCGTCAGTGTGTGCGGCGTTACCCCAAAATCAGAATGTTCACAATTTTTATAAAATATCATGTAAACAAAAATTATCTTGACAAGGTAACATGCTTAATAACTTAACAATATAATATAGATTTCAGTTTAAATATGTAAAATAACATGATAGTAATGATAACAGAGAACAAAGAGTGAGAAGTGGGAAAAAAGTTGGATTAGAACGTTAAAAATTAATTTACCTCATGGCTCAAAAATGACCTGCCCTTGACCGATGAAAATTCGTTGTGCAACAGAAACGGATGTTAGCGTCCAGCGTGGCCACGCGGTTTGCGGGAAAAACCCATAGTTTCAGAAAAAAATGAATGCGAATCTTTGTCCCCAGCGCATCTTTACTCCCGGCTACCCTATGTCACGCGTCTAATCACACATTAACACGAGGGTTTCCTTTCTTAGCCAGATTTCTAAAGATTAAACAGTTAATAAGCTAATACTAATTCATTTACAATCTAAATGAAGCAAATTTAGATGGCATATTGCTAGACCGATATAACATGGACACGTCTGGAAAGGGGAGTCTCTCTGCCACGATATATTGTGTTTATGTACAAAATGAGTTAATTTAAAACCCATGCACAGACAAAAGTTTAAAGGGAAATGTGTAAGATAATAGGCCTATACTAAAATAAATTCCAACAATGTGGAAGAACAAGGAACATTTAAATTATAATCTATCATGAACACAATCTGGTATAATATTTTTTCGAGATATGTTCTCCCTACAAAGAGCTGCATAATATAGTGATTGGTTGAAAGGGCAAATTTAAGTGGTCAAATGTTTAATGTTCATGGTCGGTTAGTATATCATGGACAGAATATAACAGTCATTACAGCCTTTTGATACTCTTGCCATCTTCCTGTTTCAGTTAGTAATATAATACTCACGTGTAAAACAGGTAATGAAGTCCTACTGAATGATGACTAAAACACTACACACTATCACTAACAGATGTAAATATGGTACATATAACAAAACAAAACACAGAATATAATCTACAGATGACAATACACAGGACAAAGTCGACGTTTCGGACCAATAGGCCTTTTTCAAGATACGGACATAACATACAAACATTAAAAAAAACCACAAGTAAAAATGAATGCGTATCCGAGTGAAATGTGGTGCTAAGATAGATACCGGAAGCATACGAACAGGAAGTACACAAAGACGATAATACAGGTGGAATGAGAGGAACAAAACGATGACGTAACAAAGACCAATACGACCGAGAACTAAGCGAAAGAGTGGTCGGAATTGAGTCCAAATGGCTTGATGATACCCAACTCGAAAATGAGACGATTTTCGAGGGCGTACCTAGATCTATCATCGGTGGTGCAGGATCTGATGGCAGTGACCTGAATGTCAAGGACACCATGGTGGCCATCGCCGTTGAAGTGATTGGCCACAGGAGTGGGTGTTCTGTGTTTGATAGCATGCAAGTGGTTGCAGAAGCGGTCGCTCAGTCTAAGGCCAGTCTCACCGATATATTGCTTACCACAGCGTTTACATATGATCACGTAAATAACATTACGGGATTCACATGTAAAGGCCTCATCGATGGAGAAACTGGCCTTGGGGAATGAGATGGAGCGCATCTGAACCACATAAGGACATGTGAAACAATGACCGCGTGAGCACCGCACGGTACCAAAATGGTCAGGTGCAGAGGACCTGAGGTGGCTGTGGACCAAGATGTCCTTCAGATTTTTGAAGACTCCTAAACCTGGTGCATCCGAGGCTCTTGATCTTTATATCAAGAACACCCTCCATGACATCCAATCACTTCATCACAGCCGCATCAAACGCTCTAACATCATTCCTGACGAATCTCGCGCCTTGGCGAATCTTCGCCGCCGGGATGATATTGTCATCAAACCAGCAGATAAGGGTGGGGCCGTTGTTGTGTGGCGCAAGGACCTTTACCTCCAGGAGGGCCACCAACAACTCTCTAACCCCTCTTTCTACACTGCTTCGCACATCAGACTCGACGGTATCTAACCAGAAGGTGGTCAACAACACTGTGAACACCCTCATCCAGGACAACCACCTTCCCACCACTGCCAAGGCTCTTTGCATCGATAAAAGCTGTTTAGGCAGACCTGTCTTCTATATGCTGCCCAAAATACACAAGGAATTGAATCCCGGCAGACCTATTGTCTCAGCTTGCTCTTGTCCTACAGAGCGCATCTCTGATTTCCTCGACAGTATTTTGCAGCCCTTAGTCGAGGCACTGCCCTCATTCTTGAAAGACACCAAGCATGCTCTCACTATTTTTTCTTCTGTGCATTTGTCTTCTGATCGCACCTATCGTCTGTTCTTGCTTGATGTTTGCTCTCTGTACACGTCTCTATACCACATGCCGATGGTCTTAGGGCGTTGCAGTTCTTTCTGGACAAGAGTCCGCATCCTTCTGTATCTACTCCAACCCTTATCCGCCTTGCTGAACTGGTGCTCACATGGTCCTCTTTTGAATTCGATGGACATTTCTTCGATCAGATCAGTGGTGTGGCCATGGGCACTAAGATGGGGCCTAGCTATGCCTGTCTTTTCATGGGACATCTAGAACATCTAGTTTGGTCTACCTACGATGGCCCATTCCCATCTCTTTTCCACAGATACATTGATGATGGGATAGGCATTACTGACATGACAGAAGCAGAACTGTCTCGCTTCATCAACTTCATCAACAATTTCAACCCTGATATTAAATTCACATTTACCATTTCCACCACCTCTGTCCATTTCCTGGACATCATTGTCACCATTCATCCCCTATACCTCAGCACATCAGTCTACTACAAACCCACTGATGCACATGGCTTTCTGCTCTACACTTCTTCTCATCCTCCCGCCTGTCGTAACTCTCTACCTTACTCACAGCTTCTTCGCCTTCGTCGCTTATGTAGCGTTGACAACGTTTTTCTCGACAGATCCTCTGTGATGATTGAGTTCTTTCGTAGACGCTCCTTCCCTGACAGCATTCTTTCATTGGCTTGGCTCCGTGTACGCCAGCTATCTCGCCTTGATACCTTGAATAATTCCCAGGGTTCTTCCTCCTCCTCTGATAGGGTTAAACTGGTTCTGACCTTCCATCCCCATAACTCGACTGTCCGTCGTATTCTACTTAAACATTATTCCCTTCTCCAGTCTGATTCTGACACCCGTGACGCTTTCCACAAATTACCTCTGGTGGCCTTTAGGCGCGACAAAAATCTGAAGGACATCTTGGTCCACAGCCACCTCAGGTCCTCTGCACCTGACCATTTTGGTACCGTGCGGTGCTCATGCAGTTGTTATTTCACATGTCCTTATGTGGTTCAGATGCGCTCCATCTCATTCCCCAAGGCCAGTTTCTCCATCGATGAGGCCTTTACATGTGAATCCCGTAATGTTATTTACGTGATCATATGTGAACGCTGTGGTAAGCAATATATCGGTGAGACTGGCCTTAGACTGAGCGACCGCTTCTGCAACCACTTGCACGCTATCAAACACAGAACACCCACTCCTGTGGCCAATCACTTCAATGGCGATGGCCACCATGGTGTCCTTGACATTCAGGTCACTGCCATCAGATCCTGCACCACCGATGATAGATCTAGGTACGCCCTCGAAAATCATCTCATTTTCGAGTTGGGTACCATCAAGCCATTTGGACTCAATTCCGACCACTCTTTCGCTTAGTTCTCGGTCGTATTGGTCTTTGTTACGTCATCGTTTTGTTCCTCTCGTTCCACCTGTATTATCGTCTTTGTGTACTTCCTGTTCGTATGCTTCCGGTATCTATCTTAGCACCACATTTCACTCGGATACGCATTCATTTTTACTTGTGGTTTTTTTTAATGTTTGTATGTTATGTCCGTATCTTGAAAAAGGCCTATTGGTCCGAAACGTCGACTTTGTCCTGTGTATTGTCATCTGTAGATTATATTCTGTGTTTTGTTTTGTTATATGTACCATATTTACATCCGTTAGTGATAGTGTGTAGTGTTTTAGTCATCATTCAGTAGGACTTCATTACCTGTTTTACACGTGAGTATTATTTTCCATTATGTTCTACTAGCAGTACCACCTTCTATTGTTTCAGTTAGTGTCATGTTCAGGTGGCCTTTGATATCTTGCATACATTTTCATCATGGTCTACCTATTTTTGTGTTGTCCTGGCATCATTCCTCCATTGCAGTCTTGCTTGATATGGTCAAAATATTGTAATTTTCTAGAGAGAACCTTGGCGTTAAGTGATTTTTCTTTTAATTTTTAATTCTCTCAGAATGTCCCTATTGAAGATGTTTTGGACTACAGTGCTCTGAGGATTCTTCTGTAACATTTGGTTCCAAATGCTGCTAATTTGTTTCTCACTTTATTAGTGATTGTCCAAGATTTACATTCATGTATTGTAGCTGAATATGCAGGCTCTAAAGAAAGGCAGCTTTGTTATTTTGTTAGAGCCCAGCCATATGTTCTTCATTTTAACAGTTTATTTGATGCAATGGCCAATCTCTGCCTTACTCCTTCATAGCAATCCCATTGTCCCTTATAAAAGAACCAAGGTATTTCAAACTGGTAACTCACTGTAGTTCTTTGTTAATGATCAAGATTGAGAACTTGTTAGTGGTTTTGTTACTTGTCTTAATCTTGGTCTTACTTTCATATCAGAAATAGATTTTGTTTTGGTCTTTGAAGGAACTTAGGCCTATGAGGTGTTAGAGGCTTTTGTGAAGTGGAATAGTAGTGTTGCATCATTGAAATAACTAAGTCTGGTATCTCATGACCTCCAAAATTGAGTGTGTCAAAGTTTCAATGTTGCTAGTAATTTCTTACATTCCTTATGATGTTCCTTGCATAAACATTGAAGAGATATGATAGGTCACATAACTCCATTTTCCACACAGGACCAATCAGATTTTTCACAATTTTCTTCTTCTTCTTAAGCTTTCATTCTCAAACTCCCGTTGGATCTCTCTTGTAGCAGGACTACTAGATTTCCAGCAGGATGTAGTGCAGAGAATGGAATGTGTTGTGTTGCCATTTCATTTGCGCCAATAGCTCGACACATCCGGCTTTGGCAGATTTCACAATCTAATATCACTAAAGTCAAAAGATGATGGGTTGATCAAAATATTGTGAAAAGGATGTTTTACCAATAACTTTTCTCAACTCACTTTCATTACTTTTTTTTTTCTATATCTCATAAGAATAACATAGCTAACATCAGTACCTGTAGGCGGGCTAGAAAGTCATTGATGTAGCTGCCAAGTGGTTTCAAAGAAGGATATGAGACGCTCTTGAACGTGCCTGGAATCTTGGCTGTTAGGATGCTAGCGGCGACTTCTTCCATATCACTGGACATGACCACTAATCCCTGAAGTTGAACAAATTCATGCCAACTAATGTTAATAGGATCATGTAAATATTCATGATTATTAGTTACCTTCTCTCTGTGCTCATTGACTAACTCCTGCAGATTAGCAGTCTGGAGAATGTATTGTGTTATTGTTTTATTACTTTTTTATTATTGTTTTATTGTTCTACCCACTAGTTTTAGTTATAGTCCGTTGTGTCTGAGTGAAGCGATTATATAAACCTCTGTTTTACGTAAGTACAATTGTGTTATTGTTGTAGTTTGGCTGTAATACCTGACACATCCAACTTTAGCATAGCTTTTGGGTCACATTGATCCTCCATGGAATGGGAAATTGAACCCACCCTGGAAACCTTCATAATTGCTTTTACGAAAAGCTTGGTATGTCGGTGTCAATATTTTTTACACAAATTTTTGATCCTGTCAACACACAAGCAAATTACTTGGTTGTCATAAATAACATTCATCATCATCATCAGGTGCCATGCCGGGTGGCGTAGGCGGTCATGGCTCTCCACAGTTCTCTGTCCACAGTATTATGTATCAAAGTCGTTGTTGTTTCTTTGCCGTGCCAGGTTGTCAAACTGTCTAATATTTACCTACGTTGTCGCCCTCTGTCTCTGGTGCCTTTAATCTTGCCTGTTGTGATTATGTTCTCTAAACCTGCCTGTCTCATGAAGTGGCCAAAAAAAGAAGATTGCCTTTTTCTTATATTGTTGATTAAGGTCAGTTTCGCATTTAACTCTTTTAACACCTCTACATTAGTTTTTCTGGCAGTCCATGGTATTCTCAGCATTCTTCTGTAGAACCACATCTCTGTTGCCTCCAATCTCCCACTTTCCAGTTTGTTTATTGTCCAAGACTCGCACCCATATGTTAGTATAGGGGTTATATAGCACTGCAGAACTCTCTTTCTCACCTCTAATGACAAGGTCATATTACACAGTATATTTTTCATTTTTCTGAATGTTGTTTTTGCCTGTCCTATTCTGCATCTTATTTCTGTTGAACTTCTTCCATCTGCTGTAATAATTGTACCTAGATATTTGAATTGGTGGACCTGTTTTAATACTATATCATTCACTATGATCTTGCAAGGTGTGTTATTTTCTTTCTTTGAAATAACCATTACTTCTGTTTTCTTGATATTTAGGAAGAGGCCTTTCTCTTTGCTTTCTGTGACTACTACTTTAACTAAGTTTTGAAGGTCTTCCTCACTTTTTGCAATCAGAACAGTGTCATACGCATATCTTAAATTATTTCCTCCCACTGATATTCCTGGGATATCTACTATTGCACGCAATATGTTTTCACTGTATAGAGAGAACAGGTCTGGTGAAAGCACGCATCCCTGTCTGACTCCTTGTTTTATTTGTTGAAAAGGGCCAAATTGATTTCCTACTCTTATTGCTGCTGTTTGTTGCCAGTACATGTTCTTGATTATTCTTAAATCCTTGCTGTCAATGTTCAGATTCTCTAGCATGTGTATAATTTCGCTATGTTTAACTTTGTCAAAAGCTTTAGTGTAGTCTATAAAACAGAGGTACAGATCTGTTTTTACCTATATAGACCTCTCTATTAGTGTTCTCAATATATAAATCACATTGTTGGTGCCTTTGCCTTCTACAAATCCACATTGTTCTGGACTTATTTCTGGTTTTATTTTGTTTCTCACTCTCTTCATGATGATTCTGAGAAGTATTTTGGTTATTTGGCTCATGAGGCTGATTGTACGGTGTTCTTCACATTCGGTGGTCCCTGGTTTCTTAGGTAATTAAATAACATTACTGATCTCTATTGGGAGGGGTGTGAGTATTTAAGCAGATTTAGACAGTGACTGAACATTTAGATTTAAGCAGTGTCTTATATATGATTATTGTTGCATGGCTGACTGGTTAAACATACTCATGTCTGTACCAAAAGTGCCCAGTCTGGTATAATAGGTCTCTAAAACAACATGCAATTTTGATAATTTGTGCAAAAGGGTTTGCAATAGACCTTAACTCACTTTCTACTAAGTTTTTTTTAGGGTTCTGACAGGAACTATAATAGGGTAGGTGGAGGTAAAGATCCACTTGAGGTCAAGATCTGCAGCAGGTTTATTTCTAATTTATGGGTTTTCCACATACCACATGTTATTATATCAGACCCCATCAAGACCAGCACCGTGCAGTGGTGATGGGGCTTAGTTCAGCCATCAGGGGCTGGAAACTAAGACTGGTCGGGCAGTTATGGTGCCTGCCCTGTGGCGGACGTTTAGGCAGGGACTGTGCCGGGCCCTATACCTCGAAAGGACCCAACCTCAGTTACTGAAGGTCCTTCTCAATTGCCTCGAGGAGCCAGGAGGCAAGAGAATAGAGCTACTGGCCAAACACACAAACGACCAATAAAAATAATGCACTGGAATG
Source organism: Meghimatium bilineatum (assembly GCA_034231615.1). Taxonomy (NCBI): domain Eukaryota; kingdom Metazoa; phylum Mollusca; class Gastropoda; order Stylommatophora; family Philomycidae; genus Meghimatium; species Meghimatium bilineatum. The sequence goes on from CM067315.1 coordinate 19,269,136, forward strand.
CTGTGGGTGTCAACAGTAAAAGAGATGGATACAGCAAAAAATTGGAACTTGAAAATGTCCTCAGTCAAGAACAAGTTAATATATGCTGTATCCAAGAAACACACCTCAGCAGCGACATAGCCTTCAAAATCAGAGGCTACCAGTGCTACCGATCTGACCGAAAGGACAGGCGAAAGGTTGGAATTTTGACACTTGTTAAAAACAATATCAGCGCATGTCAGCTGGAAGTATATATGGAAGGGGCAGAATACCAGATGCTCCACCTAAAAACAGACAGTGCAGAATTCCATCTTCTGAACTACTACTGCCCAAATGATAAACCACTGGCACTAGACACAATTCCAGATAAAGAGAGACTTATGGTGTGTGGTGACTTCAACAGCCACTCTCAGAGCTGGGGCTACGATCATATCGACAAGAGAGGTGAGGAACTTGAGAGCTGGCAGGATGAAAATAATCTCATCCTTATTAACCAGCCAGCAGACTCACCAACCTTCTACTTGAGAGCATGGCACACCACCTCTACACCAGATCTGGCATTCCACTCACCAGGCCTGGAATGGAACATCACACGTGTCGTTGGAAAGCAGCATGGGGGTAGTGACCACAGACCAGTATTTCTGGAAATCCACAATGAATTTACCAAGGACAGCAGCACGCTCACTAGGTGGAACTATTAAGAGGGCAGACTGGAAAATGTACCAGCATTTAACCAGTGTTCTATCTAAGGATATGAACTTGGACAAAGACATAAATAGAGCAGTGAGTGAATTTAATAGATGTATACTACATGCTGCTAGTAAGACCATACCCAGGGGGGCACGCAAGAACTACAAACCCTACTGGAATAATGAACTGGAAAAGCTGCAAAATGAGATGGAAACATCTAGACAGCAGGCCGAGAACAGACCTAGCCAAGAACATCACAACAAATATCAGCAAACAAAGGCTAAATTTCAAAGAGCCAAGTTACAAGCCAGACTGAGCAGCTGGAAAGAAAAACAGAGTCGCTGAACCTAGAAAGAGATACTAGGAAATTATGGAAACTTGTAAAACAACTAAATGATGAAGGTACAGGGAGAAATACCAGGATCACACTTTATAAAGATAGAAACATTTTAACAGGTAAACATGCAGCTGATTATTTTGCAGATTCCTTTGCAGAAGACAATAACATCAAAGTCAGCCCAGACAAACAACAGGAGGTTTGAGAGAACCAGCAAAACATTGGACAAGGCGAACCTATACCTGAAGTCATGGAGGCACCAATCACAATGAGAGAACTGGAGCATGCAATATCCAAATTGAAAATGAAAAAGTCCCCTGGAGCTGATGGAGTGTCAAATGAAATGATTAGAAACCTGGGAATTGCAGCAAGAGCAAAGCTACTGCAGATCTTTAACACAAGCTGGTCCACAGGTAATGTACCACAGGCGTGGAGAGAAGCAATAATGATACCGCTCCTCAAATCAGGAAAAGATGGCAACACAGTCTCCAACTACAGGCCCATCAGCCTCACAAGCTGTCTATGCAAAACAATGGAACGCATTATCAATCTTAGAATGCAGTGGTACCTTGAAAGTGAAAACCTTCTGGTATCACAGCAAGCAGGTTTCAGACAGTGCTACTCTACTGAAGATCAGGCAACTTAACTCTACCAAGAGATTGAAGATGCCTTCCAAGAGAAGAATGGTACTAGCAGCATGGATAGACCTCAGAAAAGCATTTGATAAGGTCTGGAAAGAAGGGCTCCTAAAGAAATTACGAAATTGTAGGGTTAGCTCAAGAATGTACAAATGGGTAAAAGCATACCTGCATAATAGAAGAGCCAGGGTACAATTAGATGGTCGCAAGAACAAGAAAGTTCTACTGCGTCATGGAGTCCCCCAGGGAGGAGTCCTGTCACCCACACTTTTCTTGGTTTACATCAATGACCTAGTTGCTGAACTACCACATGGGATCAAAGTGGCAATGTATGCTGATGACCTGGTGATATGGTGCACGGAAGAACATGCGACAGTGGCCACTAAACAAATACAAAGAGCTATCGATGCTCTAACCTTATGGGCTAATAGATGGTGCGTCAGCATTAACACAGATAAGTGCAGCACTACACTCTTTACCCTCTCACCAAAACAAAAAGCGGTCATATCAAAATAGATGGAGAACTCTTGAAAGAAGACAGACAACCCACATACCTCAGAGTTACTTTTGATGATAAACTGATATGGAAGCAGCACATAAACAAAGCAACAACAAAAGCCAGGAGGAAGTTAGCTATCCTGAGAAAACTAAGTGGAACCACATGGGGAGCCAGTGGGAATATACTCAGTAAAGTTTACCAACAAGGCATAAGACCACACCTGGAATATGGTTCAGCTGCATGGTATTCTGCATCAAACACCACATTACAAGATCTAGATAAAGTGCAAAACCAGGCACTTAGAATAATGTTGGGAGCAATGAAATCAACACCCATAGCAGAGATGCAGAAAATGGGAAGAATGCAAACACTTGGTGAACGCAGAGACACAAAAGTACTAATTCAGGCGGAAAAGTTTCAGTGTATGCCAAGTCATCCAATGAAGGAAAGATTCAAAAATCTAGCAATGGGGCGACTGAAAAGGAGCAGCTTTATCCATCAAGCTAAACGACTCCGCAGACAACTTACAGACCTACCTGAAGTTGACAGCCCCTTAAGGTCTGTACCAGAACAAACCCGTGGAGTGAAAGGCATGGAATGCCAAAATACATTCAGACCCATGTGAAAGGAATACTAAGCGAGGACGAACAGAACAGTGTGCAGCGAAGGACAGTCACCCTCAGTTTCCTGGATGAGGAATATCCACAAGATATATGGGTCAGAGTATACACAGATGGGTCAGCACAGAATGCTGTGAGGAATGGAGGTGCAGGTGTATATATAGAATATCCACACAAGCCTAGAGATACAATCAGAACACCAACAGGAAAATTCTGCAATAATTATGATGCTGAAATCCAGGAAATTAGTGTGGCAGCTAAAAAACTGCTGAACTCCAACTCTGGCCTACAGCCTGTGGTATTCCTGACAGATGCAAGGTCAGTGCTTCAAGCTCTCCAGTCTAGAAAACTAACAGACTTGAAAAAACTACTTAGCGAATTGTCTTACCAGTATAGGGTAACCATGCAGTGGCTACCCTCTCACTGTGGAATACCAGAAAATGAAAAAGCAGACCAACTGGCTAAGGAAGGGGCTGCCGAAGACCAACCAGATATACCAATTACCTACCATCAGAAAAAACAGATGATCAAGTCAATAAGAAAGCCACAAACACCAACACAAGATGACTATGATATTATGAACAGACCAGAACAAGTTATAATTCTACGTCTCAGAACAGGACACAACCGACTCCGCAGTCACATGTATACACAGTTCAAGATTGGCAACACGGCCATGTGTACATGTGGACAGGCAGCACAGAGTGCCAAACATATACTTCAAGAGTGTTCTGAGCATGAAATGCTGAGGCAGACATATTGGCCAGAGGAAACAACACTGGAATCAAAACTCTATGGGACACTGTATGAACTACAAAAGACAGTGAGTTTTATTAAGGAGACAGAATTACAGATATAGACATGTTTCAAGTGAATGAAAGAAGAAGAAGAAGAAAAAAATTATATCAGACACAAATATTCCAATCTCTGACAGAACAAAGTTTGATAGTTCACGGAGGAGTCGATTTTCAAAAAAGGAAAAAAAATTATTTTTAAAAAACTTCTCCCTATCTGCCTGCTGTTATTAATAATATTGTGTTTTTTTTAAAATGTTAAAATAAATATATATGTTGTGTTGTTAAGTTCTTAAGCACATTATCTTTTCAAGCTACTTTGGTTTTTCATGGGATTTTATGATAATTGCTAATAATGTGATTTGGGGTAAAGATCCGCATGTTAGTGGCGCACAGGTTTGCATTCAAAATGTATGAGGGAAATACTGACATCATGAGGAAATTACCGATGCCGATCCAAAGCTGGGAGAGACCGATATATATTACTGATATTTTTCAACATATACCTAGAGCACACCATACAGAAGAACCCTTTAGACTACGACACTTCTATATAGATCGGAGGTCACCCTATTTGCAATTTGAACTTTGCTGATGATCTTATTTATCTTATAACTAGGTCAGAACAAGAATTATAAGAATTAACAGAAAGTACTGAATGGAAATCAATACAGGCAATAGCAAGGTCTTGGTTAACAGCAATGACACAGAAGAACAGATCAATATCATGATGAATGGATATAAACTAGAGAAGGTCTTCCAGACAAGAACTGCAAAGACTAGCAAATATTTACCACCATCCACATGAAATCAAGGCACAATTCAAAAAGCAGTAGTGCAAAGGTTCTGACCCAATAATTCTTATGAGAGCAACACAAACAACAATAGACACCTACCCAGAACAATGGATTCATGCCTACACTGGTGGATCTACTTTCAAAGCCATCATCATAGAAAGATATGGTGTCTATATAGAATATCCAGACAAAACATGTGATGCTTGTAGGGAGATATGCTCTATGAAACTGAAATAACAGCACTAGAAGTTGCACATAGCGACTACTTGATAATGGATTACAAGACAACCACAGGCAGTCAATATGAGTGCATGTGAAATGCATAGGTTGAAATTCTGATGTCTTTGGCAATGCTACAGATGAAAGGGATCTACCTATAGAGACACAATAACCCAAGTCATATTTGACTGTCACCACTGCACAACACCGTTATTTAGAGAAAATTTGGTTTCGTAATTAAGGACACAGAGGGATTCTTTCTACTCGAGGAAAGCTTTTCTAGCTGCAAAGCACCTCATCTGAAGATAGATGAACAGTGGTTAATCCAAGCAGAATAACAGTTCATATCATGACATAGACCCACTCTAAGTAGGAAAATTCTTCACTAGGCATTGCATAACGTCAAAAGCAAAGTTTCCTGAGTATGAAACAAATCTTAAGAGGACTCACACCACTGCACATAGGAAGCAAAAGTTAGTCGCTCATATTTTCTGGGGATCTTAACAATAGTAAAATCTCACAACAAAATCATATAGAGTAAAATATTATATGCCACTGCAGTTGGTATATTTACAGGCATAGCTGGTATATCCGGACAGATATGGGTCAGTAACTTTATGTATAGTCTGCTGTAGGAGGGCCACATGTATCTTGTGAGTGTGTAGTGAATTAGCAAGTTATAGTTTGTTATTTCTTATACCACATATGTTCCGTTGTATAATATTAAATGAAGATTTGGTTTTATGACAATCTTGGCTCTGCTGGTTCTCCTTCAAAGATTTCCTTGGTTTCATGTTTCTGAGCTTGTGTAGATGTTGTTGTTGTGTATGTCAGTGTTTGCATTGTTGTATTTGATGCATGTCAATTTCTCGGCCAGAGCAGCCTGGTTACCCACTGCCTGTTGTGGACCTTAATAACCAAGGTGACGTCCGATCTCATTTGTAAATACTATCTGTTGTACTGGAATTATATTGCTGGGGAGTCTGTGGATTTTCGGCCCACTCCAGGCGAGAGCCAGAGAGAATAACTATCACACCTTCAGGAAAGTAGGTTTCAACCTATGTACTGCTCCGAGCCACTGTAGCATAGAGTTCACTGTGCTCATTCCCTGCCACCAATTGACTACTGGTTATGCCGAACTTCTCTATTGCGGCAGACATGCAACCAAATGTTCAAGTCAAAAGGATTGTCATGTCACATCCTGATTCACTGTGCCTTCTATGGTGGGCCTCAGCCGTAGGAAACAACAGTACTTTCTGTTTCCTCATCCCCAGTGCTGCACAGTAAATCTCTGGCTCCCTTCCAACCACATACATATATAAAAAACATCAAAGCATAAAATACATTGCAAAAACAAAATAAAAGCATAAGAAGCATAATTGTATGGATGACATGCCATAAATCTTCTATAAGAAGATAAACTCAATACAACAGCATGTCATCTACTAAGGTTTTCTGTTGCATGGGCGGTTTGTCTAGTGTGCCATTGGTGAGACCCACAGATGCAAACCATGCGAATGTTAAATGGATGGAGATGAGGAAAACCAGTTCCATATATATAGTCAGTATTTTTACTTTTAACTGTATGGCCTAGTATAAATGAAAATTTACATGATTCAGGAATATGATGATAATTCTGTGACTAATACACTAGTACTCATTATTTGTTTATATTTTATGCACAGAGCATATGGCTTTTGATAAATAAAAAGACTATTTGAGGATAAATGAAGTAATGAAGTTTTTTAATTCTCTCTGTCTGAAAAATTTTTTTATTTTTCTGTTGGTCTTGAGAAAGTTTTATGCATATAGTGATTACATTATTAACCTACAACACATAGTTTAAATAAAGACCTAAGACTACCCATAAACACAGAATGAAAGCCCAATATATAAGCCTACAGATTAAAATGGTGTACAGCATGTAGGGCCTATATACGCCATATATTCTTGCATATTCTGATGTCAACATCATCAATGTTTAGACTGTTTCCAGTATAATGATCATGGTCATGTAACTGTTAAAGAGTTCATTTTCAAGGTTACCTTTAGTGCCTTCCTGATATTCAGCAAAGTGTTTCTGATTCTTGACAAGAGTTTATTAAATCGAACCATCTCCTGCACAAGGACAGTGTTCATACTTTGTGTGTAGGATGTTGGATATTTTCTCAATGCTATTTCTGTGTCAAAGTTTGCTGGTAGTCTTTCTATAATGTCTGTAGCTACTCCATCAACAACATCATCAGGTGATTTGCCACTTGAGGAACTTGCCTTGCCCTGCAATTATTTTCATATCATGAAAATAAAGAATATACTGTGTGTGTTCACGTTTATGTCTTTCTCTCTCGTTCTCTCTCTCTCTCTCTATATATATATATATATATATATATTTTTTTTTTTGTTGTTGTGGTTTGTGTTGTGTCTACTTCAAAGATCGACTCACGAAGAAATAGTGAAAGATAGGCCTAGTCATAATCATAGTAATCTAGATGAGGCACTTGCAGGACATGATTTCTCATGAAATTTATTACTATTGACATAGATCAGCTCTGTTGACTATTCTCAAACATTACTAAGCCTATGATATGCTGGGCAGCGCATGTCATGACTAGGCCTACACTAAAGATCAATGATGGCTGTTACTTTCACTACTAAACACTGAACTAATTCCCCTTCAATGTCTCATTTATTCACGTTCCCTAAGATTCCATTAAAAATATTGTCTATCAATATCATCTGAATCATACGTAGACCCATTCTTACGAATTTTGATAAAATGTGAAGGTCATTTTCGATAACCCACAGCTCCTATGTGACAGTTGTTAGAAACGTACGGTAAAATACACTGGACTCCACCATTACCACATTTGACCATATATATATATATTTTAAAAATTCGGATAATTGGATATAGCTCAGGAATTAAGCAACATACATTAAAATGAACATAATTTTATTGATAAAAGTACAGTAATATGTAAGCAACTATGTATTTTGCAACTGTGCAACAGTAAACACAGTGCAAACTGAATAGAGTGAACAGTGCAAACTGAATAGAGCCTGACTCAAACTGACAAAAAAATGGTGATCTGCACAACAGAAGAGGGCAATGACTAATTGCTTCACTGCTATTAATAATTCCAGTTAAATACCATAGTAATGGCACATGAGCATTGCCCCAGGACATCTCTACCGCGTCCGCTAACGCGCCTGCTCTAAAATTATTTCACCCAAATTCAATTAGGATAATTGGAGATTCGGTTAACTGAATTTCTACTATATATATATATATATATATATATATATATATATATATATATATATATATATATATATATATATATGTGTGTGTGTGTGGTCAAATGTGGTAATGGTGGAGTCCAGTGTATTTTACCGTACGTTTCTAACAACTGTCACATAGGAGCTGTGGGTTATCGAAAATGACCTTCACATTTTATCAAAATTCGTAAGAATGGGTCTACGTATGATTCAGATGATATTGATAGACAATATTTTTAATGGAATCTTAGGGAACGTGAATAAATGAGACATTGAAGGGGAATTAGTTCAGTGTTTAGTAGTGAAAGTAACAGCCATCATTGATCTTTAGTGTAGGCCTAGTGATGACATGCGCTGCCCAGCATATCATAGGCCTAGTAATGTTTGAGAATAGTCAACACAGCTGATCTATGTCAATAGTAATAAATTTCATGAGAAATCATGTCCTGCAAGTGCCTCATCTAGATTACTATGATTATGACTAGGCCTATCTTTCACTATTTCTTCGTGAGTCGATCTTTGAAGTAGACACAACACAAACCAGTGTGTGTGTGTGTGTATGTTAGTACTGTATCACAATTTTCTGAATAACCTGATCCTTTTTGGAAACCTGTTTGACCAGATATATTATGGCTATCTTTAAGTGAATATGCTTATATGTATGGAGTAGTTAAGTTACAGAATAATGCTCTCTATTGGTGAACTGCTTTTCAGCTTTTCATTTGAACATTTATCAGCAAATATTTTGACACCAGTAAATGAAGCTGACAAGAAACTGGTGCTCATTTTTTTCCTCTCTCATGTTACATGACAAGTAAACTTGTCTTACATGACATTCAAAAAGATATGTTCACAGATCAGTACCTCTTCCATTTATCTGTTAATTGGACTTTGAATCATAAAAATTTATTGCAAAGTCTATTTTATATTACTTTTCTTGCACAATCACTTCTTATTGTTGTGGAGTTATTTCCCTTGCCCTGGGCATGAGGCTTGAGATTTTCCTGAACGGCCGGGATTGACAGGGTTAAAGTCTAAGTCTTAAATCTACTGAGATAAGCCAAAGAACATAATACAAATAATCTCAAAGCACTTACCACTGTTTGCAGAATGTTATCGAAGAGAAGCTGAGTCTCTGCTTGGTCTTTGGTAATTTCAACATTTGGATGCATGCCAAATACCTCCGGTGATGCAATAATTGGTAGAGTCTGTGTGAAACTTATGTAGCTTTCATGCTAGAGAAGTACAGAAAATACAGAGCCCTTTCATTAAGTTTACAAACTGATTTTTTTTCTCAGGACAACTGTTCTACTTACAGACTACTTGATTCTCTCTCTTTTAAGGTAGTTCCTTGTGAGTGTATACACTTATTCCAGCATTCAGAGCACTAAAGGCGGCAAACCTTGTTCGTACTTTTTGGAATAGCCAGAGGTCTCATCACATTGTCTTCAATGTCATCGAATTGGCCATCTTTTATTATTCTCTTAAGTCGTGGAAACATGAAAAAGTAACATGGAACAAGATTGTGTGAGTAAGGGAGATGTGGGAGCAATACTTGACACTTAGGGTTACCGGGGGTAAAGATGCGCTGGGGGCAAAGATTCGCAGTCGTTTTTTATCGGAACTATGGGTTTTTCCCGCAAACCACGTGGCCACGCCTGACGCTAACATCCGTTTCTGTCGCACAACGAATTTACATCGGTCATGGGCAGGTCATTTTTGAGCTATGAGGTAAATTCATTTTTTAAAGTTCTCGATCTAACTTTTTTTCCACTTCTCACTCTTTGTCCGCTGTTATCATTACTGTCATGTTATTTTACATGTCTGAACTGAAAACTATATTGTATTGTTAAGTTATTAAGCATGTTACATTGTCAAGATAATTTTTGTTTTCATGATATTTTATAAAAATTGTGAACATTGTGATTTTGGGGTAACGCTGCGCACACTGACGGGGCAAACATGCGCTGCTGACTCACTCACACCCCCTCATGTTGCCAAATATTTAAACCAATATTTTATTGTCACGTTATGTTTCTTTTTAGGAATTACACACGGAAAATTGAGAAAATGATGCCACTGACTGAAACTGAAGCAGTCACTGCTATAGATGCACAATCTCCACGGGTCATAGTTGTACAATATCCGCCGATAATAGATGCACAGTATCCGCTATTCACTGATGCACAATCTCCGCTATTCATAGTTGCACGATCCCTGTCGGTTATAGCTGCACAATTCACGGGTCATAGTTGTATGACCTCTGTAGATAATAGATGCACAACCTCCGCCGATGCACGATCTCAGCTATTCATAGACGCACGTTCTCCGCTATTCATAGATGCACGTTCTCCGCTATTCATAGATGCACGTTCTCCGCTATTCAAAGATGCACAATCTCCGCTATTCATAAATGCACGATCTCCGCTATTCATAGATGCACAATCTCCGCCGGTCATAGATGCACGATCTCCGCCGGTCATAATTGCACTTTCTCCGCTGGTCATAACTTCACTGTCTCTGCCAGTCATTGTTGCACGTTCTCCGCTATTCATAGATGCACGTTCTCCGCTAGTCATAGATGCACATTCTCCGCCGGGCATAGATGCACGATCTCCGCCGGTCATAATTGCAATATCTCTGCCGGTAATAATTGCAATATCTCTGCCAGTCATAGTTGCACGTTCTCCGCTATTCATAGATGCACGATCTCCGCTATTCATAGTTGCACGTTCTCCACTATTCATAGATGCACGTTCTCCGATATTCATAGATGCACGTTCTCCACCAGTCATAATTACACTATCTCTGCCTGTCATAGTTGCACTATCTCCGCCGGTCATAATTGCACTATCTCTGCTGGTCATAGATGCATGATTACCGCTGGTCATAGTTGCACGATCTCTGCCTGTCATAGTTGTACGATCTCCGCTGAACATAGATGAACGACCTCCGCTATTCATAGATAGTTGAAATTATAGTCAAATGCTTTATAAAGCACCCCAACACGTTGTTATAGTTACAAACGAATCTAAGCACCCATTCTCTGTATTAATTGTTTTTTTTCATATTTACGTTTTTTTCATTTTTTCGTATGAAAGTTACATAAAAATGCATATGCCTAGTCTTTGTGCTATATAATCTTCCCACAATGTGACTGACTATGTTTAGATAGGAAGTGACATTGTTATTTTGCTGGTTTTGTCAATTTTCCCATGATTTCATAATTGTTTTGCCTGCGCGTGTTTGCCCCAAAAATTTGCCCCAAAAATTGGGGCAAAGGTGGGATTTTACTCATGTTGATAAAATCTCATTCTACGGACTAAACGTGATTGTATGTTGTAAATACCCTGACGATTGTTAGATGGATGGATAAGCTACACACTGCTACTAGTTTGGTCCTTCATAGTAAAGTCTATTTGTCAGAATACAGAAAAAAGTGAAAAATGCGCATCATTGCCCCCAGCTACCCTATGCATGTTTTCAATCAATCATCGCTTGTGAAACACATGTTTGTGATTCTAAAGTCTCATTCATATCATCGCAATTTCAACTGTTGATTTGTGTTTCCCGATCTTTTTTTGAAGGTTTCCTCATCTAATCTTCAAATAGTATAAGAATATAAATTATAATGTTTTTGTATTTTAAATGTGATAAAAATTTTCTTAGATTCTATGCATAATGATGTGTTTAATTTTGTTTAGCTTTTTGTGTAAGGGAATCCTCACTCGCATCAAGTGGTAAGTTATTGGCATTGATATTATGTTTAATGAATTTAAATCAGCGGAACATTTTCATTTATGGATCATGATCTTTGATTATATTTCAACTATTTTGGAAACATTTAGTAACAATAGTATGTACAATTTTATGGTTATAAAAAGCCAGACAAAAATTATGGCATGACCAATGTAAAGTGTTTTTTAAAATCTATTTGTAATTAAAAATTAATGCAATTTTCCTACTTCTTTCGTTCACTTGAAACAAGTCTATAAGTGTAATTCTGTCTCCTTAATAAAACTAACTGTCTTTTGTAGTTGATAATGTCCCATAGAGCTTTGATTTCAACGTTGTTTCCTCTGGCCAATATGTATGTCAGCCTCAGTGTTTCATACATGTGTATATGGCCATGTTGCAAATCTTGAACTTTGTGTACATGTTACTGCAGAATCGGTTGTGTCGTGTTCTGAGGCATAGAATTATGATTTGTTCTGATCTATTAATAATGTGATAGTCATCTTTTGTTGGTGTTTGTGGCTTTCTTATTGACTTGATCATCTGTTTTTTTTATGGTGATTAGTACATCTGGTTGGTCTTCGGCCTGACCTTCCTTAACCAGTTGGTCTGCCTTTTCATTTCCTGGTATACCACAATAAGAGGGTCTCCACTGCATGGTTACCCTATACTGGTAAGACAGTTCATTAAGTAGTTTTTGCAAGTCTGTTAGTTTTTCAGACTGGAGAGCTTGACGCACTGACCTTGCATCTGTCAGGGATACCACAGGCTGTGGGCCAAGATTGGAGTTCAGCAGTTTTTCAGTTGCTACCCTAATTGCCTAAAATTCTGCATCATAATTATTGCAAAATTTTCCTGTTGGTGTTCTGATCGTATCTCTAGACTTGTGTGGATATTCTATATATACACCTGCACCTCCATACCTCACTGCATTCTGTGCTGACCCATCTGTGTATACTCTGATCCATATATCTTGTGGATATTTCTCATCCAGGAAACTTAGGGTAACTGTCCTTCACTGCACACTGTTCTGTTCGTCCTCGCTTAGTATTCCTTTCATGTGGGTCTGAATGTATGTTTGCATTCCATGCCTTTCACTCCAAGGGGTTTGTTCTGGTACAGACCTTAAGGGGTGTCTACTTCAGGTAGGTCTGCAAGTTGTCATTGGAGTCATTTAGCTTGGTGGATAAAGCTGCTTCTTTTCAGTTACCCCATTGCTAGATTTTGGAATCTTTCCATAACTGGATGACTTGGCATACACTTGAACTTTTTGCTTGCATTAGCATCTTTGTGTCTCTGCACTCGCCAAGTGTTTGTGTTCTTCCCATTTTCTGCATCTCTAATATGGGTGTACATTTCATTGCTCCCAGCATTATTTTGAGTGCCTGGTTTTGCACTTTATCTAAATCTTGTAATGTGGTGTTTGATGCAGGACACCATGCAGCTAAACCATATTCCAGGTGTGATCTTATGTCTTGCTGGTACACTTTACGGAGTATATTCCCACTGGCTCCCCATGTGGTTCCACTTAGTTTACTCAGGATAGCTAACTTCCTCCTGGTTTTGTTGTTGCTTTGTTTATGTGCTGCTTCCATGTCAGCTTATCATCAAAAGTAACTCTGAGGTATGTGGGTTGTTTGTCTTCTTTCAAAAGCTCTCCATCTATCTTGATAACACCAGCTTTTTGTTTTGGTGAGAGAGTAAAGAGTGTAGTGCTGCACTTATCTGTGTTAACGCTCATGCACCATCTATTTTCCCACAAGGTTAAGGCATCAATATCTCTTTATATTTGTTTAGTGGCCACTGTCGCATGTTCTTCCGAGCACATAGTCGGGGGCAAGATAGTACACTTTTCATGTTTTAGCATATTCAGACAACTAGACTTAATTATAAGAGATCAAACTGTTATCTGTGTATATCTTATCCATCCATCTTATTTTCATGAGGTTATTGAAAACATACAGCTATGTGTACACAGTAGAATAAGAATTTATAACATATGTAAAATAAAAACATCTTGCCACATTTTTCGCGGCCAGATGGCGCAAGAGAAAAGGTGAAAGAAATAAATATGAAATCAACGGAGAATGGACAAAACCCGCAAAAAAATTGGAAAATTATAGAACACTTAGACTAGGCCTATGAACGGCAGAGATCGTGAATCTATAAACGGCAGAGACTGTGCATCTATCAATTATGGGGATTATGCATCAATGACTGCGGAGATTGTGTATCTATGAATGGCAGAGATCATGCATCTATGAATGGCAGAGATCATGCATCTATGAATGACAGGAATTGTGCAACTATGACTACAGGAGATCATGCATATATGACTAGCAGAGATCGTGCATGCATCAATGAACGGCAGAGATCGTGCATCTTTGACTGGCGGAGATTGCGCATTTATGAATGGTAGAAATCATGCATCTATGAATGGTGCCGATTTTGCAACTATGACTACAGGAGATCGATCATGTATCAATGAACGGCAGACATGATGCATCTATGAATCGTGGAGATTGTGCATTTATGACTGGCTCAGATCGTACATCTATGAAAGGCTGAGATCTTCCATCTATGAATGATGGGGATTGGGCATCTATGACTGGCAGAAATCGTGCATCTATGAATGGTGGGGATTTTGCATCAATGACTACAGGAAATTGTGCATGCATCAATGAATCAATAAATGGCAGACATCATGCGTCTATGAATGGCAGAGATGGTACATCTAAGAATGACAGGGATTGTGAATCTAAGAATGACAGGGATTGTGCATCTAAGAATGACAGGGATTGTGCATCTAAGAATGACAGGGATTGTGCCCAATCGAACGGCAAAGATCATGCATCTATGACTGATGAAGATTGTGTATATAGAATAGTCAACACAGCTGATCTATGTCAATAGTAATCAAAGACTGGCAGAAATCGTGCATCTATGAATGGCAAGGATTATGCATCTATGACTAGCGAAGATCATGCATCTATGAATGGCGGGGATTGTGCATATATGACCGGTGGAGATTATGCATTCATGAATGCTGGTTTCCTATTATGGTTTTTCTGTTCCTAAAAAGAAACATAATGAGACAGTTCATTTAACTGTTTAATTGGTTTAAATACTTTGCAAAATGAGGGGGGACTAATGACTGCAGTGAGTGGGGTAAGATGGTGCAGCGAGACAGCAGTGCCATCTTGCCCTTTTTCATTTGGACTTTTTCTGAGAGACCTAGCCCCCCCCCCGACTTCACTCTATATATATATATATATATATATATATATATATATATATATATATATATATATATATATATATATATATATATATATAGGTCCTAGAGAAAATATACGGAATGGGGCATCACATAGGCCTACTGCTTGTGTTGAAAACTTACAAAATTAATATCATAACATATCAAAATCATGCCAGAAGTAATGTGGACATATTACATTTTTCCATCAGAATCATCCTTACGTTGATACAAATGCTGAAAATGATTATATAAAACAAGGAAATGTCATCGTTGCTTTATCGACTTTCCATAATTTGTAACAGTATCATAGGATTGATTAAAACATAGCATGTAGCGAAAGAGTTATATCGGGAAATTTGTTATTAACAGGATGTATTATAGTGGGACTCTACTGTAGCAAGGAAAATGATATCTTTGTATACACAATAATAAATGTGTTGAAGAATGGTTACATGGGCATTGGTGTCAACTAGTACAAATTTTCCGTATTAATACAGATATTTCACACGCACACACACACACACCTCCAAATTGTTTTTTTTTTTTTTTTTAAAAAAGGTCATTTGGTGCTACATTTCACTTAAATATAACTAATGCAGATGTTTGTTTTTTTATCTCTCACGCACATATTTGTCCATATAATGGTGTGCTTAAAAAAACCCTCAAAACAATAAATAAAAAATACTTTTTGTGCTAAATATGGACGTTTTTATTGAAATACAGAAATAAATTGTTAATAATACAGATTTTTGACAAAAATAAGTTAACTATACACTTGCGTAACTGAAACTTCTTCTTCTTTCTGTCCTCATGTACCTTTCGGTGTTGAGGGGAGAGTGAGTGTACGGTCTTTTGCCCTTCTATTTGCCTCCTCTGCTATTATATTTCCGAGTGTCTCTAATACACTATCTATCCACCTTTTACGAGTGCGTCCAATAGGTCTCCTGTTTTTGTATCATTTGTTAAGTGTTTTTTGGATAATACTTTGCTCTTTCTGTCTGGTTATGTGGCCGTACCATTTAACTTGTTGTTTCTGTATTTATTCTATTGTTGGTTTGATCCCTAATTGTTTCCTTAGTGCTTCATTCCTGATTTTGTCTCTCAAGCTAACTCCAATCATATGTCTCACACATTTCATTTCAGTGGTGTTAATCTTATGTATTGTTCTAGAATCTAATGTCCAAGTTTGACACTGATAACACAATGTTGGTAAGAAAATGGTGTTGAAAAGCGCTTTCTTTGTTTCTAGTGTAATATCTTTGTTTTTTAGTAAAGGTGTTAATTGACCAATGATCTGACAGGCCTTATTACATCTTGCGTTTATTTCTGCTTCTTGTTTGTTGTCGTATCTCAATGTGCTGCCCAGATATTTGAATTCATCTACTTGTTTTAGTTGTTTATTATTTATCTGTATGTTGATGTTCTCCTTTTCTCTTGCAATATTCATTACTTCTGTTTTGTCTATGTTGATTTTCATTCCAAATTGCTTGCCTACTGTGTCTTTTGTGTTTAGGTGGTCTTGCAGGTTTTTAATGCTGTTGTGGAATAAAACCTGGTCATCTGCAAAAAGCAGTTCATTTGCTTCATTAGAATTTGCTGTTTTGTTTATATGGTCCATGTGTGTAATAAAAAGTAGTGGGGATAATACACATCCCTGCTTTACTCCTGTGCTAATCACAAAGTCCTCTGTCTAGCCTGCAGCTGTTCTTATAGTGCAACTGCTGTTGTTATAGAGACTTCTACAAACGTTAATTAAATGTTGGCATACTCCATACAATTTTAATGTTTCCCATAGTTTTTCTCTATTTACTCGGTCAAATGCTTTCTCTTGATCTATGAAGGATATGTATAAATTTTGGTTGTATCCTATTGACTTCTCTGCCAACTGTTTCAGAATAAATATTGCATCAGTACATCCTCTGTTTCTTCTAAAACCCATTTGTGTATTGCTAAGTTGTTGTTCTATTACAAGTCTCAGTCTTTTCTCTACAATTTTTGCATATAGTTTTCCTGCATGGCTTAACAAGGAAATTCCCCTGTACTGGTTACAGTCTCTTTTGCTGCCTTTCCTTTTCCATATTGGCACTATGATAGCTTTTCTCCAGTCTGTTGGTGTCTTCTGTTGCCTCCACGCCGTGTTAAAAATTCTGTGTAGCCAATATAATCCTGTTTCTCCTGCTGCTCTTATAATTTCTAGTGGTATGTTATCTATCCCTGGAGCTTTGTTATTTTTTGCCTTTTTTATGACCTCAGCAATTTCCTCTATGAGAATATTTGGCTCTTGTTCATTACAACTCTTTATGGTTTCTTTTGCTGTATTATTACTTGGTGTTGTATTTAGTAACTCAGAAAAGTATTCTTTCCATCTTTTTAATGCTCTTTGCTTATTTGAAATGGGATTACCTTCTCTGTCATTTATTAGTTCTGTAGGATCGTGATTTTCTGTTCTGGTTCTCATAACTTTGATTGTTTTGTAGAAGCGTTTTGTAGCTGTTTTGTAATCCTTATTCAAGTTCTTGCCAAAATCAGACCATGATTTACTTTTAGCTTCTTTAATCAGTTGTTTTACTTTTTTTCGTGCTAATGCATATTTTTCATATGTTTCTTGTTCTTTGTTATGTTTCCAGTCTTTGTATAGTTTCTTTTTCTCTTTCACGCCTTGTCTTATAGTTTCACTCCACCACGTGGTGCTCTTTTTCCCCGCTTTACCACGTTGTTTAGTACCACATATTGCTTTAGCTGTGTTCATTACTGAGGTTTTAAATTGTGTCCACTCTTCTTCTACTGATCTTGTTTCTGGGTTTAATTTCTTGTATTTTTCTGCTATTTGTCTTTCAAAGAGTTTTAATATGTTTTCATCTTGAAGCTTGTTAATTCTAATGATCTTGTCATTGTCTTTCTTGTGTATTTTATCAATACGTTCGCTTGCATTTGGCTTTCTGATGGTAGCTATCACCATATGGTGGTCTGTATCATCTGATAAATTAGGAACGGCTCTACTGTCCGTGATTTGTCTTCTGTTCTTGGTTTTTATTAATATGAAGTCAATCTGGCTTCTGCATTCAGGCTTGTTCCATTTGTGCCAAGAATAGATGTGTGACTCTCTGTGTTTAAAGAAAGTATTCGTGATGTATAGTTTGTTTTGACTGCATATCTCTAGTAATCTGTCTCCATTTTCATTTCTTGTTGTTAATGTATCCCCAAAAGGTCCTAGGTATCTACTGTCTTCACTCGTTCTTTTCCCTGGCCTTCCGTTAAAATCTCCCATTACTATTAGGTCATCCTCTTTATCTATTTTGTTTATGTTTTCATTCAATAGTTCATAGAATTCTTCACTGTCTATCTGGTTGTTGTTGCATGGGGAGTAAATTTGTATGTAAGTTGTTCTTTTGTTGTTTTCTAATATTGTAATGCTCATTATTCTTTCTGAAGTATAGCTTATTTCTAAAATGTTTTTGGCAGTTTTTTTCTTCCGCTATAAACCCTACACCATGTTTTGCATTGTCATTCTCGTTTACACCTGAATGTGTAATTGTAAAGTTGTTGTGTGCCCTCTTCACACCTCTACCTTTTGTTCTTGTGTCTGCAATTCCTAAAATTTTTATTTTCCTTTTAATCATTTCTTCTATGAGTTGTTCTTCCTTGTCCTTAATGCCGCAGATGTTGATGGTTGCTATTTTTGTTGTTATTGCTGATCTCTTTTGCGTGTGATGTGCCTTCCTCTCCATTTAAGTTTCTTTTTGAGCACTTTGTGTATCCCCTGTCGACGTGCTAGGTCTGTCACAGGTTAAGGGCTGTGTGGTAAGTTTACTTGGGATTGCCCATTTCCCCTAGCTAGCCACTAGCTGTTCATGGCCATACTTGTTATCTTCTCCACCGATGTTTACATATTCACTTTGTAAACTTATTACTGCACTTATCCACTTTAGACACTTCTCTTACTGAAACTTGTAGGTAATTATAATGGAAACAAATCTGGAAGAAGTATGATGAGGATGTGAATAGGTGGAAGTAAAGAAAGAGGAGCTACCCTTGACAAACACTGTAATAGTTAGGAAGAGAGTATCGCAATTGTACTACAACTAAGACAGGGAGAATGATACAAGAACTCAGCCAGCAGTATTCAAAGCCACGAGATATAATTATTTACACAGATGGCTCAGTAATAAAGGAAACAAACAAGCACTGATGGTCTTTTGTCATCTACAAAAATGGCAAGAACGTGGTTGGAGAAATCTGCTACCTATCTCACATCCAAAATGATAATGGAAATAGAGGCAGAAACATTGTCTCACGACTCAACATTCAACACCCTCAATAATTCTATAAGACTCCCAGAATATTCTCAGCAAAATAGAAAAGTGCATAATAAGAAAGGAGTGAGTTACTCTTCTCAACAACATCCAAAGCATCGTCATGCAGAAGTCAGAGGTAACTAAAGAGTCGATTCATTTGCAGGTAAAGCTACAGTGAATAGCAAATGTATGTGAAGAGGCAGAGCCTTGTTAATTAGAGCAGTCATGTGTATGCCTACACTACAAATTGTTAATTAGAGCAGTCACGTGTATGCCTACACTACAAATTCTTAATTAGAGCAGTCATGTGTATGCCTACACTACAAATTGTTAATTAGAGCAGTCATGTGTATGCCTACACTACAAATTGTTAATTAGAGCAGTCATGTGTATGCCTACACTACAAATTGTTAATTAGAGCAGTCATGTGTATGCCTACACTACAAATTGTTAATTAGAGCAGTCATGTGTATGCCTACACTAAAAAAATGATTAAGTGAATGCTGTAAGAGACAATGTACATATACAGAGAATAATAGAAATGGGAGTGACCAGCAAAGAAGGAAGGAAGTGTTTCCTCTTTCCTCTCTGGAAAGATAACAAGAATCAACAACCAACAATTGACTAGGACAATGAGTTTATATAAAGTTGTTGGTTCCTCTCCTCTTTCTGAAATCGCTGATGCAATGGCAAGATAAACACTTATGGGAATGTCTGGTGTGCAGTACTGTTGGTTCTTAATCAAGAATCAGGTAGAAGACTGAAGAAATAATTGGCACTAAATGACACAGAAGACTAAGTAGACACAATAAGCAATGGCCCATAATTGGTGGACTTTAAGAAAAATGAACTATCTATTAGCATAATTTAAGTGAATATGAACATACTCACATCACCATCAGGTGGAAGTTTATAGACTTTGTTTGCATCGAAAAAGAATTCGCCTTCAGCAAGAAGCTCTGGACAGTAAAATTTAGTCAGTACTGTTATAAGAGTACGCCTGTCCCAACCATCTGTTACACGACCTCCGTAGTTGCACTCACCAGTCAAGTATCTTAACGCTTCAAACTGAACTTCCTGGAAATATAATCAACACAGTTGATGCCAATGCACATTATCTAATCAACCATAATTTTATAAATTTACTTTCTGATTTTAATCCAGATAATATAAACTTAATGTGATAAGATGTTTTGATAATGATGATGTTCCTCCCTCGCAAGCGAAGATGAACATAGCATTAAAAAACAATAAAATGTGGTGAACAATTAAAAAAAAAACCACAAAAAACATTTCTGATTGTCTAATTTGGTATGGGTTTGTGAGTTCGGAGATGTCCGATAAGTCTAATTAGTGCGAAGAAAGTTCTATTGCAGTGCATGCAGAGGGTCCCAATTAGGAGAGTTTTCGGATTTGTCCTTCCGCTTCTGTCACTTGTGATTTGCCCACAGTGTTCTCTCTTTTTCAAATGTAGTGATGCCAGCAGTGATCTGGGTGTGTCAAGCTAAATGATCACGGGATGTAGTCTCAAAGGAGCTAGGATTGATGCTGCAGTGCTTGAGAGAGTTCTTTAGGTGATCACTGAAGTGAAATTTTCTGCCCTCCACTTAAACGTTTACTATCACATTTACCTCTCTTTGGAAGGCGATTGTCTGGCACACAGAAGATCCTCAAGGCAACATCCTCATTATTTGTCGCAGTTTGTGATAGAGTGCTGTCAAGATAAATAAACTTATTAGCAGTATTGAGTTTCTGTCCCTTTACTGTGATTACTGGTTCTGTGTAGGGGACACCTTGCACTGGTTGATACACTAATAATGGCGAGACCAAACAAGCCAAAGAAAAGAGGTCCATACTGTCCTGCATGTCTTTCAGGCTGGTAGCGTTGAGTACACAATCGTCTGTGAACAAGAGGTCGCGAACAATATCTATAAGAGCAAGACTGATATTCTGCCTGAACTTCTTTGCAGTGATATCAGGATTAAAACTATTGTAGATGATGTATCCATTGATATCTTTTCCTACTCATGACTTTTGAATAGGATGTGACATTTAACCAATAGTTCTTGCACCAGTAGTCAGAAACTGCTGGTGTGCAATACATTCTCACTGCAATATGTAGGACAATGAAAGCAGAGATCTCAAATACTGTATCAGTTTTTAACTTCTTAAAATATTAACATCTAAACAAATTATGAACAAACTAAAAATGAGAATTATAAAATGCTACTTCTATTTTATAGTAATGTCTGGTTCCGAGACATGGACAGTAAACAAACAATTAGGAGACATAATTGATGCCTTTGAGATGTGGATATATAGATGATTATGGAGGATATCATGGAAAGAGATGAAAACAAACTAAAAGGTTCTAAACACTTAGTATTAAAAAAGAATTATTAAAGGAAATAAAGATCAAGCAAACAAAATATTTTTAGGACATTTTTTACTCTTAACGTCCTCTGAGCCACTAATATCTACATTTTGAATACCCGATATTCCGAATAGCCGCTCAAATCGACATTTTGAGGCGAATTTACTATCATGAATTATAAACAACACAATGTCCATAAAATCAAATGAACCATTCACATTTGCGATACATCAGATCAAAAATAAGTCTACCTTCAGAAGTGTCTGAAAGTCGGAGACATTAATTTTGAATTTGAAAGATATTTTCAAACAAACAGATGTGTTTTCAGTCTGTGTAACTTATTGCTACTTGTATTTGAAATAATACAATCTAGACATCCTCAATGTTTTTCAGCTAGTTAGGCTTTGGAAATGTTCCAAAATATATTAGATAATAATTCCAACACTAGTTTAGATGACGATTGTAGGCCTAATATGGAATTATTACGATCAGATGGAAGTTCTGATTAAGTTTTTAGTGTTGATGAAGCTGTGAGGGAATTTAAAATACAATATATATTGCTATCCCCCTTATCTACATTGAAAAACATGCTTTTTGGAGTATTACATACAGATGTGAATATTCAGACCTTTTAATACTTTGTATTATATATATCTTAGGATATGTAAATAAGTTCTGTCACTAAAATGTAGGCCTAAAGAATAGAATATTTTGTGAAAAATGCAAATTTTGAATGTGTTTGCTGACGTCAAGACAACGTGACATTTATAAGTAATTCTGTACATATAAATACATTTATGCACTGCAAAATGATTCAGGATATATGCAGATGTGTTTTATTTCAACATAAATGGATTATGATTCAGTTTTCTGGAATACAAGCTTGGGTAAGTACACATTTCTATTGTTATTTCCCCATACTTTCTTGTTTTTTTATTAGTTAAATTTTCTTAACCTGACATATTATTGTATGTAAGCAAACAAACTAAACTGAGTCTTATTGCCTAACAATTTCTGAATATTTTGATGTCCAAATTGTTCATGTAGACAGAATGGTAAGGGAGAAATGTAAAAATACAAATACTACCATAAATTACTAAAATTTCCCAAAATGTGCTATAGCATAGCAGGAAAACCGTACTGCAGCTAACAGAGACAAAGAATAAGACATGACACCTTGTTGAAGAACTTACCGGAGGGTAAATGTTGAGTGGAGGCTAGCAATAGGTACGCAGAGATACCAGTGGGAGAGTAACATCACAAGATAGACAGGCTACAGTCTAGCAGAGTGCACCACCAAGACAATAGACATTGGATGTTGGAGGTCTGTTGACGCCAATCTTTGTTGAGGGAACAGCACTTGATGAAGAAAATAGCTAAAACACTAAAGAATAAACTTTGTCGCCCATTTTAATCTACTAAAACATAGGCCTAAAGGTTAAGAATTATACAAACAATGCACACCTCATATTGGTTTAGAAATATCTGTAACTGTAAGACACTTATTCTCAAATCTGTGTCATTATATTCATATGGAATGTTCCAACCGATAGGACCAAATTTTTTCCTTTCTTGTACTAATGCATGGAAGAAGCACAGCGAATACATCATTCTTTTGAAGTAATTCTGCAACGAAAGGGAGGTTTATCAAATTAAATTATAACTCTTATACAGTAGGCCGTACATTATTTCAAATTTTCATGATAATCAATACTTATGAAAAAAGACATGATTAAAACACAGACTCAGCTATAACCACTCACCCTCAGCAGGTAGAACATGGTATGCACACCCTCAGCAGGTAGAACATGTATGCACACCCTCAGCAGGTACAACATGGTATGCACACCCTCAGCAGGTACAACATGGTATGCACACCCTCAGCAGGTAGTATATGGTATGCACACCCTCAGCAGGTACAACATAGTATGCACACCCTCAGCAGGTAGTACATGAAATACACACCCTCAGCAGGTACAACATGGTACAACACTGATATGTTTCATGTAGACAAGCCAATGATTACACAGCAGATATTATATTTCTATCCATTTATTTTCTTGTAGAGGCAGAAGTATTAGTATCCTTGTAATGATGATTTTCTAGCTGTGACCATCTCTCTATTTACTTAAGAACAATTCAGAAGATTTCTACGATCAACAAGTGTATCTACTAACCATCGTACACACATCTAATAAGATCTCTATGCTTACAGATATGGGAAGTGAAATATATGCTGCCAAGTGTATAGTATACAATAGCAGGTATATGAATGTAGAGCCTAACTTCTACAACAGTATGCAAATGTAGGGTCTATCCTCTGCAACAGTATGCCAATGTAGTGTCTATCCAACAGTATGCAAATGTAGGGCATATCCTCTGAAACAGTATGCCAATATAGTGTCTATCATTTTCAACAGTATGCAAATGTAGGGCATATCCGCTGAAACAGTATGCAAATGTAGGGCATATCCTCTGCAACAGTATGCAAATGTAGGGCCTATCCTCTACAACAGTAGGCAAATCACTACAACCAGACATGGATACTAGAACCAGTCTGGGAAGGTTAAGGCAACCTGTGATTTTGATTATATCACCTATAGCATTACGATCAGTTGTAAAACAATTGAAATGTAATACCGTAGTACCTAAACTACAATCAGAAAAGTTGTTAACGAACTATTGATGTGTAGAGAAGACTTACATGACATAGATGCTCACACAATTGAAATACAATAATGCAAACTCATAAATGACAAAACTGAAGAACTAACCGGCTGCGTGCAACTATTGAAGAACTCCTGATCTGAAATAGGATCAGACTTGTATGACTTGATGATGTTAAAACGTAGTCCCTTTGGAGCCTCATTTGTCATTTTGACTCCATTTCGTAAGATAGATACAGGAAAGGCGCCAGTTGGGTATGATGTTAGCCACAAACGAAAGTCAGGATGGGTTTGGTCTTCTGACAATTCCTTTTGAGAAAATAACAGATGAGTTGTTTCAATTTAAGATCCATTTTATTTTCAGCATAACATTCAGATAAATATATGTTACATGATGTGTTATAATTATATATGTATTATGAAGGGTAGTCAATAAACTAATTTGGACATAAGCAGGAATGAAATAGATGATTTTTTAAAGGTTGGATTATTAGGTTACAACATCCATTTATGTAACCAATGTGTGTGATAAATTATAGCTTTACTGGTAGTTGTTCTACACTCGTGTAGCACATCTGTGAAATCGCGACCACGCTATAAGGGTCTACAAAGAATGAACAGCGTGCAGTAGTGAATTTTTTGGGCAAAGCGATTTGGTTCATATTTGGTTAATGGTCTCACCTTCAAGCTTTTTATAAAATCTCAGCATGTCACAAATTTTGTGTGACTCTATGACATCACTGACTGCTGGCTGATGCAAAATGACTAACATAATCTTCAGTTTATTTAGCTTATCAGCGACCGATAAACATTTAGTACGTTTATTACAGTCACGAGAATTGTTGCAGATGTACAGATGTCCACGCCACACACCGAGAGCCCCCACTCATACAGCCCACCTAAACAATAATCTCCACCTTCAAGCACTGCTGGGTAAATATAGCCAAGGGAAATAATCACTGAAAAAATTGTCATTTATCCCATTTTGCTTTCTGCAAAAATGGTAGACCAATTATCCAAACATGAACAAAGAATTTTCTGCCAAAAACATTTATAACAAGATCGCTCCTGTTTATGCTAAGAACTGTTTCTCTTGTAATGTAGTGCACAACTGGGGAAATCCATTTTCACATGGCCATACATCCTATACTGATAAAGTGCAAACAGTTGATCCCGTCAAAATTGCAATAGAAGTAACTGTAGGTTACTTACCTACAACCAGAAGTAACATGTGCAGCAGGTAGAGAAATTTATTTGAACAGATTGACAAATAATTGTATACAAGAGATGCAACCACAGAAGGATCAGCTTACAGCATAATGCATGACAAATAGAAATTTTAGAAATTTTTTATCTTATAGGCATGACAGAAATCTGAAGGACATCTTGGTTCATAGCCACCTTAAGTCTTCTGTTCCTGACCATTTTGGCACTGTTTGTTGCTCACATGGCCGTTGCTATACATGTCCTTACGTGGTTCAGATGTATTTCTATATTTCATTTCCCAAGGTCACTTTCTCCATCGATTAGACCTTTACATGCGAGTCCCATAATGGCATTTACATGATCATATGTAAACGCTGCAGCAAACAGTACATCAGGGAAACCGGCTTAAGATTGAGCGATCGCTTTTGTGTCCATCTTCATGCCATAAAGCACAGAACACCCACTTCTGTGGCCACACACTTCAACGTCGATTGTCATCATGGTGCTTTTGATATTAAGGTCACTGCCATCAGATCCTGCACCACCGATGATAGATCTAGGTACGCTCTAGAAAATCGTATCATTTTTTAATTGGCTACACTCAAGCCTTTTGGACTCAATTTCGACCACTCTTATGTCTAGTACAGGGTTGGTGTGGTCTTTGTCTTTATTCTTTTTGTTCCATCATTTCCTCATCTTTTAGTTTGTTTCGTTTCCACATATTTTTACGTTTTTTATGTACTTCCTGATCTTCTGGCATCTCATTTCCATATTTCCGTTGGATATGTTTGTTTGTTGTGATAATTTTCTATTCATTGTCTTTTGATGTTTTGTGTGTAGCTTGATAAAGACCTTTTGGTTGAAATGTTGAATATGATTTGTGTATTGTAATTTGTATGTTTTCTTGTGTGCACATCATTACCCACTATTTTTAGTTATAGTCTGTTATGTCTGATTGAAGCGATTATATAAACTTATGTTTTACGAAAGTTCAATTGTTGTTACGTTTCACGCAGTTATCTTGTATTGATTGTCATATTGAAAGTGTTTTAGCGAGGAGTCTCACACTGATGGAAGAATTGTATAGTGCCAGATAGGTATTGCCACACTGATAAATATATGGGGTAACTGCATCAATGTTGTTGAAAACTATATGAAGAAATAAAGGAACAATGTCAGTCTGTATTTCATACCCACACCCTATAGTCTGAATGTCTGTGTGTTCATTGTGAAACTGATCAACCTAGTATTTTACCATTCTTGTGGACAATTAAAACCCATTTGCACTTATTCATTACTCTGTTCACTGAGCCACATATGTATATGATTGTGTCTTGTGGTTCTGAGTGCAACTGGACAAGAACTTGCATCGTTACCTCTGTCCTTATACAAGTTAATTCCTAATATGCTTTACCCATTTGTACCCAAGATGTTCTCTCTTTGACAACATCCTCCCGTTCATTGCCTTTACTCCTTCCAATTCATATATTCTGAGCAATGAGTACTCTACTTATTTCATACATATCCTTTCACACTAATTCATCAAAGTCACTTTCCCTTTGTCTCATCTAGGCATTGGTGTTAGGGGTGATGGATCTCCCTGGCTTCACGGTTAATCTGTTCGCCTTGTGTTCAAGAGGTCATAGGTTCGAATCCGGCTTGTGTCGTCTTGTTTACAAGATGGATATTTTCTGAAATCCCTGTGGATTATCGCTTGAAGCTACAGAGTTACGTGCTATGCATGGTATTCTCTGCAGATGGCTTTGTTGAGTGCGACAGAGTACATATGGGAAACCATATACAGTTACGTCAATCTTTTGCAACTTTTGAACCCTTTTTTTGTGGTAATTGTTGGTTACATTGAGGTATGCTTTTTTCTGCGCTACTTGATGTTGTACCTTAATGATGGGCAAATCTAACTATAATGTCATAACAGTGATTAGAGTATATTTAGTACACCTTAGCACTGCCCTGATGGCCTCATTTTGGATTCTTTCCACTTGTATCTTGAGTTTCCAATTTCTACACTCCAAAACCAACTTATGTTTTTGTTAATCTATATTCCTGTTTTAGAGGGTGTTGGAGGGCCAAAATATTTCCCCTGTTCCTGTGAAAGTGGAAGGAACAAAACATTTCACTTGAAAACTATTTGTAAAACCCCAATTTCGATCAATTATTCAAATTATTTATATATGGTCTATTATGAATCCATCATATGATAGTAAAGCATTGAATAGTAGTGTGCATCTGTTCTCATGTCAAGAGTTTGCAAAAAATGGTTAAACATTGCTGACCAACATGATTGAGATTGGTTAATGGGGAAGCGTGCAGTGAGAGAAAAGCTTTTTAATGACCTAGCGACAATGTGGATCTGTTTACCAGATGGCTATGACGTCCACTCTACAGTGGAATTGACGAAACACTGAATGTATTAGTTCAAATGTCTCTGCATATTGGTAATGAAAAAAATGAAGATGTCACGCATCTTCATTCACTGACCTACAGCCTATTGAAAATCTAGTAGAGTCATTGTCCTGCTAGATAAGAACAAATTATATGAGATTTTAGTGCATCAATGCAGTTCAAGTCATACAAAATAAGAAATATGTTCATTCAAGAAGTGCGTAGATGTAGATTATGATGACTTCATACATGGAAATGAAAATAATCTTGACACAGACCATAATGTTGTGATACAAATGTGGATAATGAAAACTAATATTTCATTTCACATAGTTTGATGTGAGCTAAACATACCGTAAAGATCCGAATATAAACCCATCCGATTGTAGGCTGAGAACCTAATTATACCTTCCCGAAAGTGGCGAAAGTCTAAGATCCGACTATAGACCGACATCCCCAACTTAACAATGCCGGCAAAATGAACTTCATCATCATAAGAAAGAACCGACATGCTAAATGGAAATTAACACAGACTTTCGCAACTGTAAGAAAATGGCATTCCTTTCATTTGCCTCACTCACATGACTTGAATAAAAGAATCAAGGAATGAATAGGCTACTGTATTCCGGGAACAATACATCAGAAAATAACTGACTTCCCTATCCATGGCTATAGATGGTTTATGAGGTGGCGAGACTTTGAGGAACAACAGATCATACTTTCCTGAATGAATTGTTTGTGTTGGGTGTCTGGGCGTTATGATGTAGCAGAACAGAGCTAGTGAATAGTAATTACTACATAACTATTTTGTCACCGGGTTCTGACAAAAATACAGCAGACAGTGACGTTTAAGCTGGGAAATAATTAAGGCAAGACGATTAAGGCAAGACAGCGAGAGAGATCATGTTTGTTTTAAAAAGATACAGAAGAGTTTGAACTTTGTTACTGGTATGTTTACCTTATGGGGAGAATAGGGTTTTAAAATAAAAGTGAGAGAGGATTGTCAAATTGATATCCTCTGCACATAATTTTATTTTTTTATTTTTTAATAAGACGAGGACTATGAAGTAATCTCTGATTTTTTTCAAAAAATTCTCGGTTTATAGTTGAATCTTAACGGTAGCAGTATCAAGAGGAATGAAAAATGTCATGTGAAAGATCTAACCCAGAGGATGGAAGATAACACTGAGAATAAGGATGCAGTCATACACTTGGATGACAAGTTGAACACAGAGAGTTTAGTCTCTTAGCAGGGACGTATATAAATTTTCCATAAAAATGGTGTTTTACCTAAATTTCACATTTATGTGTAAATTCCACTATATACATTATTAAAAATTAATGATCTTTTTGTGTGTGAAAAATTGGGGAAGGGGGGGATTTAGCCACCTTTTGGCTAAGTACCTTAGTGCTGGGGGGTGTGGGGTTTGAACACTCACTATACATATACAGGTTTCTCTTAGTATATGCACACTAAATCACACAAATTGACATGCTTGATGTCTCAACATGACAATGATCATAACTAACATAGAAGTATCTTAAAAGAAGCTCTACACTGTGGTTTAGTTACAGTTTTACCGAAGCTATTTTTTCCAATGTTGGCATCCAAGAGGCAGCCAAGTGGCAGTTCTGGAGCACCACCCACAAGCCGTCTTTGCATGCCTTGTCAATCATTTTTATAGCAATTGGACCCTGACCTTGACCCAGTGATAAAGAATCAAATTTATCTCCACCCATATTCTGAAAACAAAGATACATCTTTTTAGCAGATGCTTACTATAAATGTTGTTTAAAAAATGCAAAGTTACTGTTATGCAAATGTTATAAAGTATTAATCCAAAACACATTAAAAACGATAATTATAAAATGCTACATTTTTTTTACATTAATGTCTGACTCAGAAACATGGGCAATTAACAAAAAAGTAGAAGACAGAATTGATGCATTTGAGATGTGAATATAGAAATATCATGAGAATTTCATGGAAAGAGGAGAAAGCTAACAGAGGTTCTGACAACACTTTATATGAAAAAATAACAATTAAAGGGAAATAAAGATCAAGCAAATTAAGCATTTTGGACATATTAAACACATGACACTTGATGAAGACTGAAAGTGAAGGTGGTGTTGAGGGGAGGTGAGAAAAAGGTGGGCAGAGATGACAAAGGTGGGCCGAGACAAAATTGGAGGGAAATATTACGACATGGACAGGTTACAGTCTAGAAAATGCACCAACACAGCAAGAGAAAGAGGTGTTGGAAGCCAATTGCAGTCAACCTACACTGCAAAGATGGCACTTGATTTGCCCCAAAAAATGGGGCAAAGGATGGCATTTTACTCATGGTCATAAAATCTCATTCTACGGACTGAGCGTAATTGTATGTTGTAAATACCCTCACTATAGTAAGATGGATGGATAAGCTACACACTGCTGCCAGTTTGATCTCTTATAGTTGTCAGAATATGCTAAAAAGCAAAAAGTGTGCATCATTGTTCCCGGCTACCTTATATTGCATATACTGTACCCTTACGCCATTTGGTCTTAATATGAATCATTCATTTATTTTGATTTGAGAGGATTGGCCTTTTTTGTTGTGTTGTCATTCATGTTGTTTTCTGACAATTGTTTTAATTCTTTCTCATTCCCAATATTTTTTTAATGCATGCCTCTATGACAATACTTGTGTATACTTAGGCACTACATCACTGTCACCTTGATTGTCTCTGCTGTTAAATGCCAGCTATCTAATGCATTCATGACAGTACCATTATATGTAATGTTGTCACTGTTTTTCTTGAAAATGACCTAAAGGTTGAAACTGTCTTGTATACTGTTATTTGCATTTTTATACTCATCTCCTATAGTCTGTGCGTTCATTGTGAAGCTGATCAACCTTGTGTTTTACCTAAGTACTAATGCATGCACTTATAGTCATTTTATGGATATTTGGAATATACTGGCAAATGCATGTTTTTATTATTCAAACATTCAAATGTGTTTATATCAGAATCTGCAAATGCTTACATTGTCATCTGAAAATTTGAGCAAAGCAGCCATTGGATCTGATCCTGGTGACAGAACAAATAATAATGGTGTTGTACAGTTACTGTCACCATAGGCTTTCGACAGATCAAATGGAGGAGGCTCTATAAACGTTTTTCCCAGTTTGTAGGTCACAAAATCCTGTACAGCAGGTATTACCTAGAATGACAGGATTGTATTAATATATAACTAGAGATGCAATATAGGCTGTTCAGGATAGAAGTAATCAATTCAAATGTTGCCAACTAAACATTGCATCCTACACTTTTTGTTTGGGTGTGTTTTACTGAATTTTTGTTTACATCAGTTTAGTTTGGTAATGTCATATTAATGTTACACACGCATGACATATACACACATACACATTAACAACAGACAAACACACAAACCTAAATATATTGTTTGTCCATCACAAGTGATGATGACCATTTTTTTGCATCCACTTTATGAAATTCAGTTATGTCCTTTACTTTCAATTCGAACGAGGCTGACAGCAAAGGTCCTTGCATAGTATGATTACTTTAAATGGTTTTGACCTGCAGAAGTCTTTCTAGCTGCTCTCCACTGTTCATCTGCTGCATTTCTGCTTTTTTCTAAAGATGCTGGGCTTTTCTGATTGTAAAGCAAAATCAACGCCCAAGATGGCTGGCTTTTAAATACAATATTAAGATGGAAGTTTGATTTTTTTGGCCATATGAAGAGACATGATGGCATGGATATAGTGTTGTTGTAGGGGGCAATAGAAGGCAGTAGAGTCGTTTTCTATTATGTTTTAATTTTGTTTCAATTGTTGTCTTGATAAAGGCCTTTTGGTCAAAACATCAATTTGTGTGTTATTATGTTTGTCTCTAACTAGCAAAACTTTATTACACTATTCCTGGATCTATCTGTCAGTTGAAGCAGTGAATTTTGTCAAATCAACCGTCTTCATTCTGAGGCTAAGTCGTTTGTGGATGATTTCTAAGTAGTTTGCATTTGAAATATATCTCTATGGTCACTAGTTGCGAGTCTTGGACATGTTATTTTAGGGAGCAAATTTATTATTATAAATGGCAAATCTGGGATGGATGATGGCATCCCAGTTTGGGAACAGAAGGTGAGAGGGTCATCTGGCTGATTTAAGAGGTGTAGTCTGTTTTCAGTTTGTCACTTCTCCTTCTCTATTGCTTCTTCTCTGGTGTTCAGGTCAGGGTAACTCTTATTCTAAGATCAGCTGTTCATGTCCCAATTATGATGCAGTTTTCTTCTCCAGGTATTTCAATACAGTGAATCTTTAACTTTTGTCTTGGGAGAAGTAGCTTCAATTAGCCTTTGATACACCAGTATATTGTGAGTATCACTATCTCAATAGAAAATAAACACCTTAAACAACTTAAGGAGTTCACTTACTTAGGAAGCATTATAACGAGTGAAAGGAAAAACAGTAAATAGATACAAAATAGAGGCAATAAAACATACCAGATCCTAGGACAGATGACACGTATTTTTAATAACAAAAATGTCAACATACGAGGGGGAGTCAATAAGTAAGTCACAAATGGCTCTTTAGAAAAAAACTGAAGACGATAAAAAACTGAAAACTGTTTATTTTTACACATACATTATCCCTTTAGTTCTCAACATAATTTCCACCAACATTGATGCATTTATCCCATCGTTTTATGAGTCCTCCCAAACCTGCTGCGTAGAACTGCGTGCTCTGCTTTTTAAGCCACATTTTCACTTCACATTCAACTTCTGCGTCAGTCGCGAAATGCTTCCCGCCAAGGTGGGTTTTTAGTGGACCAAAAAGGTGAAAATCACTAGGGGCTAAATCGGGGCTGTAAGGAGGATGTTCCAGAATTTTCCAACCAAGATTTTTTATTTTCTCCTGAGTTAATCAAGCCGTATGTGGTCTAGCATTGTCATGAAGGAGTAGCACTCCTCTAGTCAGCAGCCCTGGACGTTTTCTTCGAATTGCATCCCGAAGCACTGATAGAACTTCACAGTATGATTCAGAATTCACATTGTCACCTTTCTTTTTGAAATTGGTTAAAAGCACTCCTTGACAATCCCAGAACACTGTCAGCATAACCTTCCCTGCTGATGGTGTAACCTTGAATTTTTGGACACAAGGCGAAGAAGGATGTTTCCATTGCATTGAAGCACGCTTTGATTCAGGCTGGTAGTGATGCACCCATGATTCGTCCCCAGTAATAATCCTGTTCATCATGTCTTCTCCTTCATTTGCGTATTGACAGAGATGCTCCAATGACAAGCCTAATCGGTTCATTTTGTGTTCGTCCGTCAATTGTCTGGGCACCCACCTTGAACACACTTTCTTAAATTTCAATCGGTCATGCATGATGCTGTATGCTGAACCATGTGAGCACCCTATTGCAGCTGCTACAGCGTCTATCGTTACTCGTCTGTCCCCTCGAATCATCTCCTCAACCCGCTGCACAGATGCGTCTGTTGCAATTTCAACAGCACGACCAGATCGGATTTCGTCAACAATTTTAGAGCGTCCTTGAGAAAATTTTTTTACCCAGCTGTGCACCGCTTTACGGGACAAACAATTGTCAGCATAAACAGGAAGCATTTCTTTATGAATGTCTTTTGCAGGCAGTCCTTTTGCCCATAAAAAACGCACAACAGCACGTTGTTCATTGATTGTACACTCTGTAAGTACAGTAGCCATTTTGTTTTTTGTGCTGCGCATGCGCAAGGTACAGCTAGCGCCATCTAGCGAACATAAACATAAAGTTCTATGATGATATCAACTATAAACAGCTTTAGAAACCACCTACTGCATTTTCCTGCCATCCAACATCAATTTGTGACTTACTTATTGACTCCCCCTCGTAGATACTAAATTTGCATTATACAAGAATGTTATTATCCCATCTCCAGTGCTTTTGTTATTTTACAGCTTTTGCAACCATATTTTAAAACAGATATTACATTGGAATTAAACAGTCATAGGTTTTTTTAAGGTGGTTGGTATGACACCCTAAAATGTGGGTGATATGAAAAATGTATCTGGGACCCCTAATATCCACCCCACAGTATAAGTGTCTTGTAACCAAACATCGCAACACCCTCCATTGGAAAACTCTGTCCAACTCTTGAGATTTAAGAAGTAAAGCCGAAATTACTCATGGAGAACTTCGAAACATGATGCTGGAGAGAATTGTAAAGTCATAGGGCGCAGGACATGAAATAGCCACAGTAAACACTCAATCACAGAACAAAGAAGAAAGGCCTGCCATTTGAGTGCCTGTGACTGGTTGGGAATGCATCTGTGATCACCACCTGAATTCCATGGCAAAATGGTTTATAGCAACTTCCTGAAAGCAAATTACCAACATCCACAAACTCATGGTGAATGTTACAAACAGGACATTTCTCCCTTGTACTGCTTTGGGGAGATGAGGCTTGACAACTATAAATGTAGCTGGTCTAGAAGCAAGGTGAACTCTGATTACAAATCACCTACTGAAAATCTACTACTATTACTACTACTATACGTGGTATCCCTTGTTTGCCTAGCGGCGCTAGAGGTAGAAGAGTTCTCTGGAGATGGCATTCATGTGTGCTGTTTGTAAGCTAGTTCCTGTGGCTTCTTTAATTTCTGTGATCTATCTTTTACATGATCTGCCTCTGGCTTTATAGCCATTATGTCTATGCGTCATGGTCATCTGTGTCTGTTGGTAGTCTGGAAGAGTGTGAAAACCACTTGATCTGTTGTCTTTTGATGTGTTCCAATACTGATATTGTTTTGGTTATTTGTCTGATGTTATTGTTTCTAATTCTATCTCTTAATGACATTCCGAGCATTCTTCGTAGACATGTTATTTCTGTTGTCACTATTTTTCTTTGTCTTGTGCTGTCATTGTCCAGGTTTGGCACTGGCGGCACAGTCCATCTATCTTTCCTTCCTCTTTTACCCTTAACGGGTGTTGAGGGAGATACAGTGTTCTTGCTCTTGCTTTTCTGGCAGCTTCAGATAATGTTATTTGGTTGTGCGTGTAATGTCTCTTTGATATTATCGATCCAGCATACTCTAGGTCTACCCTGGACTCTTCTTTCTGCTTCTCCTCTCTTCATATATGATTTATACACTAATGAATCACACAGCATTCTTTCCAGATGACCAAACCCTTCCTTTGAAAATAAATGTACTAGAAAATTCTTAAATATTGACTGGGAAGAATGGAATTCTGTCAAACGAGCAAGAGAAGACAACAATAAATTATATGGTACTACAACAATAAGAAAAAAACGATGGACTTATCTTAAACATGTATTATTAGGTATTAGATATGTTGATTATCCTCTTCTCTCACTGGGTTTCAGATGTCCACTTCAGTAAATCTCTCAGGGTACAAAGGGCGGTGGTTCTAATTCTATGTTCGTTCAGTTATCTTTTTGAAATCTTCATTAGGTGTTCTTTATGGGACAACACTAATCTCACTCTCAATTTGTGTATTCTCGACACTGAATCATGCTCATCTAAAATCCTCTGATCATGCGGAATCAGAATCACGAAGAGTATTGAATATGTCTGCTTGGTTCATGTTATGACCATCTGTGAGATTCAATCATTTATCAGCTCCTTCGTTTCCCTCCACACCCATGTGTCCAAGAACAAAGATAAGAGTGACTTTTCACAGTGAGGCCTCCTTTTTACCTCTCTGAAATTACTCCACCCATTGCCTATGCACATCTACTGTTTTGACTTACTGAATCATGTTCAATGAGTACTTGTACTTAGAATGAATGAAAACAGATTATGACCACAATTAGTAATATGGGTACCAGATAGACCCAAAAAAAGAGGTAGAGCAAGATAAACTCTTCACAGATCAACCATCACAGAGAGTAAGACTATGGATCTCAACAACATGCAAAAATTACACACAATAGCATCACATCCTTCAAACTGGATGTGATCCTACACTGGTTTCCACCCTATGTACCATAAGCCTGTTTATCGCTGAAGGAATATGGATAGATAGGTCAAGCAGAAATACTCTCAATAAATTATTTATGGTAACATTACAGGGATATCTAATTTTGAAAACTAACAATATATAATTTATCATAACATTAAGAGACCTAAACATTTGCAAAATGACATAGAAAATTATAGTAACCTTATCAGGCCTGAACACTCGCAATAAAACAAGTTTCTGAAACTTGTCAAGCTTCTGCTCCCACATTTTAGCAAGGCTCTCATGATGAGGTTCCTAGTGAAGTATAGTCTGAACTCATTATGAAATGTATTCAAACACTATTTGTAAAGTAACACAAGCATAACATATAATAAGATTTCTGTGATCTATCTCTGAATAAAACTGGAGACATAAAATCAAATGAGCAAGTTCTTTAAGATATAGGATCACATAGACAACTACTGAAAATGATATCTCTATTAGGGAATATTAATATTGTGTCTCATATATGATAAGTTATACAAGAAGTTATACATTAAATCTAATAAAATATCATCTTACAATATCTCTTGTGCCGTGTATGTAGTTGCGTGAGCATTTTCTATTATACAGCAAACAAGATGATATACTTAGTTTATCTGTTGTCGTCAATGTACTAAAAGAGTTCTCTTATCTGTTGTTAGTGTGCAGCCTATCCCACCATCAGTGACCCTAATAATCCTCCCTTTGTGTGGACAGGGTCAAATTTGTTTTGTTCTTCCAACCTCATAGTTCTGCTATCCATAGTGCCATGTTTTGTTCTTCCAACCTCATAGTTCTGCTATCCATAGTGCCATGTTTTGTTCTTCCAACCTCATAGTTCTGATATCCATAGTGCCATGTTTTGTTCTTCCAACCTCATAGTTCTGATATCCATAGTGCCATGTTTTGTTCTTCCAACCTCATAGTTCTGCAATCCATAGCGCCATGTTTTGTTCTTCCAACCTCATAGTTCTGATATCCATAGCGCCATGTTTTGTTCTTCCAACCTCATAGTTCTGCAATCCATAGTGCCATGTTTTGTTCTTCCAACCTCATAGTTCTGCTATCCATAGTGCCATGTTTTGTTCTTCCAATCTCATAGTTCTGCAATCCATAGTGCCAAGTTTTGGCACCACCCATTTCTCCAGACTGACATGAAGTGTTCTTCTTCTTCTTCTTTGTTCGTTCTCAAACTCCTGCAGATTAGCAGGATGTTGTCCAGAGAACGACATGCGTTTTGTCATGGTTTACAGCATTGCTGCGATATCTGTGCCTTTTGGCCTGACACATCCAACTTCAGCATGGCTCTGGGTCACTGACCCTATATGGGATGGGGCAGCCAACTCCATCCCATAACCTTCTTAGTCGCCTTTTACGACATGCGTGGAAGGTAAACAGTGTTGCTATTCTTTGCTCCCCTTTCGGGCCCTGGCAACACACGGGCGATGAAGTGTTCTATAATGCCCCTCTGGTTGCCTACCAATGGGAATAGAATCTCAGGAGTTTTGCTGTTCGCAGTAGCCTCAAGATGGTCAATGTATTGGGTATTTTACACAATCAGCTGTGAAAGTAATAGGTGTAACACTTCTGTCTATGTCACGCAGACTCATTCTGTAACATTTCGCAAAGTCACTTTCACTATTAACAGTACTGTACATTTTTACCACTTTCAATATTACACAGATACAACTTTAAACATCATCTGTCTTCAAGATAGGCTTAAACATCTTATATCTTAAACACCATCTATGTTCAAGAGTAAAAAAAATAATGCAATTTCACTCCAAAATAATGTGAAAACATGCCAATTGCACGATAAACCAATCATGTGTGAAGTCTTATAACTGACTGCAAACATAATAAAAAATGCATGTGAGATGTGTGTTGACAAGTGGACTTTTGATATAGGCCCCTCTGTTGAAGAAGGTATTTTTGGGCTATTGGAGCAAATAAACCAGTGACATAATGCATTTCCATTCTCTGGACTACATGCTGCGGGAAATCTTGTAGGGCCATTGTCCTGCTGCAAGAGTGATCCAGCAGGAGTTTGAGAATAATGTTGAAGAAGAAGATATAGGCTCCTATATCGCAAATAAATGAAAATTTCACATGACTGAATTTTAAAGAAACATTTAGTTCACAGGGTTTCACTATCTCAAATTCACAAACAAAATTTTAATTATATGCACTATATATTTGCTGAAATACACCATTTTGAAGTTAAGCTGGTGAAACATGCTATAGACAAGCTATATTTCTTATTCGGATGATACTAGACAGATTATATTTCTTATACTGATGACACTAGACAAGCTATATTTTCTATACTGATGATTCTTGACAGGCATATACTGATCATGACTACTAGAACAGATTATAATTTATATAATAGCAATCAGTACTAGTGTGATGATATTAACTAAAGAAGACTATATATAGGCCCTATATATACAGTTAACAATACTTACTATACTGTCATAAAGTGCTTGCCATTCTTTCTCATCTTTTGTAAAGTTGTTTCTGATACCCTTAAAAGCTGTCAGTTCATCAATGCGACAAAGTTCATCCCAGGCTCTTACTGGCAGCCACTTTACTGGCTTCGTATGTGGATTATCAAGTCCTACACCACCGGTTAGGAAAAAACGCCACTCCTCTTCAAGGATCTCATTTTGGTGCTTCAGGATATTGATGCACAGTAGGAAGGAGAATAATAGCTACAACAGAAAACAATGACAGTGTACTTTAACTGCATATAATGATACATGAGGTAACTTCAAAAAGTTCTAGGAAATTTGGATTATAGAGAAATATGTAACTATAGAATTATCTACACTACATTCCCTTCCAATTAGTTTCCTTCAGCAACTACACACTTGTGTCAACGTACATACAGCTGCTGGAAACATTCATGGAACCCATTCTATGACACCTCTCAGCTGTCTTGTCACATTGGTGATAACTTCATCTGCATTCATCAATGGCTGTATTTTTCAGTCGAGGAAACAAGAAAAATTCAGCTGGTGCAAGGGTCAGGAGAATATGGAGGCTGTTCCACTGTAATAACATTGTGCTTTATGAGGTACTGCTTTACCAGTAGGGATCAACGTGCTGGCACATTGACATGCAGCATAATCCAATTGTTTTTTCTCCATGTTTCCGATAATTTTCTTCTAATTGCATCTCTTGGATGATGCAGGATATCAACATATATTTCCTTGTTAACCGTTCCGCTTTCAGGAATGAAATCGAGGTAAAAAAAAACCTCAAACACAACTTTTCCTTTCAGTCAGTCAGTTCCTCTTTTGCCAAGTTTGGCACATAGAGTGGATGTCATAGTTTTCCATGCCTGTCAGTCAATTGTCAAGGATTGCGGGTCTTGTGCATTTATGCCTGTTGATTTTAATTCATTCATAACAGTTCTTCTGAGTGTTGTTTTTGGTCTTCCCTGTTTTATTTCTCCGCCTGGTGTCCAAATTAAGGCATCTTGTGGAATTCATTCATTCTTACTTATCATCTGCAGTTACAACCAAGTCTGTGCATTAACAAAAATGTACTTTCACTTCACAACTATAGCTTATGATAAGACTATAAAATAGAGTCAATATTAAAATTATGCATTTAACCTCACATGAACTTTTACACTCTGAATTACACCAAGATATAATATGCTGATTTATAACTACCCAGATCCGGAAGAAAGCAATGTGCCTTTATTGCTCAATTAAAATCTGTTTGTTCGCTTGAAAAAGATAACTATGAAATGTTGTCACAACAGTTATGGTCAGATGGTTAGAGGGCAACCAAAATCCTTTTCTGAATGAATTAATACCCATAAATGTCATCAGAGATTTATGTTCTGACATCTTCAAGTGCATACTTGTTTCCTAATGATTGATTTAATTATAATTTGACCATCACCTTTTTGATTGTCTAGCACTGCATGATTTCAGGAAAATGCTTCTCTCTCAGGAGCACACACAAATTGATGTTTTGACTAAAAGTTCTTTATCAAGAACACAACATAGTACAGGAAACAGCACTACCCATTATCACATTATACAGCTAATTAGAAAGCATGCTTATCT
This sequence comes from Meghimatium bilineatum, assembly GCA_034231615.1. Taxonomy (NCBI): domain Eukaryota; kingdom Metazoa; phylum Mollusca; class Gastropoda; order Stylommatophora; family Philomycidae; genus Meghimatium; species Meghimatium bilineatum. The sequence goes on from CM067315.1 coordinate 19,309,015, forward strand.
CATGTGTTATGTTGTGTTCTTGTGATAAAATCTCTGAGGTATGTTTGTTTTCCTGTGTTTCCAGTGATTAGCAATGCTTCATTATCCTATTTTTCAATTTTCACTTACAGATATTAACTAAAACAACATACTTTATCTTTCTCAAAGAGCGAGCGGCAAATGTTTGTGTACAACAGGTAAGTGAAGTGGGTGTGTAAATTGTTTAAACGTTCTTCTAGTGACTCTGATTTCTCTGCATGTTCAAGCGACAAGTTAAACAGGTTGATGAACCAGGTGAGAGAATACTGATACATTGGGTCTATATTTGCCAGATCAGCAATAGAGAAAAACAGGACGGTACTGTGCACTGCTATTGGAGTGTATCCCATCCGGGCCACATCAATTTTTTTTTCTGTTTCTTCAGCTACAGCCTGGAATAGAGATTTTACATTTATATGTGGTATTAACATCAACAAAATGTGCTTCTGTTTTAACACAATGACATTACCTCCTTTCTCTCACACACTGTTACCCTGGATATAAACCCAGTGTGTAAGCTTCTGTTTTAACACAATGACATTACCTCCTTTCTCTCACACACTGTTACCCTGGATATAAACCCAGTGTGTAAGCTTCTGTTTTAACACAATGACATTACCTCCTTTCTCCCACACACTGTTACCCTGGATATAAACCCAGTGTGTAAGCTTCCTGTGGTATAAGGTGCAAAATCTACAGCAAAACATGAACATTTTATGAAAATCCTCCATAACCCCGTCATATGCTCTATAGCTCTGATATTGTTCAAATAGTTTCTAATACATAGCATTGTAGGCCTCTTTTGCAGAGGGGCTAGAGAGTCTAATAATCACAAGAAGTATGAAAACATTCACAAATAGTTGAAAAGTGATATCATGTACATGAGATGTTCGATTCATTTTTTCTAGCAGCTTGGATTCTAGTTTTAGTCTGGCTTTTTTTCATCTTCTTCATTCGTTCTCAAACTCCTGAAGATTAGCAAGATGTATTCTGGGAAATAGAGAATATGGTGAATAAAATAGAGAATATGGTTACAAAAGGAAAGATGGGGGGGGGGGATCCAAACCCAAAAAGGGATATTGGACAGTTTGACTAAATGGCTTCGATTGACGACACCAACAGAGATGATGTCATAAATGAGAGATCAATGTACATGGAGAAATATGATCGCCAACACCATTCGGCATGGCACTTGATGATGATGATTTTGGGCAACTGAATGCTTCGTGTCATAGTTTACGGATTAGCTGTGATATCTGCACATTTCAACCTGACACATTTGACTTCAGCATGGGATTTATATCACTTTGAACATCTGTTGGATGGAACACCCAGCTTCACTTTCCAAAACCTCCTTAGTCACCTCTTATGAGATGCATGGTAGACTACCAATATTTACTGTTCTTGTTGCTATTCTTTTCTGGTCCTGGAAATATGCAGGCAACTGGATTTTTTCTGAATTTAGTCTAACTTACAAATATTTTTGTCCACAAACTAGGTAAATTTACAATATGGAAATAATATGGAGATATTAAGCAGAGAAAACAAATAGTGTAAATCTGAAGCAGAGAAAACAAATGGTGTAAATCTGAAGCAGAGAAAACAAATTATGTAAATCTAAGTCATACCTACTCTGTGTGTGTGTGTATTTAGAGAACTAATTTACATTATACAAAGTTAACAGATTAAGTCTCATTTTAATACCTGCATACACAAAGCACTGAACACACAAAAAATCACAACATTTTAATTCTTTACACACTTATAGCTAAATACACACAAAAAGTTTTGTGAAGAAATATTCCAAAGCATATTCTAAATATTCAAGCTATACATTGCTACATAACTTCTGACATTTGCATCTTGTGTCCTATTGCTTTCTGGGGAAGAGGGTAATGGCATGATGAAATATGAAAAGCTTATAGATGGGAGGGGATATATCAATTACTTAAACTATATACAAGTATTGTATTTGTTATGTTCTCACATAAATGTTATTGCTGCTAAATTTCCATATTTTCATCTGGCTAAATATATGGGGGTTATGACTTCAGTCAAATTTGTATGAGTGTATAAACAAAATATACAGTAAATGGTAAGAGACATGCCACTCAAAGACAGCATGAATTAAGTGAGTCTATTGCTTTCGATTTCAATGCAAAATTATAACCCTCTAACTATTACACCTGACGTAGATTCAACCATCTCCACGTAATGGTTTTTCTAAAATATTAAAATATTCAGACACAAACAAGGAAATTAGCCGGTAATACCCCCTTCCCTTTCCTTTTACAAAACCTAACATTGGGCTGAAAGTTAATCACATAATTCTAAGCTTTGGAATGACATAGGCTACATATGAGGTAATTATGTAAACAGGTAAAGTGGTTTTTTATTATGCCATGAGATAGATACAAGTCCATAGATAAGCGGCATAGAGGTGTCCATCAAAAAGAGGACTTACACTAAAAAAATGGACAAATGACTTTTTCTTTCTTTTTCTGTCTTGTAGATAATTTCATATAGTCATATTGATTTTGTGTAAATATAAATCAGTACTATGACACAATATATTGTATTTTCTGTGTTCACAATTTGGTTATTTACATATGCTTTATAGTTAATTGTAAATAAAATGGCATCACAACACATTTCCACACTCTGTACTACATTATTCAGGAAATCTAGTAAGACCATTGTCTGCTACCAGAGAGATATAGTGGGAGTTTGAAAACAAATGCATTTTTTTTTAAATCAATAAAAATAACAATTTAATAAATCGTATATATTAACATTAAACTTTATTTTGAGATAATTTAAATAAACGTAGGGCCTATTCCCTTTTAATTTTTAAAATAATATTTATTATAGTAGGCCTACAATTTAAATATATTCAGAAGTTATATTTCATGTTCCTGTGAGGGATCTATAACAAATACTATAATAACAAAAATATGGCAGAACACAATAAAAACTTTAGCAAAATAGTTACCGTAAGGAATCACTAGAGACAAACTCTCTTCTAACACATATGTACAATAACAATATAAAATACTCACTTGTTTCTCTGAGATTTCATTGGAGAGAACTTTTGAGGACGAAAGAACTTTAATAGCAGTTTCATCTTCTAAAATATTTCCTTGAGATGAGGACAATATTTCCAGGATTTTATCTTCAATTTCCTTTAGCTGTCTGAAGAGAAAATGTCACTCAATGCAAACTTCTGTAGTGGGAAAAACTTTCTACTTAAACTAAGAAAACAAATTGTCAGCCTGTTATTTGCTGACAACACGCATGCATAAAATTGCATGCAAATAATTCTTACATAATTAGAAACAGGTTCCATTTTTTGCAAACATTTTTTCATAATGGGAATGCAGGAAATCTGTATATAAATAGAAAAAAACAGACTGAATAATGTTAGTACAGTTTTATATGACCTTATTCATCTTGACTAATGAACACGTAGACAAATCAAAAATAGACTACAGGCTAGATATTAATTTGAGATTAAAACACTAACAGTTTAAGAATGATACAGTTCTGTACTAGATCTAGCTTTATAGAATATTATGACAAATCTGCAAGTTTATTCATTTTCCTCAGTGAAATTATTTGACCATAAATACCGCTGAATTAGGTCTATAGTATAGTGTTGCCACTCCAGGAAATGTCCCCAAAAAAGGCAGACATTTTTTTATAATTTTTTGTTTTCGTTGTTATAATTTGCTTGTTTTTTGTGAAAAAAAAACATATTTACAACTTTCTCACATGTTTCATATCACACACACACAAACAAAACTTACACCAAAATATGCAGAATTCAATTCTTTATTTATATGTGCAAATATTATTTAAATATCTCTAACATAAAAAAAGTCATCACAATTTCAAAACAGCCCCCAACTATTACGTAACATTTCCAAAAAAATTATTCAGCAGCAGGAGAGAAATTACATAATTGTAAACATAGCGTGTTAAAGGTTAACATCCAGAAAACAAAAACTATGATAACCAGTAAAAAACAAAGAGAACCAAACGTTAAACATAAAAATACATGGAGAGATAATGCAACAAGTAGACCACATTACTTGTATTTTTGACACCATCACAAATGATGGTAGATATGAAGGGCTCGAGAACTAAGAGATGGCACAGGCAAAAAATACTATAGTTGAGGTTGCAACAATCTTCGCCTTACCAAAAGAAAAAGAATGACATCCTATTGATGAAACAACAACAAACTTTCACAAAGCTGTCATAATTACCTTTAGCAGAAAACGTAGAGAGTGAGAAAGTGTAGCAGACCTTAAAATTAATCAACTGATAGCTGATACCTCAGGAGATGATGATGTCATAATATTCAGATTAATTTGTCCGTCTTGATAAGAAATCTAGCTGAAGTTTCACGGATAGTGCATGTGGTAAAATTATTGCCAAGCTGAAGTTTCACGGCTAGTGCATGTGGTAAAATTATTGCCAAGCTGAAGTTTCACGGCTAGTGCATGTGGTAAAATTATTGCTAAACATGATGGAGCAAATAGGACAATTACTTCTAGTATGAAGATGAAGGTTTCCATCAAGACCAGCTCCTTGACATGGATGGGTCAAGTTAACAGATATAGGACACTAAGACTAGTCAGGTCATCCATTACATCAAGCAGGACTACAATCCTGCAGAAGCAAGTACAGGTATTGAAGTCAGAGATACCAGGCCAACAGGCATGCCAGCAACCATAATACCATGCATACCACTTAATTAAAATGTTTGAATATGACAAAATTTCTTGTTCTTTAAACATATTAAACTGCGAACAAGAAGAAGAAGAGGATGGGGGTCGAGGTTGTTACTGTAGCAGTCTAATGAATCTCTGACACTTTTTACTAGGGACATCATAGTGTCTCACATCCCATTCTTCAAATGATTAAAAAATGGTCAGTGTCGGTACAAGTGGATGATTAACATAGCCTGTTCTACCTTCTGTCGCTTCGCATGGATTTACTGCGCAGGACAATCTGCCATTCACAAAAATGAGAGTACAGATAGACTTGTAACGAATGTACCTATAATCGCTGAATTTAGAATGGGCATGGGAGACACTTTACCATTGCTTGATAAGTCCCTTTTTAATGTAGATACTACTATAGATAATGCATCTAGCATAAGATTTAAAGAATTTGATATTTAGTGTGGCACTAGTGGGAATCAGAATCTGAAGAGAAAAATGTGGAATGTGTTCAACCAGCAAGCCACAGAGACCTTCAGATTGCATACACTTTGACATTTCCTTTGGGAGACTGAGCGTCTATGGGTTTGCCTGGAATGTTTATACATTTGAATACATTTGTTCATTATCAACAATCAATCTTCTTTGATTCACTATCAATCGTTAGAAATGATGCAAAAGGTATTAATTGATGTTTTGTGTATAGGGCCTATGTGTGTATCGAAACAACTTTGGTCTGCATCTTCTCCAAGTATCCTGCGAAAGTCCCTTCCCCACCCCCCACCCCCCCCCCACCCATATTACATGATTTATCTTGGGGTGCAGCTACTACTAATCTTCTGAACATGGAAAAACATTTGGCCCTTGTGACTGAGTGTGGAGGCTATTGTTAGAAACCTGGCCCTATGTAAGAACTCACTGTTGGTAACCATATTCTGCCACTTGATATTCACAGGTTTTTGTGGAGACATTGCAGATGGAAGATGTTCAGCCCCTTTTCTTGTTGCATTCTGTACATGTTTTCACACTTAAATGACAATACTAAGTATTTATTCCTGGTAGATCAAGATCTTTGCATTGTCAACTTCTTGTAGTTCCAGGTTCTTTTTGACAGTTTACCAAAATTGGTGGCAGTGTTTCCTTTTGAAACGCTTTGAGAGTGTTTCCTATTGAAACACTTATGTCTTCATCAAATTTGCAGTGGCTGTGGATCCCAGGTAGTTGAAGCTCTATTCTGATGTTCTTGAGTAGTTATACTCTTTGCAGTGTCCAATTATTTTTTGGACTTTCTCATGGTCTCTGTTTAATTGTAATATAAAAAAGTCATTGTTCCTTTGTTCATTATTATTTCTCGTACATTGGTTTTATTATTTGAAAGTTAGATTATCTAGTAACAATATTACATTAATATATCACCTCACTTTTGTATCTGGATACTTGGGTGTTGAGGGAAATAAAAGAGCAGCCAGACTTGTCAGCATGGCAACAGTGATTAGTGTCAGTTCAATGGACTGTGCTGATATTTTTCATGCAATCATGGAGATGGATCAGTTGGAAGATATAGGGTATATTTCTTCTTTCATAGCTATAGCTAGAATGCAGGAGCTGGAAGTGAAGGGAGCTGGATTACAAGAAACGAGCAGCATATAGGAATCAATAGAATCTTATCAACTAACACAGAATTTAAACAGTCAGTTATCACATTCTGAAGGACATAGCGAATATAAGATCGTAACACCTGTGGATTGTCCAAAGTATGTGTGTTCGTCCATCATAAGTGATGATGACCATTCTTACATCCACTTTTGAAAATTTAATTAGAATTATGACCATGCCTAATAGTTCATAGATGGTTAATGAGCCTTATTCGAGCTGTAAATGTCCTTGGACAGTGCGGGCATGGAATGACCACTGTAGATGGATTTTGGTCTATCTGTGACTTTCTAGCTACTCACCGTGGTTGGTTCAGCTGCAGCATTTCTCATCTTTTCACAAGATGATGTGCTCTTTTTGACTGTAGTGCTCTTTTTGACTGTAATGTGTCATGTAGATATATTTTGTGCAAGTTCTTCCCAACTGTCTTGGTCTATTTCAAATGTTTTCAGTGAGATCTTTAACGAGTCCTTGTAGTTCTTTTGACCACCTGGAAATAGTTTATCCATCTCCAGCTCACCATAGAAATGTATCTTTGGCAGGAGATAGTCTGGCATATGTACCAAATAACCTGCCCAACAAATCTGTGTCTGCATCAGGATAGTGTCAATGCTGGGGATACCAGATCTGTCAAGGATAGTGGTATCTGGAATCTTGTCTTGCCATTTGATGTTCATAACTTTTCTGAGACAAGTTGTGTGAAAGTTATTGAATTTCTTCACATGACGTGTATATACAGTCCATGTTTCACTAGCGTATAACAGCACTAGATGTACCACTGTTCTGTTGTAGACTTTCAGTTTATTCTGTAGGCTAATGCCATTTCTACACCACACGTCTGCCGAAAGTGCTGCTTGCCTTGGGATACTTGTATACACTTCATCATCAATGTTGTCATCTCACTGTATAATGTCCGGAGTAACATGATGATCTAACAACTAGTTGACACCTATGCATTGCCGCCATTACTTAAAAAGGACAGACTTGTTTGGTCCATGTGGGCAGGCAGAACATACCACGGAACATATCCTGCAAGACTGCATTACACTAAACAAGTTGAAGGGGAAGCATTGGCCCAAATATACAGACATCCATACAAAAGCTATATGGTAGCCTTGAGGAGCTTTCAAATACAGCAGCATTTATCACGAAAACTGGTATGTCACTGTGAATGAGAAAAATATATCTAAATATGCTCTTTATCTGACATTCTATCATTTCTGTGGACTGTGTTATGCATGCAAAAATAACTTTACTTCTTGTTCTGCGCTCCTTGAATTATTAGCATACTCTTTTCATCTTCTAACTCTGGTCTTTCCTTAGCTACAACAATGCCAAGTAGCTGGTCTTGTAGGCCTTCAGGAGTTATCATAAAATTCAGCAGGGTTACCTAATAATACAAAAACATATAAGATATCTTACATGTTCATTGATGCATTAGTATATACCCTTCAAAAGCGTTAAGAACCAGTTGCTTAAAATGAACTACAAAATTTAGAAAATATTATAATCCATAATCAGGGTGGTAAAACGTGTAGAGTCTGGACCAGACGTCTTGCTTACAGGACAAGGATTGTGATGTGAATCCACAGTCTCTCACATCCAGGTGCAACTGATTGCCAGTGAGACGACTGGTCTGATAAAGGTCTCTCATGTACAAATGTGCCCATAGCAACACCTTCATGTGGTACCTCTGTTCAAACAAAGTTTTCATGGAAACAACATAGTGCTTGGCAGTATAACCAGGTATCTCCTTCTTTCTCTTTTATATCCCAGTTTTCTTGTCTAATCTCGATGACCACACCAAGGATCCTGAATGGTGATGAGAAACATTTCTATCTTGGGTTGATCCACATAATTGGGTGGAGCCCTGCCAAATGTCCCAAAATGACATTGCACCCACGTTCAGAACAAGTCCTAGTCTTTAGATATTGGAAACAGAGTCAAGAAAACCCATGAGGTAACTAGCAACTAGATGTTGGGGAGAATCTTGAGGGAATAGAATGCAGGACATGACATGTCACAGCAAATACTCAGACACAAAATGAAAGATCAAGTCCTACCTCTTGAGTGCTTGTGACCAGCAGGTAATGCATCTCTGTGAACCCCATAAAATGAAAGTAATGCATATAATGAAAGTTATACTACACTTGGCATTGATAGCATAGTGATGGTATAATGATCATTTCATATAGTTCAGTTATGATGTTCATGTTCCCATGATTGTTTTCGAAAAAAAGGAGACATCTGCCCTAAGATCTGATATGTTATGTTGCATCTATGTTGGATTTATTTGGTGGCTTTTCATATTTTATGATATTATGCTTCCAAGATAAGTGAAATTTTTCACCTGTGTAAGTTGGTCATCAATGAAAATAGTAGTTTTTCTTTCTGTTCTTGCAATTGGCACTATCTCAGATTTTTCTGTGTTTATCTTCATGTCAAAATTCCTACATGTTGTATGAAGTCTATTTATATGTTGTATGAAATCTATTTATATGTTGTGTGAAGTCTATTTATATGTTGTGTGAAGTATATTTATATGTTGTGTGAAGTATATTTATATGTTGTGTGAAGTCTATTTTAATGTTGTGTGAAGTCTATTTATTTGTTGCTGTAGATATTCTTCTGATGTTGATATTATAGCTTGATTGTCTGCAAAAAGAAGTTCGCTCTGGAAGTTGTTTAGGTTGTCTTCCTCATTGGCTTTGGCAATAAAGTATATGGTGTTTTACATATGTAATTGATCTATGTAATAAATAGCAAGGAAAATAGAACATATCTTTGTCGCACACCAGAGTGTATGTGGAATTTGTCTGAAAACCCTGCACTCATTCTAACTGCACAATGACTACCTATGTAACCACTCCTGCACAAGCTGATTAGGTGTTGTGGAACTCCATATTTTGATAGTATTTTCCCTAGTTGTTGTTGCTTACTCTGTCAAAGGCTTTTTCTTGGTCAACAAAAGGTACCGGTATATGCATTTCTTGGTTGTTTTCAGTTGTTTTTCTTCCAGTTGTCTGAGTGTAAAAATGGCATCTGTACATCTCTTATTCTTAGGGAATATCATTATTAAGTAATCCCATTGGTTAATAATCCCATTGTTTTTAAGTTGTGATTCGATGAATGTTCATAATCTCTTTTCTAGAATTCTGTTGAAAATTTGTCCAGTGTAGCTTAGAAGTGAAATACCTCTGTATTTTATACAATCTCTTTTGCTAATTTTTTTCTTCCAAATAGGTATTATTACATGTATAAAATGGGTATTTTCTCCTGGTGTCTCTAGTGTATTCTATATTATGTTAAAAAGCCTATGTAACCATTTTATAACTGAATCAAGGCAGCAGAAAATTCTTCTTCTTCTCATTTGCAGTGAACATGTCTACACAGCAAGTCCAGTTTTCTCGATAAATGTTTTGATAGGAATCATTCTTATGATGATCTAAATAATAAAAATTATTTTTAAAAACACAAAATGTGAGCATTACTGTATCGATTTTCTTATCCACATATCTACTTATAAGACATTAATTAATTATATCAAAATGTTTATTTTGAATAACAATATTTTTGTTAATGATAGTAGGCCTATTTGTCATATTTACCAACATATTGATTTACTGAAACAATGATCAAACCTTGACAGATGTTTCTGGTAAGTAATGTGGATTTCTCAAGCTCGTTGTGATATAGAATTTGAAATCATTCGAGTACTCAATAGTTGAATCTCCAATCTTAATACACAAGGCACCTGCTTGCTTAAAAACTTGCTTCAGTAGCAGAGGTTCCATAATTGGGTCTAATTCTTCCTGAATTCCTTCTAAAAGAACCTGAGATATAAAATAAACACATAATTTGGCTTAACAGTTTACACAATCAGACTGAATCAACATTTCATCCTTACAGCCTATGTCCTTTTACAAGACAAGCATACCGGATAGGTCTCTATGACAAATAGCAGAACAATTATTTGAACCAATAAGCTTAATTTCATCAAATAAACAAGACAGTTGACATAATTAACTTCAGATAATTTCATCAAATAAACAAGACAGTTGACATAATTAACTTCAGATAATTTCATCAAATAAACAAGACAGTTGACATAATTAACTTCAGATAATAAACTTTTCATTATGGAAGAAACATATGATGAATATTAAAAAAACAGAGGAATCTAAACAGAACAAAGAACATGATTAGGTAATGAATTTAAAGATAAAAGGACTAGACCTATATAGATATAAGAATTAAGTGTGCAAAGACCAATAAATGTTCTGGGAATTACCCATAATTTTCGTTCGCCAGCAGACCAATTTTTAAGTTCTTCAACTTCATAAAACAATCCCTCATATTCCTATTAATTATTATTAATAAATCGATTTACGATATTTACTGACATCATGAAGCATGAATTTCACTGTGGGATTGTTAGTCCAAAAAGTTTGAAAAATAGTGGACATGTGTTGACAATATTATGTCTCTAATTTTAAAAAAATTAAAATATTTGCTGAGAATCACAATTTCATGTGTTCTAAAAAGCTAAAGAACAGGGTGTTGAGCTTGTGCTTGATGATTCAGAAGATGATGAATTAAATGTAGATTATTCTGAAAATGATGTGGAAATGAACTCTAGTGGATCATTTGAGCCTAAGCAAATAGCATTGATAGTAGACCTATAAATGTTGAGTTGTAGTAATGTTGGCTTATCCTTGAAGAAATTGTTGACATTTTCTAGAATGAAACAATACATTCTACATAAAAACAACATTGCCTTACTCACAGGTGTACCAAACTGAATGCAATTTTCCAAATTTCTGACAAAATCTCTGTCACTAAGTTTAATTGCATGTAAATTATTTTGTTTCTCCATGTTTTTAATCCATTTGTTGGCCTGCCCTTGGGGATCAATCATCAGTGGCCATCTATTAGAATTGCTGTGAATACAAATGTATAAATGTAAGATTCAGTTATTAACCCTTTAGCTGTTACATTATTCTCAGTAACTGAACCCAGCTGTGCTAAATTTTTCCCCTACCAACTTCCCCCATGCTGAATCCTTTTCTTGTCCTACAAAAATAAGAGAGCTTCCACTATACTGGCTTTTTATTGACATCAAAAATATTAAGTATTAGGTATGTTGATTATCATCTTCGTACACCGGACATGTCCATAGGTGATCTGATCTCTGCTTGAGTAAATCTCTCAGGGTATAATGGCTGATTGTTCCGGTTCTTTGTTGGTTCACTACTCTTTTTGAAATCTTTGTCAGGGGTTCTCTTCGGGCGACGCCCATCCTCTCCCAATTCAGAACTTGCATTCTTGATATTGACTCATGCTTATCTCACAGTCCTCTGATCGTGAGGACTCATGAAGAGCAGTGAGTATGTCTGCTCGGTCCATAGGCTGACCATCTGTTGTGGTGGCGAGACTAGCTAATTTGTCGGCCCGTTCGTTTCCCTCCACGCCCGCATGTCCGGGGACAAAAATAAGCATGAGTTTTCCTAGTGATGCCCGCATTTTAGCTCTCTCCAATGACTCCGCCCATTTCCTACGTACATCACCTGTTTTAACTTTCTGAATCATATTTAGTGAATCACTTAGTATGCACGCATGGGAATAGGTTTGCAATTCCAGCCAGTAAAGTGCCTGCGTTACGGTGAATACTTCCATAGTTAGACTGCTCGTTGTTGCGGCAAAGGCACCACTGGCTTCGTGTACTGTTTTCCCTTTTGATCTGACAGTAAATGCCCATGCGCATCGCTGGTGACGGATGACTGACCCGTCCGTGTAAATCACAACATCTGAATCATCGGCATTCTCGCATATTAGTGCCTTTACTTCAGCATACACACTTGATCTTGATATATAATGCTGGAGATCGAGAGTGCTGTGGAGAGCCATGATCGCATACTCCAGCAGGCATGGCACCTGATGATGATGATGACAAAGACCTTGTTAGTTTTAAATTATAACTTATAAACTATTTTTTATTCAAACTTTTTTTTCAGATTAAAGTTACCAAACTAGGTCTATCTACTGTTCGAATCTTCTTAGCACACATTTACACAATGCTGGTGTGCTAGACCAGTCAGAGTGTCGATCTCTCTCAATTTTATAATGGTTTGTATCATTTTTATTTGCTTGTGAGACTTTGTCCACAAAAATGGGCCAAAGTTATTTTTTTACATATGTTCATAAATTCTCATTCTATTTAAATTCTATTTTCTCATTTTATTTATAACTGTATGCTTTCAATAACCTCACGAATGTAAGATGTATGGACAAGCTATACTGTGATGGCAGTTTGGTCTCTCAGAGTTAATTCTAATTTTCAGAATACGCTAAAACATGAAAAGTGCAACACTTTACCCCTGGCTATCCTAAGGTGTTTTGTATAGATGATTATGGGGAAACAAGAATTTCGGGCATGGGATTGGGAGGAGGGGGGTCTTGCTTGATGTATTTGTGATAAACTTCCATATATTGTGTTTTGTATAGATGGGCATGGAGTGGGGGGGGGGGGGGGTTCTTGTCTAGCTTGTTGTAGTCAAGGATATGATGTGCTGTTTCATAGGGGTGATAACAATTTCTAGGTAGGTGGGTGTGCTGGATTTATTCTGTTCAGATGGTAATTTAGAATAATATGTAGTGTTGAGTGATAGAGAATGGTGCTGTGATCTTGACTTCCTAATGAGTTTATATTGTCCTATCATCTAGGCCCAATCAGTTAAGAATACATGACACTAGCAATCTTCATTGTAGACCATCTATTCATCTAATCTTCTCTGTAGTTATTTTTTTAAATTTTTGTTTTACTGTATGGTAGCTAACTTCATTGTTTACTTACAATTGACATAAAATATCTTTGGCCAGTTCATCTGATCTCTCATTTGGGTGAATGTCTGAGTGTCCTAGGATCCACTGCAAGATGACATTGGTGTTGTGGGAGAATAGTAGGTACTTGTCACGAATAAGCCTCACACAGTATCAATGTACAGTGTGTGTGTGTGTTCATCCATCACAAGTGATGATGACCATTTTTACATCCACTTTTGAAAATTCAGTTAGAATTATGACCATGCATAGTTCGTAGATGGCTAATGAGCCCTATTCGAGCTGTAAATGTTCTTGGACAGTTCGTACACTGAATGACCACTGTAGGTGGATTTTGGTATATCCGTAACTTTCTAGCTACTCTCCGCTGTTGAGCTGCAACATTTCTCCTCTTTTCACATGATGATGCGCTCTTTTTGACTGTAGAGCGCCATGTAGATCTATTTTGTGCAAGTTTTTCACATGTGTCTTGGTGTATTTCAAACGTTGTCAGTGAGGTCTTTAAAGAGTCCTAGTATTGAAGTATCCTCAGTAACACAAACATATAATATCTGCATGCGTACTACAAGGGCCAATAGGTCATCTTGTAAACATAAATAACATATAGACAGTACAATTTTTCTTCAAATAGTACCCATGTAGTACAAATACAGATGTTATATGTTTGTGTTACTGAGGATACTTAATACTTGTTCATTGTTGTTTTAACAGTCCTTGTCTCGGTTAGTCCATTTCGCAGTGACTTAAGTACACAGTTTGAATGTCTTGACAAAATTGTATCTTTTTTTTTTGAGATGTGGTTAGTCAAGTACTGAAAAACCCATTCACTCAAGTTACCAGGCAATTCGGTGCCATTAGAATGGACTGGTTCAATTCCTGTTAGTCTCAAAAGTTTCTACCTGTGTACTGTTCCAAGTCACCATAGCCAAGATAGAGTTCATTGTGCTCGCTCTCCGCCACCAATTTTCCTTCTGGTTATTCTGAACTTCTGTATGGCTCCAGGCATGCAACCAAATGTTCAAGGCAAAAGGTTTGTCACTTTCTGAGTCACTGTGCCTTTATGATGAGCCTCAGCCATTGGAAAACAGTGAAGTAAGTTTCTCCCTCACCAGTGCTGCACAATACATTTTAGGCTCCCTCTCAACTACATGCACATATACTACTAACAATGCATATAGAACAACACAAAATGCAACAACAAATAAAAAGCATGAAGAGTATAATTGTTTGGATGATGGAGCTACAGAGCTTTCATAAGAGAGCTTCAATATAACGGCATGTCATCTACTAAGGTATTCTGTTGCATGGGTGGTTTACATAGTGGGTCATTGGTGGGCCTAGAGACGCAACAATATGTGTACTAGGTGTCATCATCATCTCATCAGTTAGCATATCTTTAATAGGATGTAGCAGTCATCACAGCCTTATAAAACTTCTGTCGATCTTGAGACAGTCTGTCTGCTTCTGTTACTGTCATGTTCAGGTGGTCTTTCATATCTTGCATACATCTTCATCTTGGTCTGTCCTTTGTTCATCTCCTTGGCATCATTAAGTTAGTCTAGGCAATATCATTTCTTGCCCCCCAACCCTTCTCATCAGCTTCAAAATGTATTATCTTGAGATCAAAGAATTCAGAGATCTATGAGGATCAAATGTGTGTCCATGTTAAAAGGAAGTTCACTATTTTCTATTGCCAATAACAAACAAATGTGCAATGTTATTATCTCTGTATTTGAGTCCCAGATTGGGTATGAAGTTGAGATCCTTTTATTTATTAACATTTTCCCTTAGCAATTTCACCCAATATTATTACAGTCCTCTTAATATTCTAAATTTGAAGCCACAGGGCAAAAAATAAACTGTTTACCAGCCTAGTAAATAATAGTAATAACAAATGAAAGCACATGTCAGAATATTTTTGAGCAAATATTTTTTAAAGTTGAAGAAAAACTACCCAAAAATGGCATTAGCTTACATTTATATACAATGACATCATCTTAGGGAAGTTAAGTATGAAGTGTTTTATGATGTTTTAGTTATGGCCCACATATGCTTATTATCTCCAAGCATAAATTGTAGAGCATGCATGCTGATGATTCCTGTGGCTCACTGTTGAACATTCTCATCCATTTCTGCTAGTTGTGGTACACTCTGATATGAATTTACATTGGTATGAAGTGTGATATTTTTTTAGTAATGTCCCATAGATCTCTCCCAGTGGATATTGAAGTACACCGTTGCACATGCTCCTCATTCTGCTCTACATGTGTCCAGTTTTACTAGTTGAGCTATATTTGCACACTTCTACTTGAATTAATAATGGGGACTAGATTTCCCTGATAAACTCAGAAATCAACATACATACATTCTTGAATGTTGACATCCATTTTTGAAATATGATGAGCACTCATAATCTTTACTTAGATGATTACACACAGTGTGTGTGCAAAGTTACAGATTTCTTGTTTGGTACATACATTGGAATGTGGTTATAATGTATAATGAATAATAATGTTTTATAATGAATAATCAGCAAAGACAAAGAAGAACAGGAGCTAAACATAAACATAGATGCAGAGAAACTACAACAAGTAAAATATTATCAATATCTTGGACACATAGTCACAAATGATGGCAGATGTGAAACAGACGTTAAAAGGAGAATAGGAATGGCTAAAAGTACCTTCAATGACATGAGGAAATTATTAATATCTAAACAAATTACAAACAAGTTAAAATGAGAATTATAAAATGCTACATCTATTCCATATTAATGTATGGCACAGAAACATGGACACTAAATAAACAATTAGAAGACAGAATTGATCCCTTTGAGATGTGGGTATATAGAAGAATAGGGAGAACATCATGGAAAGAGAATAAAACAAATAAAGAGATACTAAAAACGCTTAATATTAAGAAGGAACTACTAAAGAGAAATAAAGATCAGGCAAATAAAATACTTTGGACACCTTATTGAAGACCTTACTTGAGGGTAAAGTCAAAGCGAGCAAGAGGTAGGCAGAGACACAAGTGGGAGAGCAACATCACACGATGGACAGGTTACATTTGCAGAGTGCACCACCAAGACAAGACACAGGAGGTGTTGGAGATACATTGCAGCCAACCTTTGTTATGGAGACGGCACTTGATGATGATGGTTATAATGTACAATAGGTCAATACAATCACACTACATATGGTGGTTTTCAGAGAACAAAACTTTGTGATAAGTAATAATAGCAGAAAGTGGCATCAGACAAAGAAAAGGATGACATCATGCATTGGTTAAGTAAATAAAGAGCATCTGAAGTAAGTTGGTAGAAACATAGATGCTCATGGAGGAAATCATCCATCAATGACATTGATCACAACTCAGGCAGGTATTGATGAGTATCTGTTTTTGACACTTTTATTAAATATGACGATGTATACAAGAGATATGTTTAAAATTCATCATATAGACTTCATAAAATAGACAGCTTACATCAGTCTAGTAGGCATCTTTACGTCTTTCTAGTCTGTGTAATTTTTCATAAAGTAGATCCCTCTGTATTCTGAAATCTTCTCACATTAGTCTATTGCTTGAAAATGGCTAATTAGTCTACTGTAATATATTGATGCATAGTGATGTAAGATTGAAATATAGACTAACCTAATAATTATTCCATTTTCTACTGAGAAGTTGTCAGTCGGAAGGCCTGCAATGTTCCAAGCTCGAATTTTAACTTGGTCTCCTAGAGTGCTAGTAAGAGAAAAATCTTCTGAACATTTGATGTGTATTGCTTTAACTTCATTTACCCATTGCATAGATTCTTCCTATGGAAAAGTTGAAAAAAACAAGAAAATGTATACAGCTGGCTCAATCCAAGCATTGATGACGGAAATGACAAATAGGCCATTCAATTGATTCATATCATTACATTATTGCTAAGCATGGTATTAGATCAGACACTAGTACACTCCTTCATCTTCTGCATAGGGATTCTTTCGGTCTAGATCTACAGGTCAGTCACAAGGACGAAGCTCCCAGTTTTGTCCAGGTCAGAACGGCTGTCTCAAAGTTTTTAGCTCAGTTCAGTCCAGTGTGGCCATGTCTGACCTCATAGTTCTTTGTATTCTGGATAATCTTGGAGTATGTGTTCAAGGATCTGCATGCTTGCTCCATATGGACATTCATTTGTGTGGGCTAATCTGATCCAGCACAGGTGGTTCTCTAGCCTGCAGTGGCCAGTTCTAAGTTGAAAGATGATGGTTTATTGTTGCCTATGAAGTTGATGTATGGGAGTCTGGTTTCTGGTCAATATCTATATCTTTCCTCCATTGTGATGTATAATGTTTGCGGATTAGTGTTTTGGCCTCACTGTATGACATAGGATAGCTGAATTATTCCATTTTATCTCCTGCTATTGCCATAACATCAGCTCTCTCACTTTTAATGATACCACAATGGACTTGTTACCATTTGAGAGTGATGTTTGAGCCTTTTATTAAGTTTGCCAGTTCTAGTCTAATTTTTGTGTATTGTGTTTTCATTTTTGTTGCTTTGTAATGCTTCTAATAAGGATCTGCAGTCCATGAATATTGCTACATCAAATGGTGTTGAATGATCTGTGGAAGCAGAGAACTCTCAGTGCCTACAGAAGTACCTCTGCACTGAAGTTTCAGCATCTCTTTCCTGATGCTTTTTCCATTGTTATATCTTATAAATATGCCTCCTCCATTTTTTAGAGCTCCTTCTGCTGATCCATCTGTGTACACATGTGTCCATATTTTGGGATCATATTTGTATGCAATCATTTCCTGTGCAAGAGACTTAGCTGAATTGCTAACAGATGTTCCCTTTGATGATCCTAGAGACTTCTTTGAAGATGAGGATGAAGCTGAGGATGAAGATGGGTTCAGATTCCAATGATGATTTCTTGGGAACTATATGTGTTTCTACAAATATATTATGAATATCTAAGTTTCGAATAATAGATCCAGACAATGTGTCACATTACATACGGCATTGGATATAATTAGGAGTGTGTTCAATTGAATTATTTCTTGACCAAGTCTTGAATGGTACAGAAATGGTAAGTGACATCTAGGAAAAGATGGGGCATAAAGTCTCAGGGGTAAAAAGTCACACTTAGCATATACAGATATCTGAAGTAGAGAGAATGAAAATAATTGTACTGTTTCATTTATTTTCTGGTACAAAACTTATATGAAAAATATGGGGACTGTTCTCCCAATACTTTTGTAATTATCACAATTTTAATTTTTTCAGACAAAAAAGGGGCCACTTATAATAAAAATAATGCCATCTATGCTAGTATGGGACTTGTTCGGGTACATCTCACTGAGAAAGTGGAACAATGATGCCATAAGCTAGGACTGTTTGTATCTAATTCCTAGGAGCCTTACCTCCCACCTGCAACCACTAGATGTCTCCCTTTAATCCATTTAAGGAAGGACATACTTTGAGCAAAATGGAATGAATACTGTCTTTATTTTTAGCTGTGATGAAGGGTGACAACATCAGAAAAGCTGAAATCATTACAATCACCAAGTTGGTCAAAAAATTGTCGTAGGATATACAATTTGAAATGATCGTATAATCTTTCAAAATGTGCTCCATCAGTAATGCAATGGATGGAAGTGAGGATGATTATCTTTGAGAAACATACCCATGGCAACAATGTACTGATAGACATTGAGACAGAAACTGACGATATCCAGCCAGATGTTCCCACAACAGAGAATGAAATATGTGAACTGTTTCAGAATTCAGACTGTGATTCCTACTTCAATGGATTTGAATGACTTTTCATACCAGTAAGTTTCTTTCCTGTGAACTGTAGGCCTATTTAACTGTCTATTGTCTACCCCTAGGTGGATGATGGTCAGAATATCCACACTTGCTGTTAAGTGTAGGAGTGGTGACTGGGAGCTTTAACTGTCTATCCAAAGCCAGATTTGTCGCCTTGGCTGTGTTACTCAATATTTGTTCAGGGCTGTCATGTTATTTTCTATCCATCTTCTTCTAGGTCTTCCTCTGGCCCTGTATCTGGATCTTCTCATGTTATATGTTCTTGTCGGTAGTTGGTTATGATTCATTCTCGTAACCATTTGTTTAACTCTTCCGGGTTTTATCTATATGTAATTCAATGTGAATGTGAACATCAATAGAGCCGTTTTTACCTGTCAACTTTTTAGATGGATCTTCTTTAAAAAAGATGCTCAGATGTTGTACTTTATTTTATCATTCTCTGTATTTATATCATTTGCACAACAAGTAGAACATTATCAATGTATTGGACACATAATTACAAATGATGGCAGATGTGAAACTTAAGTTAAAAGGAGAATAGGAATGGCTAAAAGTACTTTCAATGACATGAGGAAAATATTAACATCTAAATAAATTATAAATAAGCTAAACATGAGAATTCTAAAATGCTACATCTATTCTATATTAATGTATGACTCAGACATGTACAATAAACAAACAATTAGAAGACAGAATTGATGCCTATGAGATGAGGATATATAGAAGAATAGAGAGAACATCATGGAAAGAGAAGAGAACAAACAAAGAGATTCTAACAACACCTAATATGAAGAAAAGATTAGTAAAAGAAATAAAGATCACGGAAATAAAATATTTTTGACACATTAAAAGATATGACACCTTGTTGAAGACCTTATCTGAGGATAAAGTCGAAGGGAAGCTAGCAAGAGGAATACAGAGATACAAGATGGAGAGTAACATCACACGATGGGCACATTACAGTCTAGAACAGTGCACCACCAAAACAAGAGACAGGGGATGTTGGAGGTCTGTTGCAGAGATGGCACTTGATGATGTATTTATATCAACAAAAACATGGCTTCGATCTAAAGTGTATTATGTCAAGATTACTTCTAGCATGACTTTTATGTGTTAACATGTTCATTTTGTAAGTTATTGATAATTTTTGGACGTGTAGTGTATGTGACATCCTTTTTATGCATATTTTTGGACATATGCATATATTATTGTTTTATGCATGTATAACAATTTCATTTTGTGTGGCGACATTAATTATTTAAATATTTACTGATAACATACTTCGGTTCAACATGGGGAGATGTACCTACATTTTAAAGAAACAAAACATAAGCTTGAAAAAGTCGATCCTACATTATTTAACGCAACGAAGTAGGGGCAGTAAGCAGTTATCATAAATATTACATTTATTAGACATATTTTTCTTGGAGGGGAGACAGAGAAGTATAGATCTTGTGAGCAAGGGGTGGGTGTTAGGTTAGGTCTAAACGTAAACGTTTACGATTATTCCTTCTCCTCTGATGCACCTTCATGGCAGCTCTGAATAAATTAGCCAGTATGTTTTTGTGGCAACACGGTTTGGCTAGTCATGTGATTTCAGTGACGACAAAAGCTGCACATACTATAACAAAGTTGGAATGAAACTGTGCATAATATTAAAAGTAGGAATGTAGGTACAGCTCCCTGTATTGTACCCATACCTCACTCTTGTATTGAAGATTTAAACTTGGGCCCCACTAGGTAATTTATGTTGTTAGAATCTTTAATTTTCAAGCGCAATGGTGCCACACTATTTTATGGCTAAAAAACATAATTCAAGCCCTATTCCTAGATACTCTACATTTTTGTGTTAGTAAGTGGATTACCTACAAAACTGATACAGTTTGAATGGATGTTATTGGTCCAGAAGTTTTTTAAGTTCATATTTCATGTCAGAAAAAAAGTTATGTTATTTTTATACATTAGATTTAATTGTTAAAATTATTTTCAGATACCTCAATTATAATTGTGATAATCACATTCTCTGTTCATTTCTGTTTTAAAAAATATATATATTACATTATAATTTAAATATACTTAGAAATACTAATTGCTGTTCAAGTGTACAACAAAAAAATCATATTAAAAATGTATTTTGTTAGAAGCCTAAAAACTCTTTGGGTAGTAAGTTAAGAGAAAAATTGGTTTAAAGTTACAAACATAAAAAAAGACTTAATGGACTATGATATCAAAATCTAGACGAGTCTGAAATTTAAAAAAAAATAACATACATTTCTGAAGGATGATGTGAATGCTCCAAGGTATGCCACTATGCCAGATGATATAAGAACATCACCAGTCAAATTACTATATTTTTCATCCAAGTTCTTGGCTGCCACTTGCCACCTGCAGAAAAGGACCAGAAAATAATCGATTTTTAAACTCATTTTACAGATTGGTAACAGTAGTTTTATTATCAGCTACAACAAGAATGGTGACTGTAGTAAAGTTAATGTTTTGTACTGAAAAATGTGAAAATACACAAGCTGATGGCATAGAAAATTACAAAAGATATGTGTGATAGGCAGATGTTTATCTTGTTGAAAACAATTCTGTTATTCTTTGCTGTAAATACATAATAATGATAATGATAACAATAATAATAATAATAATAATAATAATAATAATAATAATAATAATAATAATAATAATAATAATAATAATAATAATACCCATGACTCGTCAAGGTCGTAGGGGTGCCACACTGGAGATATCATCACATAAAAGCCCTACGAACACCTCATTTCTCAGCCAATCGAAGGAGTGTAGAAAAATCATCCTCCTCATCTCCTTCCACCCACAACTATTCCTTGCAATATAATTTTAGAAAACAAGCCATGTCTCATTAAATGTCCAAACCAAACAAACTTACACTATTTCACCACTGCCAAAAGTGATTCTTGATAACCTGCAAGTTTTCTTATTTGCTTACGGAATAAAATATTTGTTTTGTGTTCTCTTTAATTAATTCTTAAAAAACTTCTGGAGCACTTGTACTCACAAGCTTGAATCCTTATTTCCGTGTCTGCATTGAGTCTCCAGCATTCACATCCATAAAGAAGTATACTTAGCCGTAGCGATCTGAATAGATTGATGTGTACTGTAAAACTGATCTTACTTTTCCAAATCATATACAACCTTGCCATGGCGGCCATCTCAAGTCTTATCTTAATCTCATTTCCCATGTTTTCATCATCACACATTTGGGAACCAAGATATTTGAAGTTGGAGACTGCTTAAAGTTTGTGACCGTTTATTTGGATGTTAATGGGATCTTGCTTAATATCAATAGTCACAAATATCTTGCATTTGTTAATGTTAATTTCCATGCCATATTTCCGACTAATAACTTCCAACTTTGAGGTGGAAAGTTACTGGAGTTCAGACTTGGAACCAGACAAGAGATTGATATGATTAGCATAGTGCAAGTTATAAAGTGGTCTACTTGGTAATAGTTATTTTGATGTCTATTGATCGTGTAATACCTCCTGCATTATATATTCAGGATAAATTGACACACTCTTATAGGGCCTATCTATCTTGAAATATTCATTAGTCATTATTTATGAAAATAGCACTGGTTGCATCTTTATACAGCACTTCAATCAATTCTATGATGTTTGTGTCAGAAGTTACATTGTTTCAGTAAGTGTCATAGACCTAGGTGCCAAACATGATTGGTATGTGCTGAACCATGGACCCATCAATGTAGAAAATATATCCCCATCTGCTGAATTCTCTTTGATTAGAGCCTAGACCTGAATATATGTAGGCCCTACACTGTAATGCAATTGTCACTTTTCCTTGAAATTACTACATCAATGGAAACTGTAAATGTGGTAGGCTTACTTTACCCACTCTTTTCCAGGTTCCATGTTCCCTAATAGGCATATCCATTTAATAATCACATATGCCCTGCCAAGCCATGATTTCCCCCACTTTAATCTGTTCCCTTTGATCTTTTCAATATCACCATGTAGTGGATGGTTCTTGTCAGCAATGATGTGCAGGTATGAACGAACATGGCAAATATCTGCTCTTTTTTGGATAATCAAGTAATAAGGGCACACCACTATTTCTTATCTCTGGGGCATCCAAGAATGATACACACATCTTCATTCTGTATCCTATTAAGTCTATCAAATAGCACCAGCATAAGGGTCAGAATAGCAAAGTCATACTTTACCACCAACAGGACTAGCCCTTGATATATGAGCGCAAGAAGTCATTGCTCAGATAAGACAGCCACCAACACCCTCATCACTGTTAACCCCTTTTGAGCTCTGATCTGAGGATTGTATAATTTACATTCTCCCTGAAACAGAGGCATCTGCCAAACAGCACCCCCATGTATTTTAAAGTCGATGTCCTATCTCTCCACATAGATTGGTAGGAAGCATTAGTGCATGGACAATGTGGTTATTCAGAGAACCATGTCATAACTGCTTTAAAAAGTACTTAAATATTTTACAAATATGTAGTATATTTTCACAGTCTTCTTTAAACAAAGTTGTTTGCAATTTATAAAATCACATAGAATATATATTTGATCATTATTTGCACATTATTTGATCAGATATGTAAAACTCTCATAAGGCAACAATTGAAAATATATCTATGGAGCCATAAAACTTTGCTATTTGTACAAATGCAGTTCATTATATTTGACTTGAATGAAATGTCAATTTAATGATATGACAAAGTAAACTTGTGGCTATAGAAGTACCACTGTACATTTCTGTATAAGCCGATCCATTTATAAGCTGAAGATGTAATTTAATGCCCACAATGTAACCATAGTCAAAAATCCATGTATAGACCGAAGTATAAACAAATAGTATGGGCAATAATACTGTGGAATCCTGTTATTATGAGAATGAAGGGACAAGCAAAATATTGCTAAAAGAAAAATAACACAAACTTTACCAACATAAGAGGCAAGGTCATTTTTTCCATTTGTTTTACATACATACAATACAATACTGAGGATAATACAGTGCAAGATTTATTTAGAGGTGTTGCCAGCCTCATAAAACACATGGCCCCCAGGTACCAAACAGCTCTGAGATATCAGATTCATTCAATGCTGTCTCAGCAACAAAAGATGGCTGCAATGACAGCATCAGTCATTATGGTAAATTCAAAGCCTAGTTAAAAATGGATTCAGTCAACTTTTAACTTGGCATTTAGTTTTGCCTTCAAATCAGATGGTAGAACAAAAAGGTGTAAAGATGGTTTTTGTAAAGATGACTGGACATGAGAAGATGAGTTTCACTGACTGTCACTTTAGGTTACATGGAAGATGGGGTATGTTTGTTGGGGTATGTAAGATGGGTTAAGCTGAAATCATTATAGTCGCCAAGTGGGTCAAAGAATTGTCGTAGGATATACAATTTGAAATCATCATCCAATCTTTCAAACAGTGCTGCATCAGTAATGCAATGGATGGAAGTGACGATGATTATCTTTGAGAAACATACCCATGGCAACAATGTACTGATAAACAGTGAGACAGAAACTGACGATATCCAGCCTGATGTTCCCACAACAGAGAATGAAATATGTGAACTGTTTCAGAATTCAGACTGTGATTACTCCTTCAAAGTATTTGAATGACTTTTCATACCATAAGTTTCTTTCCTGTAACCAGTAGGACTATTTGACTGTCTATTGTCTATCCTCAAGTGGATGATGGTCAGAATAACTATACTTGCCATTAAGTGTAGGGGTGGTAACTGGAAGCTTTAGCTGTCTATCCAAAACCAGATGTTTCACCTTGGCTGTACTTAACTCAATGAGGACGGAATTATTCCCGGGGTTTGAACGTAATTAATTTTAGGCTAATTTAATTTTTTGGACCTCAACATAATTTAGGTGCAAGCTTCCTGAAGACAAAGCATCAGCCATGGAAGGTCATATAAGGAATCAAAAGAAAGGTAAATTGAATGTGGAATCCACACACAATATAAAAATATAAAAATTGTAACAACAAAATACAAAATTTACACCACAAACATGAATGTTAGATGAACATAAAATTGTTTTACATATATTGTGCTCTACTAACCCTCAATTTTATTTGTCTTGAAATTTTTTTATCCAATCTTACTAAAGTATTGGCCATTTTCTGATCATAACTAGTTTATTTGAAGTAAATCTATCAACTGCCTAGTGTTTTATGCCATTTTTGGTGTTTCCTATCAAATTTTGGAACTGAACAAAATGTGAAACTTTACAAAATATGCTCAATTTTCTTGGTCATGTCATGAGAAGAGGTGCGTTGGAGAACATCATAACATCTGGAAAGATCAAGAGTAAGAGAGACAGGAAGACAATGTAAGAAAATTTTTGATGGCTTGAAAGCCTGGCATGAGGCAGAATCATAGGAAACTACATTTAAATGTATAACAGACGACTATGGAGAGACATGATTGCTTACGCTGGAAGGCATGGTACCAATGAATGAATAAATTGGATTTCCAAAGTTTAACTTTATTCCACTCAATATTATTATTATCATTAGGTCTAACTCTATTTTCTGTATAACGTAGTGCAAGATACCATTGCTGTCACTAAACAATATAAGTCGGAACAGTTTTATAATTTTTTAACTGTTATTTTTTCCCTTATAAATAATATTAGGTCTAGGCCTATTTATTTTCAGATTTTCAACAAGTCGGTAATCTCCACTGCCTAAATCGAACACTGTTGTTTTCCAACACATCACTTGAAATAATTATTTCACTATTAGATCACTTGGAATATATTAAGAGACAACAGATAAAATGTTTTGCACACATCAGCAGACTACCATCAGACAGCATACCACAGTAAGCTATGCTACACAGATACAGTGACGGCAGACGTAGAGGTCGACCACAAAAACAATGGACCACCGAAATAAAAGAGACAACAAACTCCACAATATACTCAGCACACACAAGTGCCATCTCCAGAAACTCTTCTACCCATGACGCTGAAAGGCAACAAAGGGTTTAGCGAATAGATAGATAGATAGATAGATAGACTTGAAATAATATCTCCAATTATAAAACTTTTTATAGTTTGCTAAATCTTTGAGCTCTCTTACTAGTGGAAGATGAAACCATTTTTGCTAATTTCAGAAAATCTGAACCTACCTTGTTAGAATTTTAATTTAAAATAAATGTCACACTAGTCTAATCACACAAAACCACAATGGGTTACTTTCGTTGGCCAGATTTCTAAATGTTAAACAGCTAAGTAAGTTAATACTAATTCATTTACGCTCCAAACGAAGCAAATTTAGATGGCATATCTGCAAGAACCAAATATCGCGAATACGTCCAGAATAGGGATTAAATCTGCAATGATATATCATTTTTACGGGTCTAATGAGTTACTCCATATTTTTTCATGGTTGTCTTGATATTATCTATCCATCTTCTTCTAGGTCTTCCTCTAGCCTTGTATCTGGATCTTGGTTATATGTTCTTGCTGATAGTGTATTTTGGTTCATTCTCATAAGGTATCCAAAACCATTTTATGTGTTGTTTCTCAATGTATTCTGTGCATGGTCTTATACCAATTCTTCTGCTGATTTTGTCATTTATTTAAATTTTGTCTAGTTTGGTCACTCTTGCTGCTTTACTCAAGTATTTTATCTCACATATAAGTTTTCTCTACTGGGCATGTCAGCATCCATGTCTGGCATTTATAGCAAAGTCTTGGCATACAAATACTGTTTACAATCTGTCTCTTGACTTCCATCTTAATCTTTGAATTGAGCAGTAATTGTGATATTTGGTAATGTCACTATGTTTGCTTTCTGGCATCTTGTCTCAATTTCTATAATTTTAAACAACGGTGTGTGAATATACTTCCCAGGTATTTAAATTCAAGTTTGTTTCACTTTAGCTTTGTTTATTGTTATGTTCACTGAGTTTGGTAACTTCCTGATTTTCATTGCTTGTTTTCTGCGTATTTATTTTGATGTTATACTTTATACTTTGTGCATATTGCTGTGTGTTAATATCATTTTGTAACTGTTGTTATTAACTTCGCAAATAATACATTGATCATCATTGATCATTTGCGCATGCGGTTGTGTCTGTGGGTCTCACCAATGTCTCACTAGACAAACCAATCATGCAACAGAAAACCTTAGTAGATGATATGCCTTTATATTGAGGTCATCTTCTTATAGAAGCTTCATGGCACGTCATCTATACAATCCCGTAGTCGTAACCTTCGATAACAGTTACCATGTTGTTCAGACAGGCGACGTTGTGCTTGAACTAGTTACGGGCACGGCGTGGGTGGGCAAAACAACAAAGAAACCTGTCGCAAGGGCCAGAGTTGTGCCCTGATGTCAACATCTGTTTCGGCGGCATTGGACTCAAAACACCATTGAGTCGAATGGCTGCTGGAACAGAGGGCGGAGCACTTATGGGAATGCCCCACGTGCTGTGAGGCCAGTTTTCTAATAAAGAATCAAGAATCATCAGCAAATAGCCCATTGTCTTTCATGAGGTGAATGATGGTTGATCGTATTCACACTTGCCGTTAAGCGAGGGGTGGGAGCTTAAGCTGTCGTTTCAAGGTCAGATGTGTGGCTGTGGTTGCATTTAGTCCATGTTTGTTCAAGGCTATCTTGATGTTTTCTATCCACCATTTCCGTGGTCTACCTTTGACCGTACACCCGGATATTCTATTTTTTATATGCTCTTATTGGTATTAGGTTTGGCTTCATTCTCATAAGGTGACCGAACCATTTTACTTGCTGTCTTTCAATATGTTAAATACATGATATTATACCAACTCTTTTCCTAATTTCTTCATTTCATATTTTATCTAGTTTAGTAACCATTGCAGCTTTTCTCAGACACTTCATTTCACATGTAATGATTTTTCTCTGCTGCAAAGCTGTTAAAGACCATGAGCAAATAGCAATTCGATTTTTAAATTTCTTTTCAGATTGTTCTCTTATTTCTTTACTGTTTACTTTTCTGATTTGGTATTTGTTTGTTATTCTGTCCATGTATACGTTAAAAAGTATAGGTGAGAGCATACTTCCTTGTCTTATCACTAATTTTGTTTTGCAGCATGAAGTCATTCCACATTTTGGAATATTTTTAGTTGGTTGTTCTTACTGAGCTTTGGCAGTTCTGGTAAAGGGATTTTGTATTTTCTATTATGTGACCTTTAATTCCATAGTTTTTTAGTGTTTTCCATAGGACATTTCTATTGACTATCAAATGCTTTTTTCTAGTCTATAAATAATGTATTTAGTTCTTGATCATATTCGAGTGCTTTTTCACTTAGGTGTCTTAAGGAAAAACTAGCATCTGTACAACCTACTCCTCTCCTGAATCCGAATTGGAAGGAGCTCATTTGTAGTTCTGTGACGAATTTTTGTGTTTCTAATATTTTGTCATATATTTTTTCTGTATGACTCAGTAGGGAGATACCTCTGTATGATTCACATTCTCTTTTGTTTCCTTTGTTCTTTCATATTGGTACATTATTGATTTTTGCCAGTCTTCCGGTATGTGACTGTATACTGTGTTCACGTTTTTGGATTCCTACCCGCAATAGTTTTTCTAAAATTGTATTGTGCACATATATAAAGTGAACCCCTTACATCAATAGCGGAAAAAATAAAGACATTCTCAACAATATATGTGGCCTAATTGTAAGTTCTTAAACCACAATGATTGAGAAAATAATATAATAGACTACATATGGAAATAATTATGATGATTCATGCAAGGGTTCTGGGAAATTTAGTGGTGATTGAGTCCATTTCCAAACAAACTTATAGTAGCGATGACATGAAGCTTTATTTTACGTGATGTGCAAATTCACTTAAGCTATGATAGCGAAGCTCTGTGATAGAGTGATTCAGAGCTAATCTTGAATGGTGGTAGTACAAACATCAAACCCTGCTGAAGTCAACTGTACATCTGGACCACTCAAAAAGCAACGACAACCAACCGAACATATGCCTATGTATATTGCTTGTAAAATTAGTCAAAAAAATGTTTATTGATTTTCCTGAATAGGATATCCTAGCAACTTTGAAGATATCATAGCACCTACTCACCTTTGCTTTTCTCCTCCTAGGCCACCAATTAGCTGAGATGCTCTCTCTAATTTTTTTTCACATAGATCTACTTGATTCTCTAAATCCGCCTTCTTCTGCTTATTAGAATGCAAAGTATCTTGCAGTTTCTGTAGATGAATGTTTGTGCTATTATTTTCTATGTATTGTTAGTGATTCGTGATTATTCAAAGTATGTTTGTGCTAATGTTTTTATACATTGTTACTTATTGTTGATTATTCAAAGTATGTTTGTGCTAATGTTTTTATACATTGTTACTTATTGTTGATTATTCCAAGTATGTTTGTGCTAATGTTTTTATACATTGTTACTTATTGTTGATTATTCCAAGTATGTTTTTTATTCTATAGTGACAATATCTATTACATTAAATATTAAACCCTCAGAACCCGATATCCCAAAATTCTAGAATTTACACTAAATGTTGCTGCCTAGAGATACTGATTTGTTCATTCTCTATCGTCGTACACATTTTACCGACATTACGGTGCACGCATTGCATTGTGGGATTGCTACTTCACAAAATGGCATACATGTGTTGATATTTTAATATTCTAAAATATAATTAGTATTTTAGTATTTGTATTAGCATTTAGTTAGTATTTTAAACCAAAACGATGTGTTTAAAATCAGGATATTTTATGTGTTAAAAAAACAGCTTAACAAGTTGTTGAGTTTGTGTTTGATGGTTCAGAGAATGATGAATTAGATTTAGATGGTGATTATTCTGAAAATGATATGGACTCATACAGATTGATATAGCTGTTAAGCGTGGCGGGTATGGGGGGGGGGGGGGTGACGGAGCTTTAGTTGTCTATGCAAAGCCAGATGTTGCCTTGGCTGTGTCAAATCCATATTTGTTAAGGGTTGTCTCAATATTATCTATCCATCTTTTCCTAGGTCATCCTCTTGCTTTGTAGACTGATCTAATGTTATTTGTGACCATTATATTTGTTGTTTCTCGATGTATTCTGTGCATGGCCTTACACCAATTCTTCTACTTATTTTTTCATTTCTTATTTTGTCTAGTTTTGTAACTCTTGAGGTTTTTCTCAGGCATTTCATCCCACATGTTGTGAGTTTTCTCTGTTGGGCTACTATCAGTGCCCATGTCTGGCATCAATAGCGAAGTGTTGGTATAAGAATACTGCTTATCGTCTGTCTCTTGACTTACATCTTGATCTTTGAGTTGAGCAGTAATCGTGATAGAGGTATATCACTATGTTCATCTTCTGGCATCAATCTCTCTGCCTAGTTTTCTGTTGTATGTGAATATACTTCCCATGTGTTTAAATTCAAAAATTTGTTTCTAGTTTTGTCTATTGTTATATTCACTGCATTAGGTGACTTACTGATTTTCAGTGCTTCTATTTTCTGTGTATTTATTTTAATGTTATACATTATGCATGTTGTCTTGAGTGTGTTAACTCAATGTCTCCGTAAGCTGCAGTAAGATTTTGCTGCTATGCCAAAGCTCGTTTTTGAATATTTTTAGTAATTTATGTTAGTATCTGTATTTTACAATTTCATTTCTCCCTCACCATTCAGTGAACATGAATAATTCTGACATCAAAAAATATTCAGAAATGCACAGGTAATACAGTTCGATTTAGTTTGTTTGCTTACATACAATATTGTGTTAGCTATGGAAAATGTATTTAATAAAAAAAACAAGAAATTGTGGGGAAAGAGCAATAGAAATGTGTACATATCCAAGCCTGCATCAAAAGACTGAATCATAATCCATTTATTTTGAAATAAAACACATCTGTATATACCCTGAACCATTTTGTAGTGCATACAAGTATTTATATATACAGAAACACGTATACATGTCACATTGTCTTATAGTCAGCAAATTCATACAGAATATACATTTTTTACAAAATGTTCTATTCTTTAAGCCTACATTTTAGTGTCCACGACTTATTTACATATCCTAAGACATATATAATACAAATTATTATGGGGATAGAAATATATATAGCAATGAAAACACCACCTCAACTTCACTGACACTTAAATATGAATAAGAACTTCTATCAAAGTCTGATCGTAATAATTCCTTGATATTAGGCCTACAATCGTCATTTTGCACCCTTCCAAAGATAGGCCTATTTTTTTTATCGGAAGTACCACAAATGTGAACAGTTAATTTGATTTTACAGACATTGTGATGTTTATAATTCACGATAGTAAATTTGTATGAAAATGTTGATTTCTCTGAATATCGGATTTCAAAAATGTAGACATTAATGGCTCAGTGGATGTTAATCGTTAATATGATTTTGTAACTGTTGTTAATCTTCATAAATAAGACATTGATCATCAGGAAATAGCAATTCATTGATTGTAATTTAATTTCTCTTAAGATGCTTTTCTTATTTCTGCACTGTTTACTTTCTTGATTTGGGATTTTTGTCTTATTCTGTCCATGTAGGGTAGCCGGGGGTAAAGATGCGCTGGGGGCAAAGATTCGCAGTCGTTTTTTTCCGGAACTATGGGTTTTTCCCGAAAACCACGTGGCCACGCCGGACGCTAACATCCGTTTCTGTAGCACAACGAATTTTCATCGGTCACGGGCAGGTCATTTTTGAGCTATGAGGTAAATTCATTTTTTAACGTTCTCGATCTAACTTTTTTTCCACTTCTCACTCTTTGTCCTCTGTTATCATTACTGTAATGTTATTTTACATGTCTGAACTGAAAACAATATTGTATTGTTAAGTTATTAAGCATGTTACATTGTCAAGATAATTTTTGTTTTCATGATATTTTATAAAAATTGTGAACAGTGTGATTTTGGGGTAACGCCGCGCACACTGTCGGGGCAAACAAACGCTTCTAACTGATTGCGCATGTTTGCCCCAGTCACTTCCCCCTCATGTTGCCAAATATTTAAACCAATATTTTATTGTCACGTTATGTTTCTTTTTAGGAATTACAAACGGAAAATTGAGAAAATGATGTCACTGACTGAAAATGAAGCAGTCGCTGCTATAGATGCACAATCCCTTCCGATCACAGATGCACAATCTCCACGGGTCATAGTTGTACGGTCTCCGCCGATAATAGATGCACATTCTCCGCTATTCATAGTTGCACGATCCCTGTCGGTTATAGCTGCACAATCTTCACGGGTCATAGTTGTACGACCTCCGCAGATAATAGATACACGACCTCCGCCGATGCACGATCCCCGCTATACATAAATGCACGATCCCCGCTATTCATAAATGCACGCTCCCGGCTATTCATAGATGCACGTTCTATGCTATTCATAGATGCACGTTCTCCGCTATTCATAGATGCACGTTCTCCGCTCGTCATAGATGCACGATTTCCGCCGGACATAATTGCAATATCTCCGCCGGTCATAATTGCGCTATCTCCGCCGGTCATAACTGCACAATCTCCGCCAGTCATAGATGCACAATCTCCGCCAGTCATAGATGCACGTTCTCCGCCAGTCATAGATGCACGTTCTCCGCCAGTCATAGATGCACGTTTTCCGCCAGTCATAGATGCACGTTCTCCGCCAGTCATAGATTCACGTTCTCCGCCAGTCATAGATGCACAATCTCCGCCAGTCATAGATGCACAATCTCCACTATTCATAGATGCACAATCTCCGCCAGTCATAGATGCATAATTACCGCCGGTCATAGATGCACAATCTCCGCCAGTCATAGATGCACAATCTCCGCCAGTCATAGATGCACAATCTCCGCTATTCATAGATGCACAATCTCCGCCAGTCATAGATGCATAATTACCGCCGGTCATAGATGCACAATCTCCGCCAGTCATAGATGCACAATCTCCGCCAGTCATAGATGCACAATCTCCGCTATTCATAGATGCACAATCTCCGCCAGTCATAGATGCATAATTACCGCCGGTCATAGATGCACAATCTCCGCCAGTCATAGATGCACAATCTCCGCCAGTCATAGATGCACAACTCCGATATTCATAGATGCACAATCTCCGCCAGTCATAGATGCATAATTACCGCCGGTCATAGTTGCACGATCTCTGCCTGTCATAGTTGTACGATCTCCGCTGATCATAGATGAACGACCTCCGCTATTCATAGATAGTTGAAATTATAGTCAAACGCTTTATAGAGCAC
Source organism: Meghimatium bilineatum (assembly GCA_034231615.1). Classification (NCBI taxonomy): domain Eukaryota; kingdom Metazoa; phylum Mollusca; class Gastropoda; order Stylommatophora; family Philomycidae; genus Meghimatium; species Meghimatium bilineatum. Next base: position 19,342,347 of record CM067315.1, read on the forward strand.
TCCAACACGTTGTTATAGTTTTAAACGGATCTAAGCACCCATTCTCTGTATTAAATTTTGTTTTTCATATTTACGTTTTTTCATTTTTTTTCGTATTAAAGATACATAAAGATACATATGCCTAGTCTTTGTGCTCTATTATCTTCCCACATTGTGACTGACTATGTTTAGATAGGAAGTGACGTTGTTATTTTGCTGGTTTTGTCAATTTTCCCATGATTTTGTAATTGTTTTTGCCTGCGCGTGTTTGCCCCAGAAATTGGGGCAAAGGTGGGATTATACTCATGTTCATAAAATCTCATTCTACGGACTAAACGTGATTGTATATTGTAAATACCCTGACGATTGTTAGATGGATGGATAAACTACACACTGCTGCTAGTTTGGTCTCTCATAGTTAAGTCTGTTTGTCAGAATACGGAAAAAAGTGAAAAACGCGCATCATTGCCCCCGGCTACCCTATATGTTAAAAATAATAGGCGAGAGTATACATCCTTGTCCTACCCCTGATTTTTATTTCAATAGATGAAGTCATTCTGTCTGTAATTCTGAGTTTTTTCCAGTAAAGAGCTTTTATATTTTTTATGTTTTGTATGGAGTTTTATATTCTTGGTAAAGATCTTAAGACCTAAGGGGGAAAAGGGCTGATTAATTTACATTTTTACAGGGGATTATCAGTTAACTGTAGTTTTCCTCTAAGTAGGCCCTTTATGTGAGCCTCATTCACAAAGCTGGTTATTTTTTAAGTTTGTTTTCTTTTAGAGAAAATTGTTCACTCTGCAGGCCAGATTTTCCAGACTAATATCAGACAGATTGAATTAAAATTGTAGCATTTATTCTTTCTAGTAGGAAATGTAAGCAAACCAAACTCCAAACTCTCCATTAGTATTGTTGGGGTAGATCTCATGGCATGTGTCAGCAATTGCATTTCTAGATTTTTTACATTTTCAACTTTTCGAAGATTGCTCCTTGAATTGTATCCCATTATTCACAACCATATTCCAAGGCACCCCTAATATAGCATGCAAGTTTGTTCTTTGGGACCAAGGAGTTATTCGCATATGACGGGCCCTTGTATACGAATATGCATGTTCTATGTTTGTATTCATGAGGATACTTTAATACTTGTACGGGATGTTCTTTGATGTTGTAATAGTCCTTCTTTCGACTGGTTTGTTCTCAGTGACTAGAGTACACAGGCTGAAAGTCTTGATGAGACCACATCTTTTTTAGGATGTGGTTGGTCAAGTACGGAAAACTTCTTTACCTGTGTTGCAAAGTGATTTGGTGCTGCTAGAACAGACCTAGTTCAATTCCCGTCAGTTATAAGAATAATTTTATTAATACCAGTCATTTCCTGCCCATCTTTTTAACTATTTTGTTCAATCTGTATTTTTCAAGTTACATTGATTACAGACTGTATTTGTCAGTCTGGGATCAAGGATTATTCCAAGACAAAATAGTTCTCCTATTTCATTAGTGTTATTCAATTTATGGGGAGTTCAACTTTGCATTATGAAGGTTGAATTTATAGTATAAATATGCAGCAGGCTATGTATTTTTTATGCTGTTAGTTTATTTCAAATCTTGATGCCATTCAACTGAAATTTTACTTTATCAGTTATAGGCCTAATTCTATTTCACTGTATATTAGTGATCAAACCATACCGTTACATTGAAAATTTTATGCTGCTCTAAGTGTCACAGAAATTGTCTTAGTATTTCAATCACATATATATTTGTAATCTGGAATGAATTACTATTGCTGAGAGATCTTCATTGTCTCCTTCTGTTTTTTTCCAGCTAGATTATAATTTAAACAGTTTAGTTGTACAAAGGTCCTACATGCTAACTGAAGAGTATATACTCACAATACTCATATGTAGGTCTATACTATATTACATGTGAGATGTTTTAATGGACTAATAATTATTCACAAACATCAGCATTAAATTATTCTGGAAAAAGATGCCTGGGAAGGGCAGCAAGCACCGGGAGGAGATCATGTGAGAATTGTGAGATTGAAATGGTTTGGCCACCTAGTTAGAATTAACACTTATTGGCCAGCGACAAGAGCATACAACAGGATAATGGAAATGGTAAGATACAGAGGAAGACCATGAGGAAGGTGGATTGAAGGAGTTACCAACATTCTGACGTGACACAGTATTACTGCATATCAAGCATTCAGACATGCAATTACCTGAAAACCGATAGTCATTCAATCATGTGATGTCTCACAGCTTAAGCAGAGAAAAGATGATAGATTCTGGAAAAAAGACTGCTCTATTATTTTTTATGAAATTCAATACTAACCTGTAATTTGGCTTGCACTTGTCTAAGTGAGGCTCGTTTCTTCTCTAAGGAATCCATAGCAGTTTTCAGCTCACCTTCTGCCTCTTTCAATGCAGCTTGTTTTGGACCTACAACTTTTGCTACTCTAAATAAGACAGACATAACTTATTTTTATATCATAACATTATTGCATAGTCTCACAATATAGTCCTACTATTCATGAATTATGTGATAGAACATGTATTTCAAACACACCTGTGACTAGACTGACTTTTAGTTTTTAAGGAGATATCAATAAACCAGAGGTGGGCGTGTTCACTGTTCACGCCCACTGTCAATTCAATTGCAATTAGAAAATTCAAGGGAAATAAGAGAAACCCTTCAATTGTCCCCTGGTGAAATCAGGGGAGGCAAGCCAGAAACTTGGCAGGTAGACATCATCTAGTACCATTTCTGCAACAAAGGTTGGCTGCAACAGATCTCAACATCCCCTGCCTCTTGTTTTGGTGATGCACTCTGCTAGACTGTACCCTGTCCATCTTGTGATGTTATTCTCCCACATGTATCGCGTATCTCATGCAATATGTTTCCGTACACTGCATAGCAAATTAGTTCTTCTTCTTTTTGTTGGTGTGCCAATTAGATTTGTTTGTTTTCGTGGAACTATTATTCTTTGAAACACTAAAGGTTGTCCTCCTGTTTTGCACCGTAAAAGTTTATTAGGGTTGTTGTAAAGCTTCCTTCTAATTAGATGTGTGAGTAATAATTCCTCCTTATTTGTCAATGGTTCTGTTCTGATATAGGTTTGCTGATAGATTTTTTAAAACTAAAGTCATGTTTCATCATGGGAGAAGTGGCACTGTCTGATGTTAACTTTCTGAATTCAGAAACTGTACATGTTGTAACTGCAGGTTATATGCTAGATATAGCAGAATCGTGTATGTTATTGGGCGCTGAAGGTCTAAAATATGTGGAGGGTGTGCTGGTATAACTACATTGTGGATATGCAGGTGTTGTAAATGTGGAAGGTGTGCTGTTATAGTGAAGATGTGCAAATGCAGGTGTAAATATGGAAGGTGTGCTGGTATAGCTACATTGTGGATATGCAGTTGTTGCAAATGTGGAAAATATTCCATTATTATATTGAAGACAACGGCGAGCTGTGGGTACTGTTAAATTTGTTGGATTGTTATTACTATTGGTGAGTTGTGGAGACAATCTTGCTGTCACTGGTATTAGAATATCTTCCTCTGTTTCTGTAGCAGGAAATAACACAGACACAGATACATCATGATCATTATCAGAATTATCAAAATCGCTCTTTCTTTTTATGCTGCCACAGTTCATACTTTGATGATGACTACACACGGAACATTCTAAAACAGTTAGGTTAGGATTAAAATCCATCCAGATGTGGGCACTGTTAGTAGCTATCAATTTGGCTCGAGCTAGAGATTTACTATCCTTGTTGATTTTGAGTTTATGATTTCGCATTACACACTTGACACACAAAATGTTTTGTTTCAATATCGTCCATGATATGTATCCTATAAATACTAGCCAGGTCACTTTGATATAAGCTACAGGACCGTGGTTTCTTCTGCATCCTTTTATCTTTCTTAGATAATGTTCTTCCTACACAAATTCTGCACAAATCATTCAAAAATCGCATGTGTAGTGAACTGCAGTGATCCATCCTGTTTTGAAATAAATTTTAAAATATTATTAACACATTTTCACAAAAGAAACGTATAACATATACTTATTACAATAGTAAATTACTTTTCTGTGTATGTGTAGCATGCAACAAACTTATTCGAACGGTTATGGGGAAACAACCGCGATTGATAACTATCACACAGAACAAGTTCGTAGCGTTAATGCTACACAAAGAATGAATCTTTTACATGATCTAATTGCGCAATGTAACTAATTTCGATCATATTTGCACAAGTAAAATGAGATCTAACTAGATATACATGCTAAACTAGTGTTTGATGGTGGCATAATAGGTTTATTTTGGACTTAATATTTGCCGACAACCAATTGAAAAATTATCATGAAGACAAGTTCGTAGCGTTAATGCTACACAAAGAATGAATCTTTTACATGATCTAATTGCGCAATGTAACTAATTTCGATCATATTTGCACAAGTAAAATGAGATCTAACTAGATATACAAGCTAAACTAGTATTTGATGGTGGCATAATAGGTTTATTTTGGACTTATATTTGCCGACCACGAATAGAAAAATTATCATGAAGACAAGTTCGTAACGTTAATGCTACACAAAGAATGAATCTTTTACATGATCTAATTGCGCAATGTAACTAATTTTGATCATATTTGCACAAGTAAAATGAGATCTAACTAGATATACATGCTAAACTAGTGTTTGATGGTGGCATAATAGGTTTATTTTGGACTTAATATTTGCCGACAACCAATTGAAAAATTATCATGAAGACTAGTTCGTAGCGTTAATGCTACACAAAGAATGAATCTTTTACATGATCTAATTGCGCAATGTAACTAATTTCGATCATATTTGCACAAGTAAAATGAGATCTAACTAGATATACAAGCTAAACTAGTATTTGATGGTGGCATAATAGGTTTTTTTTTGGACTTATATTTGCCGACCACGAATAGAAAAATTATCATGAAGACAAGTTCGTAACGTTAATGCTACACAAAGAATGAATCTTTTACATGATCTAATTGCGCAATGTAACTAATTTCGATCATATTTGCACAAGTAAAATGAGATCTAACTAGATATACATGCTAAACTAGTGTTTGATCGTGGCATAATAGGTTTAATTTGTACATTCTTATGGTAAACGATGATCTAACAAATTTGACACTGTATGTAAAGTAATGATATTAGGCCTACTAAATTAACATGAAGAACAACGAAATTGTCTTACCTGTATAAATATTGAATGTGCACTGGTCAAAAACAATGACAACCTAATAGGACTTGTACAAAAATATGAGGATGGAAAATGTTGAGTTGTGCTTGCAAATGCACACACTCTGGCTGCTGTATAAAATTCGCAAAATTGAGAAACGGTATCTTTGAACCAGAAGCGAAATCCAAGCCTCCACGCGAATTATTTCATTCAGCGCTGGGTAATAAATATGTCAGGTCTGTTACACCCCTTCAGGACTACAATAGCTGAAATGCCTCCTGTGTGGCCGAACTAAATGTTAACATTTTTAGAAAGGAAAACAGGTGTGCAAAGTAAGATGTATTGGGACAATGATAATAACATTCTAAGACAGAATTTACACACTAAAATGTTGTGATAGCACTAAAGATAATGTAAGCCTACTAGTTGTTACTGTTACTAATAAATAGTAAAAAATACTGTAAAATATTGTAAATGAAAAATAACAGACAAACACAGAAGTAAGGACTTGTTCTATGTCGTGGTCCAATTGAGACCGTTATCACAAGCAAACGGAAAAACAAACAAAACTTAATGCAACAAATACACCAGAGTACCCTTACCAGCACACTATAATATTTTCAAAATATATTTGACCTAACCCGGTAGGTCATGTTAATATTTTTTTTTCTTGATACAGGTCCCAATCGGACAACAACATAATAAGTTTGTGTTCCATTATCTGCATTTTTTTAGGGAGGGTTATATTCATTTTTAAATGTAGGGCCTATATATTTAAACAACCTACAGTATTTTACATTTCATATTTTTACTATTTATTAGTAACAGTAAAAATTAATAAATTACTTTTAGTGTTACGCATGTGGTTGAGTCTGTGGGTCTCACCAATGGCCCACTAGACAAACCACCCATGTAACAGAAAACCTTAGTCGATGACATGCCGTTATATTGAGGTTATCTTCTTAGAGAATCTTCATGGCACGTCATCTATACAATTATGCTTTTATTTTGCTTTTATTTTATTGTTGAAATGTGTTTCATGTTTACCTGAATATATATGTATGCACCCTCTGTGGTTGGGAGGGAGCCAGAGATGTACTGTGCAGCACTGGGGATGAGGAAACTGACAGCAATGTTTTTTCATCATAGAGGCACAGTGACTCAGGACGTGACAATCCTTTTGACTTGGACATTTGGTTGCATGCCTGGAGCAATAGAGAAGTTCGGCATAACCAGTAGTCAAGTGGTGGCGGTGAATGAGCACAGTGAACCCCATCTTGGCTACAGTGGCTAGGAGCCACATAGGTTGAAACCTACCTTACTGGAGGTGTGATAGTTATTCTCTGCATCTGTCCCGGGGTGGGCCAAAAATCAACAGACTTCCCAGCAATATAATGCCATTTAATGGCCGCTGGATCAGCAACCAACCAACCAAGCAACCCTTAGTGTTGTCGCTTCTTATTTATTTTTTTTAATGCGGCACTCTCCACTTTGTCGAATATCTTCAGAGACTGGTTATTATTTTACTCTATAATGTATATGAGAGATTTTATTATGACTGCACTCAATTTTGAAAAATACCACTTCACCTTCTTTTGTAGAAGAAAATTAATTGATGCAGAAAATAATGAAACACCTATCAAAATACGTGAACATGATTGTCAAAGGCATACTGTAAAAATCATTGTTCAATTGATGTGGTGAAAAGTGAAAAACATAGGCCTAACATTAAGAAAACTTGGATGGTAATCATTCTAGGGTCCGGCTCTGTGACAGAGAGATAGACAACACATCTAGGACAGTCATAGATGCCACTTTCTATTCTTACACAGCAAGCCATATCAGACTACTATTTTTGACTACTAGCTGCTTACTATTCAAATGATCTAACTGAACTACTCTTTGCTGACGATCAGTGTCTAATTCACAGTTGAAAGTGAAGAGCTGCAAGATAACATAAACATACTCAATGAAAGCTGCCTCAGTCACAAAATGAAGATCAACACAGAAAAAACAGAAGTAATGTCTATAGGCAGAGAACCCAATATAATCAACATAAAGATAAATGATCAATTACTAAAACAAAAGCAGGAATTTAAATATCTTGGGAGATTCTTGTACAGGCGATGGAAGAATGGAAAGAGAGCCCAAGACAAGAACTCAAAAAGCCAACTACATAATTTATGACAATTTTCAAATCCCATGGAAACCAAAAGGCAAATCATAAATTCAATCTTCATACCAACATTGTGTTATCAATGTCAGACATGCAGACTAAAAAAAGAACAAGAGAGAAAGCTTACTGCATGGGAAATGAGATAACTAAGAAAAACAGTAAATGGAAAAGTAAGATACCATGTGAGGAATGAAAAGATTACAAGAACTGTTGGGACAATATCTGTGGTCAAATATATTGAAAAACAGAGACTGAAATAGTTTGGCCACTTAATGAGAATGAACCTTTATTGGCCAGTAGCAAGAGCACAGAACATCAAAATTAAAACAGCAAAATACAAAGGAAGACCAAGAAGAAGGTGGACTGAAGGAGTTACCAACATTCTGAGACATCACAATATTTTTGCACATAAAATGACCAAACGTGCCATTGTCCAAAATACGATATTCATTCAATCCTGTGACACTGTAAAGCAAAAGCAGAGAAAAGACAACAAAAGATAGATATATTTTATCCTTTTCAAGATTTGACTATTGATGAGATGGTAATTGCCTACAATGGGCACTAGAAGCATAAACAGTATAATGACACATACTAAGAAAGTACCATATTAAAACCTTTGGTGCCCATTGTGTTGATCACCCAAAAGGGGAGCACAAAATAGTGATACTGTTAACTGTTATCTCTCAGGCATGTTATAAGAGATGTCTAAGGAGGTTTTGATGGTGGAACTGGCAGTCACATCACATATAGGGTCAAAGTGACCCATAGTCTGATGCTGAAGTCAGATGTGTTAGACCAGAATGTATAGACATTGCAGCTAAGCTGTAAATCATGACAGAAAGCAAATACATTATCTGGACTACATTCTGCTAATCTGCTGGAGTTTGAACAAAGAAGAAGAAGAAGAAAACCTTTGGATTATGGGACTCAATTGCAGAGTAGGTCTACATTTTTTTTGCCTTATTTTGAGATAAATGTCTATTACACACATTCAGATGACTTATCAATAAGCCAGGCAATGAAAGTGACTTTCTCCAGCAAGAAATAGGAGAGGGTCATCGTGTATTTTGTATTTGGTACAGTTGATACATTGATTACTATCTTTTGAATAGGAAAACCTATTATAGTAGGAAGAATATAAATGTCTGGCACAGTCAATGGTGAAAGTGAATAATATGTGGTAATGAATTGAAAAAATTATTCTATTCAACTGAGAACCCTCACTATTGAGCACTGAGAAGCCAATATAGTGATGGGACTCAGATATGTGTTACGTGGCAAAGAAGCAATGCCTTATAGTGGCTACTGGCACATGGTATGAGAAGGTACTGAGAAGGTACGAGTCACAATTGGCCATCATAATGTAGTCAAAAAGCCAAAACGGATGCACTGCTATAATTTGTGTATGAATGGATGTGACTGCAGCAATTAAATGGTAGAATATTATGGAAATCAAACGAAAATGATGGGGAAAGATGTTTATTGGTGGTATCCCAAGCCAAATGCCCACATAGTTTACACCATCACTCATTCAGATGACAAAATATTAATTTTCAAAGTTTTCAAAGATACACTGATCGATCAGTTGATTGAAAAGGCTATCTCAGTAATACCACCAGTGCTCACAACTATTAGCAGCACACAGATGAACCACAAGTTGGAAAAAGTTAAATGTAAATATTTCAGGGGGGCAACTTATCATGTGGGTTACACTGATTAAGATCAAAAGTGTAGTATGTTGAACTCCAACTATGAAAAGAATGCAAAGAAACTTGTACTGTATGGATTGTCCAGGACATCCACATTTGTGCCCACAATAAGCATCTCATGTTTGAATTTTTCAAATATGTGTCTTTTGATACTTTTGCCAGTTTTTTTTAGAGGTGTATGTTTTCTTACATATGTCAGTGACATTATAAATATTGTAAGTTATTGGGCTTCATTTATTCAAAATTGGAATATTCAAAACTGGATCTCATCCTCTTTCCCAAGTATGATGTGCATTTCTGGATTCTCTGCATATTGCACTATAAAGAGAAAACAATAATTGTACATAGATGCGCTGATGCTTCCACAAGAAGAAAGCCTGACTCTAATGTCATGTCATCTACTGAGAGTTTACTGTTGCATAATGGTTGGCTTGATAGGATAATAGTGAAACCATATTACACATGAATTTTGACTTGTGTATATATAATATTTAATTTCTTACAAACATTTAGCACAAATTTTCTTTCACATGTTTGTAAGAATTTTCGAATGTAAATAATGTGTTTGAACTGTTTCTGTGAAATCTAAAACTTACTCATCATATTTGTCCATGGCTCTAATCCATTTACATAGACCTTCACAAGCAGTTGACGCAGACTTTATTTTATCTGGATCAAAATCTGGATTTGGTATGTATAGTTTTCTTATCTTTTGAATATTTGCTACTGGAATGTTATCCTGTTTTTAAAGAAAGGACAATCTATAATGTAAAGTTCATTTATGTTATAATGATGATGATGATGAAGTACCGGTAGTCTTTTTAGCTGCGAGCTGGTAGCTCTTGACAGCCGATAGCCTTTCTGACATTATTTTAGCTACGAGCTGGTAGCTCTTGACAGCCGATAGCCTTTCTGACATTATTTTAGCTGCGAGCTGGTAGCTCTTGACAGCCAATAGCCTTTCTGACATTATTTTAGCTGCGAGCAGGTAGCTCTTGACAGCCGACAGCCTTTCTGACATTATTTTAGCTGCAAGCAGGTAGCTCTTGACAGCCGATAGCCTTTCTGACATTAATTTAGCTGCGAGCTGGTAGCTGTTGACAGCCGATAGCCTTTCTGACAAAAAAAAGGTCCCCTCAGTTGTAATGTAGATGACTGGAAGTGGTGGAAGTAGGTTTTGTCAGATGTAGGTTCTTCATGAGGGTTGCAGTGTTTACAGTTTATGGATCTACTGCTCAGAACATAACCATGTTAGAGGTAATGAAAGAGCAGATAGGATTGCATCCAAGGCACCAATAGTTGGGAGTGACAATGGATAAAGGGTATGTGTCGTAACTACATCACAATCACCTGCTGGATGCAAACATCAAAATTTATGAAACATAGAGGCTGAGATTTGAGGAATTCTGTATTAAATGTCAAACTAGTAGAAATGTATGCCTGCACAGCAGAATGAAGAGCATGGTAAGGCAAGCTACTGGTGAATTCTTTATGCATATCCAGATTAATGTGGAACTGATGGAATTTTAGTCAATCACATGTAACGAGACGTGACTCAATTTCTAAAATTACTTTGCAAGGAACAGTCAAGGGTGGAAGGAGAAAAGGTGGTAAAGAAAATCCTTTGATGTTATAAATCTAGGATGGTCTGGGCATTATTTTTCTACACTATTTTGAATAGCTCAGGATAGAGGTGCTTGGATGGCTTTTGTACAGATTATTCCAGTGAAGCATCCCTACAACACTAATGGATTATTATTTATTCATCATCTGCTTGGGGAGACTGAGTAGGACTGTTTTCAAGGTCTTGTAGAGCAGACCCCTGTGAATATCACTAGGTTTTTTGTACATGTTGCATACTTTTTTTGTGATATGTTTCTGATATTGCTTTCCCCTCTGCATCATAGTTGCTGCAAAACTCTCCACAAAAGGCAGATAACTATGTTTTGTCAGGGAGGACTATGATTCATATTGATGGTGACTTTGAAGATTGACCCATCTGTGCATGCTTGGATTCAGTCCTTATGGTAGGAGTCGATAGTCTTTAGTGCAATGGACTTATGGATGTTTTGGTTTGTTGCATTGGTTACTCACTTGCCAAATAGTGTTTATTTGGGGCAGTATGAGGATTTATTTGGTGGGATATTTGATACTCTTTCAGATTCCTCTCTATCTTCAGAAAGGTGATGTTTCTTGCTTAGACTCGTTTTTCATGTCCATTTGTTGACTACATATTTGGTTTCATGGAAATTATTTGCATCTTTCCACGACTTCTATAGTTACCTTTCCTCTTCTAATGTCTAGTGGCTCTATGTTTGCATTGATTTCGCAGGCCACTGTTGGTGTTATGTGTAAGACATTTGATTGGAGTTAGCTTGAGAAACAAAATCAGGAATTAAGAACTATGAAAACAATTAGGGACCACATCAACATTAGAATATATTCAGAAACAACAAGTTAAATGGTTTGGTCACATAACCAGATAGAAATAGTATTATCTAAGAAACCTTTAACAAATGATACGAAAACAGTAAACCTATTGGATGCCCTCGTAAAAGGTGGATAGATAGTGTATTAGAAACACTCAGAAATATAACAGCAGAAGAGGCACATAGAAGAGCAAAAGACCGTACACTCACTCACCTTTCAACACCGAAAAGTACATGAGAACAGAAAGAAGAAGAAGAAGAAGACTGTTGGTGTTGATCTCATACCACCACAAATGAAGCGGAGAGCCTGGCATTGTACTAGTGTGTGTAAAAGTTTTTTTATATGTCCTGCAAGGGGAGATTATAGTCTATTATGATCTGACGTATCCTATGTATGCAATTCTAAGTGTTGTCGCGTCCGTTACCCAGGATGTACTTGCAAGTAGCTTTAGTACGTTCAACCTCCTAGACACTTTTTCTGTGATACTGTTAATAAAGTTGTTGATGGTTTAAAAATATATGTCCACCAATTTTACAATTGAATTATATGAGTTCCTATATTATTTTCTAAAAAATTACTTCTACATAGTGTTTCAAACAACAGTCATCAAATTCTCTATATTGACATAGGGCCTACAATAAGATATATTTTAATAGATAGTTTTTAGACAACACAAATTGGAAGACTAACAGATATATTTGTGTAAGATTTTTGGAGCTATAAAAATAATTCCATCTAGACTCTAAAATAATTACATGCTGAATCAGATAAATCACCCAAACATAACATGCCTTTAAAAGTTATATTTCATGTTATAAGAAATGTTGATCAGCATTTAAAAAAAACAATAAATAAATACCATAATTACCTTATCAAACTCTCGCAGCTGCTCTAGAAACTTCATGTCACCAAGCATTTTTTTAGACGGCCCCCAATAATCCTCAATCTTCTTTCCTGATCCATCAGGTGCATTGATACGCTCTGGTTTAACCCCGCGTAGTACACAAACAGCTTCAAGGACCAATTTGACAAGATATGGTGGACTTTTCATGGTTTTCACCACAGTTACATCCTGTAGAATAAACATGATATTCAACATCTGTATTGAGACTTTTGCTTGATAAAATACCATGTTATTCAATGTTTTAGTTCACTGTTGCATTGAATGAAATCTGTCTTATTTATCATAATGTGAAATAATTAGGCTCCGATGTTGAATTTTAGTTGCTGCATGTTACAATTTTTCAATTTCAGTTCATGCATTGCAAGAGGGATCAAAATACAAATTTACGAGGGTTTCCAAAAAAGTAATGCACAGTTAAATGAAATGGAAAAAAACACATTTTCCTGTGTTGCTGTCTTAGCTACTGTTTCACACTAAACATATATCAAATCTCACACATTGTGTTTTGTCAGTAGAGCCAGTGTCTTGGAGTCTAGTAAACATGCAATTTAGACATTTTTACAAACATGTTGTGCTGATTGACCCATCTGTACATGCTTGAATTCAGTCCTTAGGGCAGGAGTCGATAGTGAGAAACAACATAAGAAAGTTAACTTTAATGATATTGATACAATATATAATTTTTAGTGTCGATACAAAAATTTGTGGAAGCTCTATATTTGAAGAACAATACAATGATTCAGCACAGAGGGAAAGCAATTGACGAAAGAATTTATCGTAACTGGGATAGGTTATAGAGAGCAATGTAGAAGCCAAAAGGTTAAGTTTACTTTTGATTGAAACAATTGTTTGTTGAGAAAACTGGTATTGAAGATCACCACAGTGTTGATCAATGATTGATCAAACAGATTATCAATGAAGTTAACAATCAATGATGCTGTAGTTATTTTTGTTTAGCAAATACCATTACTGTCATGAAAACAAAATTTCACATATATGCCTACATTTTGTGTAAGTGTGTTCAGAGCAGAGAGTGCGGCTTCCAAGGCAGGCATTGCCAAAGCAAGCTGGGCATCACAATCATCTTTAATGGCCTTGGCTGCAGAAGCTTGCTCATTGGCAATAGCTTCATCTGCTTTTACAACCTGACAAAAAAATCAGAGTAAGGTATTTCATCAAACTGCTTGAAATGCTCAATTCTTATTTATCTTGCAGCAACTGGGAAAATGCTACATGTGTATAAGACTGATTTATGCTAGCTAAACAATTATATTATGCTTGTTCACTTGTACAGTTTTTCCTATACTTTGGCCTTTATGCAATTTTACTCATATTTATCCACATTAGTTGTCAACTTTCAAGCAAGGATTCTCTATTATTCATTCTTAGGGAAGAGATTAATTGTAATAAACATGCACAAACTACTGGAGGATATCTTCATTTATGCCGATAGTGCATGTCAATGTGATTAATTTTTTATTGCAGAGCCAAATGGAGAAACATCATGAGACTGTCAGAAATAATTTTGAAAGCTAATATCTGAATTTATGTGACTGAGCGTAGTAATTTGACATCATTCTGGATGAAATAAAGGACTACTAGCCTAAGGAATAGATTGTTGCCTCCTGTTCTCTATTTTACTCTTATTTTATTTATTTGTACTATTACTTAATTGACTAAATGACAATATTTTCATTGGTTGTGCTTTTCTGTTAAAGATTTTGGGCAATATTGAACATACTTTCAGTGCACTTAAAATTAATTCTTGATGCACAATACATGTTTGTGGTTCTAAAATGTAGCAAACAATATGAGAAAATAAACAAAATCTCAGATAAATCTTGAGAAAGCTTGCATGTTCTTGTGTTCTTTGAATAATAGTGACTTTGTCTTCCAACCTAGCTCCAAGAATGCCACATTGACACAGCATGTGAAAGGTATTTAGTCATCTCTCCTGGTGCATATATAATATCTTAGCCATGTTTCATCGCTTTAGAGCAGGGGTGGGCAAACTTTTTGTGCAGAGGGCCGCATTGAAAATTGTAAAGCTATCGGAGGGCCGCATATAATATTATGTATGTTTTTGTTTAAAATTCTCGGTAAGTAATCAATTAAATATTTTTATTGTAAAGAAAGGTAGTTTAACATAATGTAGATAACTTCTGAAATAAATTACATTTCTAACAGACTTACACTATAACAGTATATTTTCTAATATGGATAAAAGGTTTTGCAAATATTTTAACAATGTTCGTGTATTTAAAAATGTGTTTGAGGGCCGCAAAATATCCAATGGCGGGCCGCAGTTTGCCCACCCCTGCTTTAGAGGAAGGTACTGAGGACACAAGTCTGCTAAACCAGGATATATTTCATTATTCTATAGCTCAACAAGTAGCCAAGAAATAATTAAATAATCCAAGTCCATTCTCTTAAGCATGCTAATCTTTAAGAAAAGCCAGAATTTAAGGAATTTGTTTAAAATAACCTAGTATGGTAATTCTGGATTTACCTTATAAAGAAGGGAGTCCATTACCATACGCAATTTATTTCTAGCACTACAGAGTTGCTTCCCCATATATAAATGTGGGGAATAAATGAGCTAATAGATTCAAGTTACTTTGATTGTAAACCTTGATATTTTACATTCTCTGTTAAAATTCATACAGAAGTTTAAAATACAGAGTCTAAAAAAAAATATCTGAAGATTTACCTTTCTCCTCGGAGGAAGGCCTGGATCCTATTTGGCTAACCATATCTTATCCAGCTCACGTATGGCTCCTCGTGTCTGCATGTGTATGGCACCGCAACCCCCAGCCTTGACTGGCTGGCTGAGCTACAAAAACTTCTCTTAAGGAGGATATTCCACTTCCATCAGTACACAGGGTCACCGGTGGAGAAGAAGGAGAATTGAATTGTTCAACAACTGCTTCAAAGACGGGGACCTGAAAGGCACAGATCGGTCCAAGGGCACACCAGGGACAAGTTGGTAAGCAGCCAGAACAATTAAGAAAGCAATGACAAACTACTGAATGCAACTGCCAAGAAATCATGACAGCCTACATCAAAGAAACTCAAAGATCTGATGGTGGCTGTCAGGACCTCAGGCCAGGCAGATCAAACACACGAACAGGGGAAGAGGACGGCTGAACATGTACGAGTATACGTGCTGACAGCCAAAACCCTAAATGTGATACTGTTGAAATTCCTGCAATCCACCTTAAGAAAAGAATTAGAATTGATACATGGAACATCTACAGCATGCACCAGGGAAAACAGCATACTGTAGAAAGCAAAATGAGACATAGACATTCTAGGAATTTGTGAACATAGATGGTCTGGCCAAGGACACAACCACAACTGGTGGAATATTCATATATTCAGGAAAAGAGAAAAGTGGACTCAGCATAGGCCTATTACTGTCAAAAGATATCACCATAACACTTTTAGGATACAACACAATCAACGATCATATAATGATAATAACATTAAACAGAAGATCCAAAAACATCATCATCATCCAAACATATGCACCAACATCCAAACATATGCACCAACATCCAAACATATGCACCAACATTAGCAACAGAAGATGAAGAAATAGACAAATTTTATGACGATCTACAAGAGGCAATAGATAAAACACCAAAACAAGACATTAAAATAGTAATGGGGGATTTAAATGCAACACTGGACCACTAAGCTCATGGAAGGAAAGTCATGCAGTAGGGACTTTTGCTATCAGCTAAAGGAACGACTAGTAGAGTTTTGCATATACAACTTGACAATCATGAACACTCTATTCCAACAACATCCTAGACGCATGTGGTTGCATCTGAGGGTCTCACCAATGGCCCAGTAGACATACCACCCATGCAACAGAAAGCCTTAGTGGATGACATGCCATTATATTGAGGTTATCTTCTTAGAGAAGCTTCATGGCACACCATCTATACAATTATGCTTTTATTTTGTTGTTGAAATGTGTTTCATGTTTATCTGAATATATATGTATTTTCATATATATGTATTTTCCTCTGTGGTTGGGAGGGAGCCAGAGATGTACTGTGCAGCACTGGGGAGGAGGAAAATGACTGCACTGTTTTTTCCTATGACTGAAACCCATCACAGAGGCACAGTAACTCAGGATGTGACAATTCTTTTGACTTAAACATTTGGTTGCATGCCAAGAGCAATAGAGAAGTTCGGCATAACCAGTAGTCAACTGGTGGCGGGGAATGAGAACAGTGAATCCTATCTTGGCTACAGTGGCTAGGAGCAGAGTGCATAGGTTGAAACTTACCTTCCTGGAGGTGTGATAGTTATTCTCTGGCTCTGTCCTGGGGTGGGCTGAAAATCAAAGGGCATGAGCCCATGGACTGCTGGATTAGCAACCAACCAACCAACCAACCAACCAACAACATCCTAGATGACTGTTCACGTGGACATCACCAGATAGCAAGACAAAAAAATCAAATAGAATACATCTTAATCCAACACGGAAGGAAGGAAATAAAGCATTTTATGTGCCAATACCCTTACGTGTGACTTCTCGTGGAGGAATTAAAAAATAAAGCTTGAAATGGTTATAAAAGGTGCTAGACCCATTCGCTTTGACACCAGCAACATAGCAGAGTATAGCATCTAAGTTAACAACAAATTTGAAATACTTGTTGCAGTACAAGAAGATTTAACACCCTATGAACTAGCCAATTATGAAAGAGATATTCTTGTTTCTACAAGTCAAAATTTATACCCAGAAAAGTTACCAAGAAAAAAAACTACATTTAAGCTGAAACTAATTGAAGAAAGAAGACAAATGAAAACACTGAATTACACTGAAAATCACAGCAAATACAAAGAAACCACCAAGAAAATAAGGAAGAATACAAGACAGGACAGAAACAAATACATATGGACATGTGCAGCGAGATAGAGCAGATGAACAAAAAAGGAAGAAGTGATAGTATGTTCAAAGAGACGAGAACTCTAACAGGCGATTTCAAGCCAGCATGGTAACAAATTGACAGAAAACAAAGATATCCTGGAAAGATGGAAATAATACTGTGCGGAAATGTATGAGGAAATCCACAGAAACACTGACAATAACACCCACAATTGTAGTGAAATAGAACCAGAACTCAGTTTAGATGAAGTCAGATGAACCATTAAAAACCTGAAGAGAGGGAAATCTCCAGGGTGTGATAATATAAATGCTGAAATGATCCAGGCAGGAGGAGAAACCACCATCAAAATTTATCATACACTCTGCACCAAGATCTGGAAAAGTGAAGTCTGGCCCAAGGAATGGACACGATCAGTCTACATACCGCTACCGAAGAAGGGAAACCTAACACTATGCACCAACTACAGAACTGTTGTACTGATCAGATCAGCAAAGTACTACTTAGTATCATCATGAAAAGACTACAACATAAGCTGGAAGAAAACTTAAATGAAGCACAGGCAGGTTTCAGACCGAGCAGAGGCACCAGGGACCATATTTTCATGCGGAACATCCTAGAGAAATGCAGAGTTTAATGTTGACATCTACACATGCTTTATTGACTACACCAGAGCATTCGATTATGTACAACATAAAAAAACTTTGGAATATCATGAAGGACATGGGTTTCCTTCTACACCTAATCTGCTGCATAAAAAAACATTATACCAAGACTAGAAAGCAGCCATAAGCGTAAACAGTGAAACATCTGATTGGTTCAGCTTGAAAAAAAAATGTCAGACTAGGATGTGTCCTATCACCATATCTCTTTAATGTTTATGCAGAGAGCATGATGAGGAATATAAGAAATAACCAACAGAGAAATAACTTCAACCCATTCAACATAGGAAGTCATGAGATACTGGAACTAAGATATACTCATGATACAAAATTATTGACACACAGTCAAGCAGGTTGCCATTTTAGTGAGAAAAAAATTTGAATTTACATTGATCACTTATTTTGAATGACGAGGGATATCACTGTGGCTGTAATGTTAGAGAAAGGATTCTATATCAATGTTTAGTAAAATCTGACTAAACAAGGTTTGAAATAGCACCTTATGTTTCCAACAAAAATTCTCTTCCAGTACAGTCAGTACAACATTTTAAAAATTGCTACTTTATTTCCTGACACACAGGGTTTCAGAGCACCAGATGTATTATAATAATAGGCAAAATTCATTATAGCTTACCTTCTCAACTTTTGCTACCTCTATGGAATCTTGTTCAATGATCACCATTATGTCAGAAACTTCCTTAGATGCAACCACAAGTTGAGGTTGCAGATCAGTTAGATCTTGTTGCATGACGGAAACTTGGCTAGCAGCAGAGGCTAATTTTTCTAGGCCCACAACATATCTCATTTTCTGCGTCATTACTTGACTGCAAATAATACATGAGCTATTTTAATGTTGTATTTGATATGTCTTGATGCATATATATATATATATATATATATATATATATATATATATATATATATATATATATAGACCCCTATGTTAATGGTTTTGACATGTACCATCATGGAATGAATGTTATATAGGAATACTTATTAGATAATCCTATAGGGCAGGCATGTCAAACGTGTGCGGCCCGCACAAAGAATACTGCAATTGTCTCATTTAATGGTGAAAATTGCAGTTTTAATACTTTAAACTGGGTGTAGAAAGCATAAATCTGGCACGATGCCATAAAAGAAAACAATACGGCTGTTTTAAGCTAGTAAGGGTTTTCTATCTATGACAATTGACCGGAAGTAGCAGACAGGATGTTATTGCCATGTTAACATTTTAAAACAATAATAAATTGTATCTTGTGAATCGTGCCGGTAGTTATATTATTTTGTTTTCATGAAGTACTGCATAAACTGACTCTGTTTAAAATGGCTACAGCACTTTCAGCTAAGAAGAAAGGACACTTGATGAAGAAAGGCGAGTATTTCAAGAAAAATGGGAACTACAGTATTTTTGTGCAATGGTAAATAGAAAGATACATTGTTTAGTATGCAATAGCAGCATTGCCATGCCAAAAGAGTACAACTTAAAAAGACATTATGAAACCAACCATCAATCCTGTGACAAATATGTGGGCTCAATGTGTGTTTCAAGACTCAAGGAAATGAAGGCTAACTTGATACAGCAACAGACATGTTTTACAAAAATAGATTTTCCAATGTCACTTCCGTTACTGCAAGCTATGAACTCAGCCGAATGGTCGCAATGAGTAGGCAATCTTACAGTGAAGGAGATTTCATAAAGCATTGCCTTGTAAAAGCTGCTGACATTGTGTGCCCACAGAAAGCACATTTATTTAAGGATATTTCTTTAACCAGGAACACTGTTGCTGGACGGATTGGTGAAATAGCAGATGATTTGAAACAACAGTCTGCATCATCCAAATTTTAACATTTTTCTATTGCTATTGATGAGACCGTTGACATCACTGGAGTAGCACAGCTTGCAATTTTTATTAGGGCCTGTGACAGTAAATTTAATATTTATGAAGAACTGACTGAACTAACCCAATGCATGAGACAACAGCGAGCGAAGACATCTTTGAAAAAAGTCGAGCGGATTCTTCATGACTATGATTTAGATTTGAGTAAACTTGTATGTTTATCTACTGACGGTGCTGCGAATATGGTTGGCAGACATAATGGTGTTGCTGCCAAGTTGCGAACAAAAATTGAGAACTTGTATCCAGATTCATTATTTGCACATTTTCACTGCAATATTCATCAGCAAAATTTGTGTTCAAAGAATTTTAAATTGAATCACGTGCTTAGTGTGGTCACAAAAACAGTGAAAATTATCAAATGCAATGCTCTCAACCATCGTCAATTCAGTCAGATGTTAGAAGACATGGATAGTCAGTTCACCGATGTTCCATTCTACATGGCAGTCTGTTGGTTGTCGTGTCACAAAGTGCTGAAAAGATTTTATTTGCTGAGACCAGAAATTACTTTATTTTTGGAGATGAAAGGTAAAAACACTGATGAAATAAAAGATGAAAGTTGGGTCCAGGAGCTAGTGTTTGCTGTGGACATTACTGCACATTTAAGTGATCTTAATTGGAAATTACAAGGCAAAAACAAACTCATCACTTAGTTGTATGACAATATCAAGTGTTTCATTACAAAACTAAGCTTATGGAAGACACAGTTGTCAAGTTAATATTTGATTCATTTTCCTAACTGCAAAGAACTCAAAAACCAGGCCAATGCTGAATCTGTACTTACCTTTGCTAAATATGAGAGTCACTTAGATTTATTGTCAAAAGAGTTCCAGGAAAGGTTTAGTGATTTCTCATCGTTTTAATACCATTTTGCATTATTCTAGGCACAATTCAACTGTGATGTTGTCAAAGCAGAGGAAAAACTTGCAGATGGAGCTATTAGAAATGCAGTCTGATTCTACACTCAAAGCAAAGTATCTAGAAGTTGGCATACCTGGCTTCTATTCATACCTTCCTGAAAAGTTTACAAACTTCAGAAAGTTTTCAACTAGGATTGTGGCATTTCCACCTATGTGTGTGAACAGTTATTTTCCTTCATGAAATTAACAAAAACTTCTCAGAGAACAAAGCTGACCGATGAACACTTGTCATCCCTGATGAAGGTCGGAACTGCAAATACATTTCAGCCAGATATACGAAATATTGTCATGAAAAAGAGGCATCAAACCTCAGGAAAAAACACTGATTAAACAGTACAAATAATTGAATGTTCTTAAATAAATGTTGCATTACAATTGTTATATTTGGCGTTGTGGGGCGTTAGCTTAATAAAACCGCTGTAGAAGGCGTGCAAATTAATTAAATATAATTCAATAAGATTACAGTGTTTCTCAGACTTGTTGGTGTGGCCCGCCGGTATACTCAAAGTATCTTATGCGGCTCATGGTGCTTTTTGAGTTTGACACGCCTGCTATAGGGCATAGGCTATATAGACCTAAAACACATTTCAAAAAATTGAATTCAAAATGATTCATTTGTTTCCACAGGAGAAATTAGATAAGATACTCAGATCTTGTATCATAGTTAAAACTCAATAAAATTCATAAATCAATAGTTTTTGTATTTTTTCAATGAAACCAACTATCAATCAATATCAATCAATAAACCCATAACCCTTCAGGGTTGTAGGGGTACCACATTGGATGCTTCAGCACACAGAGTCCTCCAGCGAATTCTATCCTCAGCGATGCGGATGAGTGTGGAAATATCTTGCCCTGTCCATTCCTTGATGTTGTCTGTCCATGTCTTTATTTGTCTTCCTCTGCTTCTTCCACCCTCGACAGTTCCCTGCAGTATTGTTTTTGACAAGGAATCATGCCTGCATACATGTCCGAACTATGCTAGTTTTCGTTGTTTCACTATTGAAAGCAATGGCTCCTGAACACCTGCACACATCTCTACTTTATTTCTTACATACACATTGGTCTTATGTTCCCTATAGGAAATTCGTAGAATTCTTCTGTAGCATTTATACTCGAAAGCCTGTAATCTTCTCTCTATGTCCGCAGTGAGTGTCCAACTATCACAACCATACAACACAACAGAAAGCACTAGCGACTTATACAGTTTGATTTTCACTCCAACATTGATGTTGCATTTCCAAATCACAGTTAGCCTTGACATGGATGCTAAAGCCATCTCCAGCCTTATTTTCAGTTCTGCTTTGCATTTACCATCGCTGCATATACTGGATCCGAGGTATTTTAAGGTATTCACCTCTTCAAGCTTATGTCCATTCATCATGATATTAGTCTGGTTTTCTATGTCTCTGCTGTTTACCAAGATTTTGCTCTTATCTGTATTGATTTCCATTCCGTACTTGCTGGTAACTTTTTCCAACTGTGATGTTAATTCTTGCAATGATTGTTCTGACCCAGCTATAAGATCAATATCATCAGCGAAACGCAAGTTGCAAATAGGGCGACCTCCGATCGATATAGACGTGTTGTAATCATGTAACGTCTCTTGCATGATGTGCTCTAAGTATATGATAAAAAGTACTGGGGACATTATGCATCCCTGTTGAACTCCCACATTTGTTTTGAAGAACTCTCCATATTATATTAAACCAACTATATTAGAACCTATATATCAAATGAAAGCAAAATCATTGTCCAATAGAATGAAATTGTCAATAAAACAAATTTTTATGATTATAGTAGTTGTTGTGTGTTGTGTTGTTCGTCCATCACAAGTGATGATGACCATTTGTTACATCCACTTTTGAAAATTCAATGTTAGTTATGTCCTTGATTATGAGTTCGTAGATGGCTAATGAGCCCTATTCGAGCTGGAAATGTCCTTGGACAGTTTGGACATGGAATGACGACTGTAGACGGATCTTGGTCTATCCGTGACTTTCTAGCTGCTCTCCGCTGCTGAGCTGCTGCATTTCTTTTCTTTTCACAAGATGATGAGCTCTTTTTTATTTTAGAACACCATGTAGATCTATTTTGTGCAAGTTCTTCCCATGTATCGTGGTCTATTTCAAAGTTATAGAGAATTATATATAATTATAGTAGTTATGTATGGTAGAAACAGTGATAAAAAAAGACAACAAAAGAATTACCAACTTAATAAGACAAAAATGCATTCACAGATAAATTATTGTAGATAGGGGAAGATCTCCCTTAGGTAAAGTCTCAAGGGTAAAAAAGTCACACACAGCATATACAGAAATCTGAAGTGGAGAGAATGAACACATTTGTACTGTTTCATTTATTTTCAGGTACAAAACATATATGTAAAATATGGGAACTTTGCTCCTAATATTTTTGTAATTATTCCATTTTTTCCATGTGCCTGATTATGAAATAATAATCTTAAAAAAGGTAAGTTTATAGTAACTTGTCACTAACAAAATGGTATGATTTTTAATACATGTTCATTCATCATTATCAAGTTCCGTCTTCGCAACGAAGATTGGCTACACCAAACCTATATCTTGTTTTGGTCGTGCACTCTGCTAGACTGTAACCTGTCCATCATGTGATGTTATTCTCCCATTTGTATATCTCAGTACCTCTTGCTCACTTTCCTTCCACTTTACCCTCAAATAAGGTCTTCAACAAAGGGTTAAATAGTAAAAAGTGTTCATTAACCATGTACTAATGTAGTGTACAGGTTTTTATAAATGAAATGCAGCTAGTGCTTGACTTATGACCATGAACCGGTTCTGACTGATGGGTCGTAACACGATTTGGTCATAAGTTGAGTGAGTACACTATATGTACAGTAATGTGAAGTGATGTTATAAAAAGATTTAAGTTAAATTATATTATAAATATCGTTTATTATTGTTATAAATCATAATTTTCAATGTTCATTTTGTGCCATTTGTATCATCTCTACACCATTTTGTTTCTTATTTTTACATCATCAGGTTTAAGAAAAGCACTCCATTAACTGTACATGTACAAATGGTTTAATATTTGCAAAACATACAAAATACAGGTGTGGAAAATACTATAGGAAACATTTTCCCAATCGCAAAACACATCAAATTGTCAATAACATGAAAATATATAAACACATACAAAACATTTTATTGGCCACTGGTGCTTGACTGCAGATCATGAATATCATCATCTAAGGCAACAGTTGGGGGTACCAGAGTTCGTTTTTCATAAACATGGTGAGCTTTGTTTGAATTGTATGTTTCATTTTTCATCATAAATTTCACGATACAGACGAAACACATTGTGCGCCATCCATTCAATCCTTGTAAATCATTTGATATTTGGGTCCATTGCTTCGAAATGTATAAGAATATATAATTAGTGCCGAACCTTTCACAGCTTCACAAATTCTTTATCTTTCAAAATCGTTGAAACCATAAAGTGTGATAACTTCATATCATGTGCGATCACATTCACTTTCTTTCCTTTTTTGTACCTTCATTTTTGTGTTGAGATCGGTGGCCTTTTTTTCCTTTTTCAGCAGGCCTAGGCGTAGACAAAGACAATTTCCGGAACCTAATTTCCTCTTGGTAGACATCGTGAGAGAGATGTGATGTTTTATTACTATGATGATTTTCTTTTTCCCTTGGATCCTGATACTCGACATACGGTTGTTAATAGGATTATAACCTAGTACAGATGGCCACGATGTTTTGGACACAAGAAAACCTACACTGCTCTGTCCACCATTTCTCTGTCTGAAAATACAAAAACTTGTTAGTTTGCTATGTCCTTTTCCTGACCATATTCTGCTATTCCTAATATAGTTTATCCTAGATGTCACATTTCTTTCGCTACAATGTGCATATCCTCTCGATATAAAGTTCTAATGTTCCATGTGCCAAAGATAACACTTTGTTTTGTACTGTTCTTACCTTAAGAACTGTGATGATGGCACTATTGTAATATTATAATAATAATTTGACTGGACAGCATCAAATATTTCAGAAATACATTGCTTGTTAAACAACTTCCAACATTTCATATTACCAGTTGGACCACACTCTCATAGCAATATTATACTCAACCAATCAATCAAGAGTCATGTTGGATCACACTCTCATAGCAATATTATACTCAACCAATGAATCATGAGTCATGTTGGACCACACTCTCATAGCAATATTATACTCAACCAATCAATCATGCGTCATGTTGGACCACACCCTCATAGCAATATTATACTCAACCAATCAATCAAGAGTCATGTTGGACCACACTCTCATAGCAATATTATACTCAACCAATCAATCACGAGTCATGTTGAACCACATTCTCATAGCAATATTATTCTCAACCAATCAATCAAGAGATAGTAAATTCATATCAAAATATAGATTGGAGCTGCTTTTGGCATATCAGGTCTCCAAATATTTTAGCGGCTCAGTTGATGAGAAAAATTAAAATTTAACAAAGAAAGTGTTTACTTTCTGTAATTCTGTACCAAAATCCTGTACCAGTAATTCTGGTAGTTTAGGTTGGTCTAAATTTCTAGAAACAACAGAATATATATTAAATACTAACTATCTCATATAAGACACTTAGGCAAAAGGCAAAGCAAGCACTTAATGTCTCATAAAAGATGTGAAGTGCTGTATCAGTTAAAGTGATCTATACAAGCAATATGTGATACATGTTATCACACTTGGATGGCATATTTTTTAAGTTCAACTAACTTGTGTGAATACAATTCGTTCGGCTAACACAATCACGAAGACCAACCAGATGTACCAATCACTACCAACAGAAAAAAACAGATGATCAAGTCAATAAAAAAGCCACAAACACACACGCAAGATGACTATCACATTATGAACAGATCAAAACAAGTTGTTACTCTACACCTCAGAACAGGTCACAGCTGACTCCACAGTCACATGTACACAAATTTCAAGATTGGCAATATGGTCTGTGTACGTGTGGGCAGGCAGCACAGAGTACTAAACATATACTTCACGAGTGTTCTCAGTATGAAATGCTGAGGCAGACATATTAGTCAGAGGAAACAACACTGGAATGAAAGCTCCATGGGCCACTTTATTAACTAGAGAAGACAGTGAGATTTATTCAGGAGACAGAATTACAAATAGGCCTATAGACATGTTTCAAGTGAATGAAAGTAGAAGAACAAATAATTTTGTCCAAAGTCCAAATAATGAAGCAGGAATTAATCAATAAATTTTAAAATCCAATTGTAAAATAAACAAAATAAGCTATAGAGTAATAGGCTGTAAACTTGGGGAATTGTCAAATATAAAACAAACAAATTTCAACATAACAAAATATTGAGGAATGAACTTGTAAAAATTGTTAAATTACAATAATACAAAATACTATAGTAATGAACATGGGAAATTGTCAAATGTTAGCAGACTTACTCCCTCTTATCCTGAAGAAGATTTTTGAATGTACTTAGTAGTTCAAGATATGAGGTTGGCGTGACGTAATTATGACGGTCTAGTTCCAGAAGGAATCTTTTGGACAGGTTCTGAAAATTCAATGTTGCACATCTATTTTTCAAGTATGTCATTTACTGAATATAAATACTACATGCAAAGAAACACATTTTATTTCAATGTTAGGTCCTATATATCTGGTGTATTTTAAGCAGATGTAAGTTAAAGTAATTTAAGTAACAGAACATGGACATATTATCAGAAAGAAAATCATAAAATAAATTTTCATATTACCTGAGTGGACTGGTGGAAGTGTTTACAGATTGTGATAACTCCAACTTTTTCTGAATCTGTCATTTCAATTTGTGCTAAAAAGTGTGTAGCAACAGCTTCCAGTGCATCATCTGGCCAGCTCTAAAATTATGATTAAACATCATGTGATATGAAATATGTATCTTCTTAATGATTTAAAAATTCACATTTTTATAATCCACTATTTTGTTTTAGGATTGTGTAATACTGTTTCACATTCTTTATATTTCTAAAATTAAAATTCCGAATTCACATTGAAGTATAGGCTATATTTCAGGAAAGAAAAGCAATGATGACAAAAACCATTGACCAAAGAAAATATAATGAGAAACATAAAGAAAATAGTCACAGATATGACCAAAGTTATAGCAGAGGCCTTACATACCAGAAGATAATATAGAAACAGCATGGTAAAATTTCAAAAACACTCCACTAAAATGCGTAACAAAACGCTGCGGCACTAGATATACAGGAAGATCACCAACAAAAAAAGACCAGCCTGGTAGAATAATGAAGTTAAAGAAGCAGTGAAAGCTAAAAATAAACAGAGTACGAGACCTGAATGAGAACACGAACAGAAGATGACTAAATAAGCCACAAATATGATATGATGTAGGAGAAATCATATAAGAAAATGAAAAAATCTTGGATCATGTAGGCCTATGGAGGAAATCTAAGTACACATGTAGAGTCCAGTAGTCAGTTTTATAAAATTATAGCAACAATGAGAAAATGAGGTGTACATTTTCAACCAATGTCAGATTCAGACTATAACTAAAGAAAAAGAGAGAAAGTCTATGTGAAATGATGCAGTAAGGAAAAGCAGTAAGCAAAACAAGATGAGATCATGCAATTGATAATATGTACTCACTGTGCAAAACTGAAATCCAACAGGTGAAGCTAGAAATGGATGATATAGTTTTGGTAATAACTGGAAACACATAATCACACACACACACAAATTGGTGTTTCAGCCAAATTTCCTTTATCAAGATTACATATACATAAAAAAACAACGAGCAGAATGACATACTGATGTTCACATGGTCTAGCAAAATTTGGAAATGACCAGAAGAATTGATACTAGGTCAGAGGTGACACAAACAGAAATATGCAAAACTGCACCCAAATATGAAAATGCGACAAACAGAGAAATGAAGGAAATGATGAAACGTGATATCATCATTTTTCTGTTTGTCTTGCTTTCACAAGTATTTGGGTGCGTTTTTGCATATTTACTGTTTATGTCATCTCTAACCAAGTTTCAATTCTTTGTGCATTTTCACATTTTACTAGACTATGTTAATGTCAGTGTCGTTCTGCTCGTTTTTATATGTGTATAGATGTAATTTTGATAAAGGCTTTCTCGTAAAATGTTGATTTGTGTGTGTGATTATGTGAGTTTCCAGTGATTAGCAAAACTACATGACCATGTCTCAAGATATTGTGTAAGGAATTAAGAGATGACAACAACTGTCAGAACAATATCTGTGGGTCAAATATTTTGAAAAAAGACACAGAAATGGTTCAGCCACCTAATGAGAATGAACCTTTATTGGCTAACAGCAAGAACATACAACATAAGAATGGAAACAATAAGAGACAGTGAAAGACCAAGATGAAGGTGGATTGAAGGCATTATCAACATTCTAAAACATCACAATATTACTGCACCTAACATAACGAAAAGTGGCATAGTCCGGAAACAGATTGTCATACAATCCTGTGATGTCTAACAGTAAAAAAAGAGAAAAGACACATAGATAACAAATGTATTGTCACAAAATAATTAAACTGTTTAGAATGGTCACAGAAAGGCAGTGCAGATCTGCAATAGTTGTCTTAACTTTCATTTTGAATGTTCAGAGCACAATGGGTATTTAGAACATGCCCTTATCAAACCTCTAAATCAGGCCATCAAATTAACTTATGTCTATCGATGTTCATGTATTTGATGTTTGACATAATTAATCAATCAGTTCTATTGATGTGCTATGTGCCAAAGTAAAACTAATAGTGAAGAAGGCCAAACATGATAAATGGGCAAAAACATGCGCAAATTTAGATCTAAGGAAAAATGGCAGAAAGGCTTGGGGGGCTGATCAATAATTTGTCTGGGAAAAGAAGAAGAACAAATGATAAACCTGTGATAGATGGAAACAGAACAATCACCACAGATCAGAAAAAGGCAGAACACTTTAACCACTTTTTTGCCAGTGTGAACAGAGTAGGGAAGCTGTCCGAGGCTGACAAGAAACATCTGTACCTACTGAAGCAGCAAGAAAAAGTCCAAACTTCTGGCTCAACCATATTTGATGATGACTTCAGTATGCAGGAACTCCTACAAGGGCTGAAGAAACTAAAGCCAAGAAAGTCTCCTGGACCAGATAAAATTTATAATGAAATGTTAACACACATGAGCACATCAGGGAAAGAAGTACTCCTTACACTAATAAATATGACCTGGAGAAATGGAAAACTGCCTAAACATTGGAGAAATGCTCACATCTTTCCCATCCTGAAAAGTAACAAACCTCCAGATGAACCCAAAAGCTACCACCCCATATCCCTAACATTATGTCTTGGGAAATTAGCAGAAAGAATTGTTAACGCACGACTTTACTGGTTCCTCGAGAGCTCAAACATCCTCTGCCATGAACAGGCTGGCTTCAGAAAAGGCAATTGCACAGAAGACCAACTATTTAGGTTGACAGAAAATCCATGATGGATTCCAGGTAAACAAACACACTGTAGCCATCTTCTTTGACTTACAACAGGCTTATGATCGAGTATGGAGAAAGGGTCTTTTGATGAAGATGATTGAGATGGGAATTAGTGGAAAGCTATACAACTGGATACAATACTTCCTCATTGACAGAACAATCCAGACAAAGATAAATGATGCAATTTCATCTAAAGAAGTTCTAGAGGAAGGCTTACCACAGGGTTCTGCTTTAAGCTGTACCCTCTTTCTCATTTACATCAATGACCTTACCAAACATATCAAAGCTGAAAAAGCCCTCTATGCTGATGACTTAACAATATGGCAGAGCCATGAGAATGTTGAAAGTGCTGCCAAAAGACTAAATGGAGATTTAAAAAGACTACATGAATACTGTCAAACATGGAAGCTAAAAATAAACTGTGAGAAAACTGTCTATACCATCTTTACCAAGAGTCATAAAGTAGCCAAAGAAAATATCAGTCTATGGTTGGATACACAGAAATTGCCAAGAGAAGAACACCCTACATATCTTGGAATCACGCTTGATCGGCAGCTCACCCTCAAGAAGCATGTAAAAAATATCAAAAATAAAGCACTTAAACGGTTACAACTACTGAAAAGACTCACTGGCACATCTTGGGGATCAGACAAGGATACCCTTAGAGGACTATACCTTGGTTACATACATTCTGCTTTAGAATACAACAGTGCACTCCTCACAACATGTTCCACGACAAATGTAGAATCCCTAGACAGAGTGCAGAACAATGCCCTACGTCTTATTAGTGGAGCAATGAGATCTACACCGACTGCTGCATGTGAAATACATACGAATGTAGAACCCCTTGAGATGCGGAGAGATATGGCTGCAATGGAGACTTATGAAAGAAGAAAAAGAATGATCAAAGACCACCCAAAAAAACAACTTGTAGAAAACTTGGAACCAAACCACAGAATAAAACAAAAGTCAGTCCTGAGCCATGTCAATGAAATAAAAGACAGTTATCACCTTCCAGACAAGAGACAAAAACTGCAAAGAGTAGAAAAATGTTTACCACAACACGGAGGCTTTAAATTGCCGGAAATAAAACACAGTTAAGAGATAATGCAACGAAACGTTCCGACCCAGTAAGTCTTATGAAAGCAACACAGAAAACAATAGACACCTACCCAGAACAATGGATTCATGTCTATACTGATGGGTCTGCCTTCAAAGTCATCATCAAAGCAGATTATGGTGTCTATATAGAATATCCAGACAAAACATCTGATGAGTTGTTTGATGCCTGTGGGGAGATATTTTCTAACTATGAAGCTGAAATAACAGCACTAGAAATTGCCTTGTACCACCTGAAGACCATATTTGATGCCTTCCCATCAAAAGTCCAAAACATTGTTATTTTTACAGACTCTATGTCTGCTCTCCAAGCATTGGAATGTGATGGACATTGTAAACCCGAGCTAGCTGAAATATACCACCATGCAAACAGCTGCTCACATCTTATGATGTCAACATTGTTATGCAGTGGATTCCTGGCCACTCAAACACACCTGGTAATGATAAGGCAGACAGACTAGCAAAGAGGGGAGCACAACAAGAACAGCCTTATACAGAAACAACAATGCACACAGTTAAAATGATTCTGAAATCTGTGAACAAAGAAAATTGGATGAACAGATGGGCCATGGGAAACACTAGGAGGAAAATCTATAAATATATGACCAGCCCAAATCCTAAAGACAATATCAACCTCCTGGAAAGAAAATACCAGAGTATCATATTCCGACTGCGCACACAACATGTACAGATAACAATCACCTGAACAGAATACAACCACAACACACTCCAGGGTGCAGGCTGTGCACTCATCCATATGAAACTGTTGACCACCACCTTTTTGAATGTCCAGCGCTGGATGACATCAGGAAAATGCTTCTCCCTCCAGGGCCAGATAAATGGAACACATTATATGGAACAAAACAACAACTCACAAACACATGCATATATCACACAATGGCATTGGGTCAAAGGGCATGAGCCCATGGACCGCTGGATTAGCAACCAACCAACCATTGATGTGCTACAACTAATCCATGACAAATGTGATTTATGACATGTATAACATAATTAGACTTACCATAAACCAGTTGATGGTACAACAATTCACTAATGAAGGAAATTTTCTTAATCGTGACCTAAATGCATCCCCAATAGGACTCATAGCCAACACAACATGCAGCATGTCCTTTATTCTTGACACAAACAAGTTGAACAGAGCAACCATTGAGCCATCAGTCTGCTGATTTTTGTCTCGTGTCCTGCAAAATTAACAAAGTATTGCCTTTCTTAACTCTAAACACTTCCATTTATTTATTTTTGATCACCCATGATTATTAACACCCAAACCAATTTTGATATCCCAAAACATTATTATTGTACATCAAATTCTACTGGAAACCATTCAAAGTTACTTATTCTTTTGTTCACTTGGAACATGCTCATATCTGAAGTTATGTTTCTTCTATAAACTTGACTTTATTCTGTTTTATTTGTTTGTTTTGCATTCGCACCATTGTAACAATCACGGATATCCATGCGATTTCCGCCGGGAGCGTGATTACGTTCTGCCACCGTTGTGCGCCTTGTAGGCCTAGCACATCCGATTTCGGCATGCCTTGACAATTCGGGTGGATGCTTTGGACAGTCGGATTCCCCTGGTCCGTACCAGTTCTGAGTTGGCTGTTGAATGCCAGCCGACGCGGACGGCGCCGGTGAGGCACCGCCGCATAGCTGGGGCGGTCCACGGAAGGGTTGAAGCCACGTTCCGAGCTCGGCGGCCCGCCGGCTAGCGGCGGCGGCCCGCCGGCTAGCGGCGGCGGCCTCGCCCAGCCCGGGCCCATCCCAGTCCCGCTTCGTACCCCGGCCCGACTGACCCAGCCCTCAGAGCCAATCCTTTTCCCGAAGTTACGGATCCAATTTGCCGACTTCCCTTACCTACATTGTTCTATCGACTAGAGGCTGTGCACCTCGGAGACCTGCTGCGGATATGGGTACGGCCTGGCACGAAATTCACACCGTCTCCATGGGGTTTTCAAGGGCCGACGGGAGTGCACCGGACACCGCAAGAGCCGCGGTGCTTTACGGGGCTGTGGTCCCTATCTCCGGGCAAGCCGATTCCAGGGATGTGGCTCCTTACAAAGAAAAGAGAACTCTTCCCGGGGCTCCCGCCGACGTCCCCCACTTCGTTTGCGGTGCTGCACGTGGCCCCTGAGGACCAATCTCCGTGTCCAGGTTTGGGAATATTAACCTGATTCCCTTTCGATAGGCTGCGGGCGGACTCTGATGGACAAGAGTACAAGACAGAGTGCCCCGGGGTCAGAACGGAGTTTTCCTATCTCTTAGGACCGACTGACCCATGTTCAACTGCTGTTCACATGGAACCCTTCTCCACTTCAGTCTTCAAAGTTCTCGTTTGAATATTTGCTACTACCACCAAGATCTGCACCTGGGGCGGCTCCACCCAGGATCGCTCCCCAGGCTTCCACGCTCACCCCGACGGCCCTCCTACTCGTCTCGGCCTTGCCTTTTCGAGTTACCAATTGCCGAGACGGCCCGGTATGGGTCCGACGCTCTAGCGCCATCCATTTTCAGGGCTGGTTGATTCGGCAGGTGAGTTGTTACACACTCCTTAGCGGGTTCCGACTTCCATGGCCACCGTCCTGCTGTCTATATCAACCAACACCTTTTATGGTGTCTGATGAGCGTCAGCGTTTGGCACCTTAACCGGGCGTTTGGTACTTTATTCTGTAACTTGTACAGAGGTCCATATGGTTTTTCTTCCACTGTTGTTTCTCTGGGCCTGTGTATTTGCCTCAGCTTTTCATATTCCTGGCATTCTTGAAGAATATGCTCTTTTGTCTGAGATGCCTGTCTACATATACACATGGCTGTGTTGCCAATCCTGAACTTTGTATACTTGTGGCTGTAGAGTTGGTTGTGCCCTGTTCTGAGGCACAAAATGAAAACTTGTACTGTTCTATTCATAATTTGGTGTTATAATGTGTTGCAATTGGCTTTCTAATTGCCTTGATCATCTATTTCTTTTGATCGGACATTACTGGCACATTTGGTACATCATCAGCAGCTCCCTCCTTAGCCAGGTGGTATGCTTTCTCATTTCCAGGTATTTCACAATGTTATGGTATCTGCATAGCTACTTTACACTGATTGCTTAGTTCATTCAGTAGTATTTGCAGTACTGATCTCACATTTTTCAGGAACAGTACTGACTTCGATTCAAGATTGTACTCAGCAGTTTTTTTCGTTGCTACCTTTTTTGCCTGGATTTCTGCCTTATAATTACAACAGAATTTCCTTGCTGGTACTGTAATTGTATTCCTAACATTGCTTGGTTACTCCATATATATATATATATATATATATATATATATATATATATATATATATATATATATATATATATATATATATATATATATATATATATATATATATATATATATATATATATATATGCGTTCCTCCATTTTTCACTGCATTCACTGCTGACCCATCTGTATATTCTCTGACCCATGTCTTATGGATATTTGTCAACCAGTACATAGTCTTACACTGTACACTACTTCTGTTAATTCCTTTCACCTCAGTTTGCATATGAACAGTTATCCAGAAATAGTTAATCCAGACCTGCTGAGATCAACACTCCTTGGAACATTTTACCTTTTTATTTGCACTTGGCGCTGCCCTCTGGCACTGTGCTGCACTTTCACTGTACTCAGTATGTTGTCCTTTTGTCTCTCGCAATGCATCTACCTTTTTGTGTTGTTTTCGTTGGCCGCCGCTTCAGTGCTAGGACTGGACTGACTAGCGTCACTTTGTGCCGATAGTGCAACTGCATGTATTGCCACTGCTATGCCTCGACTACCCCACATTCCTTTGATTTGATGGTTATAAACACAAAAGATTACTCTGTTTTGTATTAAAAACATAATTATTTCTCATAAAATTATATTTTAAATCATCCAGAATTATTAAATAACAATGAACGTTACGATT
Source organism: Meghimatium bilineatum (assembly GCA_034231615.1). Classification (NCBI taxonomy): domain Eukaryota; kingdom Metazoa; phylum Mollusca; class Gastropoda; order Stylommatophora; family Philomycidae; genus Meghimatium; species Meghimatium bilineatum. The sequence continues at coordinate 19,376,771 of CM067315.1, forward strand.
TCAACTTCAAAAATCATAATATCTCAATAATTAGGCCTACATTTCATACACATTTTAACCAATGACAATTGGGACCTTGTGTTTTCTTCTAAGCTCGGTCAGCTGGTAAGAAAAATGTGCCTATCCAATTTTGCACAAACCCCCTCTGTTTTTGCAGATGGTATACAGACTATAACAAAGATAATGGCAAAAATATTAGACAGACTCTGATTAATATATGTATGATAGACAAACAATAAGAGAAGTTAATATCTTGAAATATTCAGAGTCTTTTATAAATACTATGTACAACAATATGGACAACAACTGTAAATAGAAATTGATTGCTACAGAATATGGAAGACATTAAGAAATTGATTGCTACAGAAAATGGAAGACATTAAGAAATTGATTGCCACAGATTATGGGAGACATTATGAAATTGATTGCCACGTAATATGGAAGTTAAGAAATTAATTGTTACATAATATGGAAGTTAAGAAATTAATTGTTACATAATATGGAAGACAATAAGAAATGGATTACCACAGAATATAGAAGACTTTAAGAAATGGATTGCCGCAGAATATGGAAGACATTAAAAATTTGACAAAAAGACAATGAGATTAAACTGTAGTTGACAGAGGGATGGAAATAAAGAACCCCCAGTACCTATATAGGTGATTTGAAAACAGGTAAAAAAATAAAGATTTACAAAATTTATGACAATGGTGACAATTCTGCAACAATTAATTGTTAACCCAGAGAACCCAGAATCACGAAATTCTGGGAATTACTCAATGTTTTTGTTCCCAGACTGATCTATTTTTATATTTCGACTTCACAAAGCAGTAGGTCTACCTTATAGGCCTATTAATTATCATTAATAAATTTATTTATGATTTTTACTGACTTCACAAACCACTGTGGATTGTTTCTTTCTCAAAATGGCGTAGGCTACATGTGTTGACAATATTTTATCTCTGTATTTTCTGTTAAACAACGTGCTGAAAATCAGGGGGTGTTTTTTTTAATTCTCAAAAACTAACAGATGAACAGGTTGTTGAACTTGTGCTTGATGAGTTAGATTTAGATTGTGCTTAGATTATACAGTGGTATTTGTAGCGCCTAAATCATGCTGCGGTAAAAAAATTTTGCCTAAAATTAATTACGTCCAAACCCCGAAAATAATTACGTCCTGAAAGAGCTAAGTTGGTCTGGGTTCAAATGGTTAATATTGACTATTGACAAACACATATTTTATACACAATTGGTATTGCTTTAATGTATATTGATAATTACTGAGATCATATATGTTTCTCATTATGCATGAGAATTTTGTATTGTCTTATTCATTCTTGTGACACAATTACAGTAATTTAAAAGATGGATCAAATATTTACATCTATAGCTTGAAATAGACATAGCAAATCCAATATCTGCAGTATTAAACTGGTAGGTCTATATGATTTGTAGGTTTGATCTCATGTATTCATAAGGCAAGATCATCAATGTTTAGCCCATGCTTACAATTTTATATAACAGGCTCTTTGGTATAGGCCTATAACAGCTAAGAATTAATGTAGTTGTCTTTTCTGTGAGTTCATGATTAGGTAACGATGCAGAATTACATATCCTACCTGTCATAAATCCTCATCTTCTCACAAATTTCTGCTTTTTCTTCTATATCAAACAAACCTGGTACTTCCCCAGCATTGAGTAGGCCATTTACATCTTCCAAGAAAGACTCTTGTTTGATCTGTAAAAAAAAATCAGGTTGATGTATTTGGTGATTAAATAATGTCAATGAATAAGAAGAGAAGGGGATAAGAATTGGGGAAGGTTGAAAGGAATACAAAAAAAGAAACATTTACAAAGAAGGATGATGCTGCTGTATAGGGAGCAGCAGATGAAAAATCTGTTGATTGTTGCATTTTGTTTGATAAAAGCATTAGTTATCTCCATTATTTGTATCTATTTCTGGATAGCTTCGAAACACAAGTGAAAAATGATAATGGTAATGTCAAAACAATATTTCAGTCATGCTGAGTCTGAGCTGATAAAATTGTAGAATAGGAATGTTAAAATCTGTATAAAATATATAAGAATATGATTAATCATGAGATAATACTTTTTCTATTAATTCATTTGGGACGAATCCACGATAAAATGTCTCGATATTAATATTCTACAGCAGGGGTCGGCAACCTTTTACTAACTGTGTGCCAACTTAAGGTTTCCAATTATTCAGAGTGCCAATATCACATATCATTTTATACAAGTCGAGGCCAATATTCTTATTTTAACATATATTTTATTTTTATATTTTAATTAATTAATATATAGTAATATTCAATAATATGTAAATATTTATAATATGTAACAAGTCTGGATAAGTCTGTGGCTGGTACCCTGCTACGCCCAAGTGCCGAAATGAGCGAGGAAACCCCACTAATCAATTTATAATCAACTTTATGAAGGAAACGTGAAGAGTATGCGTGCCATTTGAAATTGCTTGGCGTGCCAAGTGTGGCATGCATGCCATAGGTTGCCGACCCCTATTCTACATGACCAATTGCCAGATTATTGAGTTTTGATTTTCCATCAATCATATATTGATCAGTTATATTTCGTTTTAGCCAGTAGAGATTTTTATGTTAACTCAAAAACATTGTAGATACTTTCACTTCCATTTTAATCCTAGTACAGAGCGTGTATGTTGTAGGAAAGTGTTTTTTTGTTAAATTATATCTTGTATTGTTTATTTCTGACAAAAAAGGGAAATGTCCACCCCTTCCAGATACAGTACAGAACAAGCTATGGCAATGTTTCTGAGCTTGCTAATTACCGTAGTGATTTTGTAAAAAACAAACATTCAGATAGTGATCATAGACCTAATGTGGGATGTGCCGAAAAATAAGAAATCAAAGCAGTCTGGCTTAGGTTTTATTAAAAATGTAGCAACTGATTACCAAGAAATAATCTTGATCTGACAAAGAAATTAAGTTCCTGTGAAGAAGCATCCAATAATGGTAATGAATCTACTGATTCAGAGGATTTAGCTATTACTTCTAGGCCTACTAATGCTACAGATAAAACTATGGCATTGAACTACTAAAAATGGACAAGCTACTAGCTAGGCCTAGGATTGATGCTGTGTGGCGTGAAACCCTAGAAGGAGAGAGTATAAGAGTGTCTCACTTCAGATACATTCTAGCAGCAAACTTGGCCTTCCTGACAATGCCTCCAGTATTTGCTATCCTTGATGACAGAACCAATAATTTACAATCTAATAGCAAATGTCAATTCTTATGCACAGCAAAAATTGAAAATCAATACACCAAGAAGAAAATATTCTACCAATTCGAAATTGACTCCATGTTACATCAATCCTGTAAGCCCAACACACCAGGGTGAAGCGATTCTCTCTGGGCAAGGATTACTACACACACTGTTGAATTTAACAGCGAGGGACAGAGAGAATAGAGGTGCAGGGAGTACAGATAACATTCCAGGGCAGAAGGTGGAATATCGTTAATGGGAAATCAGACATGGGAAATTGCTCCTCACATTAAGCCCAATGACTGAGATTTTATTAGCGAACTAGAACATCTCCCTGGAGAAATGCTACTAATTTGCGGGATTTCAATGCACGCAATGTCTTTTGGGGTAACCCAAAAAACAACCCTCAAGGACTGGCTTTGAATCAAGCAGTTCTGGAGTCTGACCTAACTCTTCTGAACTGCGTGAGCATGACTAGATTAGCAACCAAAGATCAGACTCAGATTCCAACATTGACCTCATACTGACGTCAGGTCATGGAGCGACAGATGCGAGATGGACAGTTCTTAAATACTATGGGAGCAATCATTTGCCATGCACCATAAGTTTCTCGAAAAGGGCAGCAAGTGAGATTGATCTTCTTCTTCTTCAGCATTCATTCTCAAACTCCTGCTGGATCTCCTTTGTAGCAGGACCATGGACCTACTAGATTTCCAGCAGGATGTAGTATGGATAATGGAAATGCATTGTGTCACCGTTTTATTTGTGCCAATGGCCCGACACATCCGTCTTTGGTGGGATAGTGATCAAGATTCATCACCCTTTTAGATATGCATGCACAAAAGAATCAGTGCTTAGAAACTTGAAGAAAAAGGCCTGGGAACACAAGTGGATGAGACCTAAGATTCAGCAGTCCACATGGTGGACTACAGAGACAGAGGCAACATGGCTACTCAAAATGCAAGCAATAAAGGATTGGCAATGCAAGAGAAAACAGGCATACATCACACTCAGTGATAGACAAGTTGTGAAAGAAGCAAAGAAGATGTGTTGGAAAACATTTACTGAGGAGGTCACGGTGGACAAAGCATTACACATGTTCTGGAAGCTACATAGGTCAATGAAGTGAAGAACAGAAATGAAACCCAGTCCAAGTGTGAGGGATGACACAGGGCAGACACTGATATCAGATGAGATAAAAGGCGGAGCTTTCTTTGATAGATATCTTCAACAAACTAATCAGGGTGACTTAGATCAACACAAAGAAATGGTGTGTACCTGACATCCATGCGGATATCAGGGACAAAGAAGACCAGCTTTCAGATATTGAAGAAGTGCAACTATCTATTAAGAATACATCTGATGGCGCTCCAGGCTCAGATACAGCTTACTCAAGGACATTGGGGAGAATATGCTAGTTAAGATTACAGACAATTATAATGCAAGTCTGAAAATAGAAGTAGTAACAGAAGAGTGGGTACATAGCTATCTTATACCCATGCCAAAACCATGCGAAAAGTATACGGACATAAAATGTTATCACATCATCACAGTGCAGAATGTGAGAATTGTTGATAGGTGCATAATCAGGAAACTAGAAATCAAAGGTGTTCTCCCAAACAACCTAGAAGCATACAGACCCAGAAGAGACATAGTCACTCTCTCAAACAACCTAGAAGCATACAGACCCAGAAGAGACATAGTCACAAATGCAGCAGCTCTTGCATATGAAGTTTATGAAGGTTTTCAGAATAAAGAATAATCTTTAGTTGCAGCCATAGACCTGGAAGATGCGTACAATAGAGTTAGTTACACCCATCTTATCGACATGCTAAGGGAACAAGATATCCACCCCTGGATCATATGCTGAATAGCAAATGTGCTAATATGTAGAAAAGTCGCTCTGAGGTGTGGATCCTGAACGTCTGAGATCAGAACAATAGCACCTGGACTGCCACAAGGATCTCCTCTGTCCCCAGTGTTATTAATTATGTGTATATGTTGAAAATTGCTCAGTTGAAAACCTCAAGCAATTGTGAAGTTCTACATATGCTGGTGATAACCTACTATACAAAATGGGCAGGAACAGAACAGATATTGCTGAGAATGTACAGTGTGAACTGGATCAGTTGTTGATATGGTGCAGAACATATAGCACTGTGATAAATCCCTCGAAAGCAAAGGTCATCTAGCACTTCTTAAATAATAATCTGGTCAGAGACACACAGCTAGCTGTTAGTTGCATGGGCTCATTCATTGAAAGAGAACAAGACCTTAAATATTTTGGGATAACCTTTGATAGAAGTGTCTCATTCAACAACACACCACAAATATGATTCAAAAGGCTAAAAGAGGGATTAGTGTTATCAAAGTTATGGCGACCTTTGACATGCAGCAATGGGTTCTGTTTCTGCTTCTACAAGTGATGGTGTTATCTCTCATAGATTTTTTGGCCTTGGTCTACTAACACTGTCAGAGACACAAGTCGATAGATTGGGAAAAGTCCATAATGAGGCAATGAGAGTGGTACTGGGGTTTACTAGGGATACACCCATCTCTGCTATGAGATTTATGCATCATCTCCCCAGCATTAGAGTGAGATATCAGGTAGCATAGGTTAAGTTGTATATTAAAGTGACAGAATACAACCATCACCCACTACACCAACGTCTAGATGAGTCAAAGGGAAAATGAATCGTGTGGCAGATCATGGATGGCTGAGTCTGAAGCGAAGAGTATGTGAATTTGAAGAAATAGGAAAGGGCAATGAATGGGTGGAGGTGGACACTGAGAAGAAATCACTGACTAAAGTAATAATACAACTAGACAAAGCGTGTCGAAAATGGACAAGGCTGGAAACTGACACAAAGTCTATCCTTTCTATCAAAATCTTTGACAAACTACTAGGAGGCATCACAGGACATCATAAGGAGTGGTTTCATGGGCAAGAAATAATGATGGTCAATCAAATGCGTACTGGAACCATCAGTCAACGTGTAATGGCGGATACACTCAAGGAGAGACCTGATCACCTATGGACTTGTCCGGAGTGTAATGACGATGATCCAACGACTAACTAACAGGACATCACCATTTGTTTGCTGGCAGGTAGGTTCCTATTATTCTTCCTACCTCTTGTCCAGTTTCTTCGGCAGAGAAATCAACATTATACTGGAACTCTCAATGCGAACAGACAAGGATTTCCACCAGAAATCGAGAATAAGAAAATATCTGTCAATGTACTAAAATGGTTCTTAAACGATAAGAGATAAAAAATGTAAGAAATTTTGCTAACTGATAACAACATGTGGAAGCGCAACATGTGAAATTTGAAATGAGGGTAGGAATGACCCATAACTATCTCATTTGAACATGTTAGCTTCAATGTAAATCTTTGCATACACAAAAATGATCATTCACAAATGTAGCCCATTGTGAAAGCCTCTTAAACATCACACCATTGTCTTAATATTTTTCCTGTATGAAAGTGCTATTTGTTAATGTGTAAAAGTTTATTACTGTATATTTTCATTCATAAAATGATTCGTATATAAGCAGAGGACATGATTTTAATGTCCAAAATGTTACAAAAGTATAAAATCCGTTTATAGGTCGAGGTGGGAATCCAATTATTATAAAAATGAAGGGACCAGTGAAATCATGCTAAAAAGAAATTAACTCAAACTTTAGTAGCCATATCACGCACTTTGATTTCTTTCATTTGCCCCACTCACATTGAATGAATGAATAGACTAACTGGGATCTATACATCAAACGCCTGTGTGTTTCAGGGCCCGAAAGGGGAGCAAAGAATAGCAACACTGTTTACCTTCCACGCATGTTGTAAAAGGCGACTAAGGAGGTTATGGGATGGAGTTGGCTGTCCCATCCCATATAGGGTCAGTGACCCAAAGCCATGCTGAAGTCGGATGTGTCAGGCCAAAAGGCGCAGATATCACAGCAATGCTGTAAACCATGACATAACGCATTCCGTTCTCCGGACTACATCCTGCTAATCTGCAGGAGTTTGAGAACGAACGCAGAAGAAGAAGAAGAAAAATACATCAAAATTAATGCAGCATGACATTCCCATGCAGTGTCCCCAGCCATGACTGTCTGTAATAGAAATACTGTGGAAGGTTACACCCCCCCCCCCCCAGCAGTTAAACTGGTAACTGCCAGGTATCAGCATTGTTCCCAACTATCCTATTCATTCATTCAGGAAGGTTGGCCACAATGGTGGTATCACCGTATTATTTGTGTCTACAAACTCACATAGCTCTCACAGAAGTTGCAGAAAAAGCTAGAAAAGAACAATCGAACTTGTGAACAATCAGAAGTCCAGGCATTCTGATGTGGAGCTGCGCAATTCACCTATCAGGTAGTGTATAGTAATTACTAATTATCTTGCCGCAGGTTTCAGACAAAATTACAGCAGATAGAAAAATCTAAGCGAGAAACGATAGCATGAGACAAAAGGGAACCATATGTCATATGATGTCATTTGTTTTTATGGGATACAGAAGAATTTGAATTTTGTTACCATATGTTTTTCTATTAGGGAGTCTATGGTAATAAACATGAGAGAGATTTTTGAAAATGACCTCGTCTGCTACTAAATGTGAAATAGGTGGGTATCAATTACGGCTGAATTTTTCTGGATGGTGTCATCTGACTTAGCTGTGACAAAGGTGGCAACGTAAAAAAGTTGACATCACCAAAATCACTACTTGTTTCAAAGAATCGTGGTTGGATATTACATCCGAAATGATCATCTGATCTTTCAAAAAGTGCTCAATTAGTAATGCAATGACTGGAAGTGAGCAGGATGGCAACAATGTATCGAAGAATGACGACATTCACCTGAATATTTTCATGATAGAGGGATGAAATTTGTAAATTATTTCAGGCAGTGATTCCAACTTCGAAGGATTTTAATGATTGTTTATTCTAGCACCAGTAAGTTTTTACCTCTGTTACCAGTATTTGGCACTATTCTGTGTTATAGTGTTTTTTTAGTTACACAGCTATACGTGTGCCTAGGCCTCTGCATTTTATTCTGCTTGAAAATATGGACAAGATTACTGGGTTTTTAATAGGTTTTTTTACCAAAACATGTGAGTCACAGGTTTTGGGGGGTCTTTTTTTACCGGTGTGGATATTTCCTGTTTCTGGTATTTGACGATATTCATGTTCTTGATTTTTGTGTTTCTGCCACAATTTTTTTTTAAAGAATTTAGTTGTGAGCGTTTATACATCCTGACCTTTATACAATTCCATGCATCGCTAATGGAAAAAATAGAAAAATTCTTGGCATATAAATGGAAATATATGTTACCTGTGTATCTGAAAAAAGGAAAACAATTGGCTGGGAAGAATCAATTGCTCTTTTGAGAATCCTTTTTAAGTCATCTCGCCATTCTATTGAAGTGTAGTTCTTTGAGATCTCTACCTATAAAAGAATAAACATATAACTATATCAGAAATAATGATGTCAAATACTTAACACAGGTATTCTCTGTGATTTTAGTAACTCTTATTATTATTATTAAAGGTATACAATTTTTGGTCAAAAAGTCAACAAACTTCAACAATATTGACTTAAGTGTCAGTTGCAGCTGCATGCGAATGGGTTGTTTGTTTGTATAAGAACTCCAGATATTACACACTATTAGCTCTTACTTCCTATGTACAATGTGGGGGTTTCCAAGTTTTCTTTCATACCCAAGAGATTTCATCTTTTGGCTTAGTGCAATGCCTATTGGAGGAGCCTTCTAGTCAGGGGAGGGTACATGTTACGAGATGAGTTGATAGTTTGTTTTAGTCACCCATTGTTTGTCTGTCCTCTGACGAGGCACAAGCCAGCGAGCTGTTCCTTGTTTAGGAAGACCATTCCATTACCACCCTTTGTGTCCCTAGGTCCAAGACTTAATTTCTTCCGTATGAGCAGTGTTGGATAACAGCGACGGTTGAATTAGGCTCAGGGTTTATACATCTTCCTACTATCATATTATGAACAGACCAGAACAAGTTATAATTCTACGTCTCAGAACAGGACACAACCGACTCCGCAGTCACATGTATACAAAGTTCAAGATTGGCAACACGACCATGTGTACATGTGGACAGGCAGCACAATGTGCCAAACATATACTTCAAGAGTGTTCTGAGCATGAAACGCTGAGGCAGACATATTGGCCAGAGGAAACAACACTGGAATCAAAACTCTATGGGACACTGTATGAACTACAAAAGACAGTGAGTTTTATTAAGGAGACAGAATTACAGATATAGACATGTTTCAAGTGAACGAAAGAAGAAGAAGAATACATCTTCCTAGACGAGTTGCTGCTTTACCAAACATGTCGGTGGTCTGGGATTTGACCTGTGCATTTTTCACGCACTCGCCTCATTCACTTGAGATGGCCTTCCAATTCATCGCCAGGTGCAGTCTGTGTATTTTTACTCTTCACAATTGTGTATATTACCCACAGAGATAGGTAAAATACAAATCTCTGATGAGGAGCTTCACAGTAGGCCCTTGGGTACTGAACCCAATTCTCTCTGTATGAGCCGTTATACAGGCAACAGCCGACAGTTGAGTTGAGTAAGGTTTGCAGTGTTGTTAGAGACTTGTGCCCCCTCATCATTCATCCATCCATTCATTGCTGTCTCCGCAACGAAGGTTGGCTAAAACTCTAGCAATAGCATCAACATTAGGATAATTTCAAGCCTAGTCAATGAACGAAACAGGTAAACATTTACCTTGGCTTTCAGAGTTGTCTTCAAATCGCACAGTGAAACAGAAATGTGTGAAAATAGTTTTTGTAAAGGTGACTGGATAGAGAAGACATGTTTCATTGTTGTTTTTGGTTGCATGGCAGACAGAGCATATTTTTAGTAACAATATCGCAACAGGGGTTCCCATATTTCTGAAGTATAGCGGTTTCGACAATCGTTGAAAATTGGTCACAGAGGTTCTTTAACAGAAAATAGACAACCGTCAAAATTAGTCAGAAAAGTGTCAGACTTTGAGTAAAATGTAATTAATACTGTTATCCGATGTAGCTGTGATGAAGGGTGGCAACATTAAAAAAAAGCTGAAATCATTTAATCCTTAAGTGGGTTAAGGATTTGTGGTTGAATATTCAGTCCGAAAATATTGCACAATCTTTCAAAAAAGCGCCAGACAATCTACTAGTAGACAGTGAGGCGGAGACTAATGATTTTAATGACAGAGAGTGAAATTCTTGAACCCTCTTTATTTTAAATTAAGAATTCAGTGTTTTCAACTCCAAACGATTTGAATAACTTCATATTGATATATCTTTTTCTGCTACCTTTTTGGCTTTTCCTTCAGGCTCCATCCTGTCAGACATAAATAATGTTGATATCATAACTGGACATGATGCCACCTTTGTTTATTCATTAATACAAGCACTAGTTTATAACTAGTGAACCATCATTGCTGCAAAGCTTTAAACTTCAGAGACAGAGAAAACATCCTACTCAAAAGGACAGAAAAACAAATAGGGGCCTACAGAAATGTTGCACTCATATGTAGATGTCCCAATTGTGGCAGGGGATTCTATCCCAGAAATGTATTTTTCAGTCATCTCTGTACACACTAGAGTTGCAACAACACTAAGTCTGAAACTGTTGCCTGGAATAGACAACTAGTATATTATTATGTTAAATGACTATTTATTTGTAGAGACCTAACTAATAAGAGTACATTGAAGAGAACTAGCACTCATATATCGTATACATATTTACTTGCTCTGCAATTTCAGCCATATATTAAATGATAGACGCATGTGGTTGCATCTGTGGGTCTCACCAATGGCCCACTAGACAGTCCACCCATGCAACAGAAAACCTTAGTAGATGACATGCTGTTATATTGAGGTTATCTTCTTATAGAAGCTTCATGGCACGTCATCTATACAATTATGTGTTTATTTTGTTGTTGAAATGTGTTTCATGTTTACCTGAATATATATGTATGCACCCTCTGCGGTTGAGAGAGAGCTAGAGATTTGCTGCGCAGCAGTGGGGAGGAGAAACTGACAGCACTGTTTTTCCTATGGCTGAGGTCCATCATAGAGGCACACTGACTCAGGATGTGACGATCCTTTTGACTTGAACATTTGGTTGCATACCTGAAGCAATAGAGAAGTTCGGCATAACCAGTAGTCAATTGGTGGTGGGGAATGAGCACAGTGAACCCTATCTTGGCTACAGTGGCTTGGAGCAGAGCATAGATTGAAACCTACCTTCCTGGAGGTGTGATAGTTATTCTCTGGCTCTGTCCCGCGGTGGGTTGAAAATCCACAGACTTCACAGCAATATAATGCCCTTTAATGGCATTAGGTCAAAGGGCATGAGCCTATGTACCGCTGCAGCAACCAACCAACCAACCATCAAATGATAGAAATGAAGATTCAAAATTACATGCCACCCCAAAAAATTTAAAATTTAAAACATAAGTTATCTGCATAGAATGACGTAAAGTATAACAACCTGATTGATTTCACAATCTGATATATATGCAGCAAGTTGGGTCAAGGATTGTCGTCCAGAACCTCCAACTCCAACTAGGAGGGCATGACTGCATGGTTGTCTCAGGATACGTGCTATACGTGATACATGTTCAATAGCAAATCTGGGGAGAGTATTATTATTTACCATAGTTCAGGATATTTTAAAAAGAAAAGAAGTGTCCTATTTAACATCTACAGAAAGAGAATTTGCAAGCAGAAAGAAATAATGTCAAGGGCTCAAGATCAATGGAAAAATAAACAAATTATTGTGTGCAGTTAATACATTCTTTAGAAGATAGTGAACAGGAGCTACAAAGACTAATCAATCATGTAGACAATCATGTAGACTCATCATGTAGACAATCATGTAGACAATCATGTAGACTGATCATGTAGACAAATGAAGTAAGCCTATGGCTATATATTAACATTCCAAATAGAAAAGCTATGGTAATCAACAAAATGGTGGAGAAACCAATGCTTAAAATAAACATGTATAGAGAGATACTGCAAATGTAGACCATTACCTACATGTTGGAAAATGAATCCCAAATTATGGTAAATGTGAAAGATCCAAACAAATCACAAACTAAAGATTAGAATTGTAAAATTCTACATCTATATTACTCTATGGTATCTTCTTCTTCAACTTTCATTCTCAAGTTCCCACTGGATCTCTCTTGTAGTAGGACAATGTTCCTACTAGATTTCCAGCAGGATGTAGTCCAGAGAATAAAAATGCATTGTGCTGCCATTTTATTCATGGAAATGAACTGTGTTGCCAATGGCCTGGCACATCCAACTTCTATGGTTTAGAAACATGGATAATTGATAAAGAGCTAGAAGACAGAATTGATGCCTTTTAATGGTGAATATATAGAAGAATAGACAGACATTTGTGGAAAGAGATAAAAACAAACAAAATTCAGCAACACTATGAATAGGGAAACTATTAAAGAAAATAATCCAACAAAGCTGGATTGGGTTATTAAAGCAGATACAATAGTGATATACAGATAGATTTCCACTCTCTGGACTACATCCTGCTAAAAATTGAATAAGGATTGTAACAGTAATTCTACTATAATATAAATTCAGCAAGAGTGTGAGAATGAATACTTACATAAAAATAGGGAACTAAAAAGAAAAATATGACACCTTATTGAAGACCTCAATTGAAAGTAAAGGGGATGTCAGCATAGATACAAGCAGAAAGGGAGATATAATCAGATGGACAGGGTACAATCTATCAGATTGCACCCCCAAGGCAAGAGATGGTGGAAGTCAATTACAGCAAACCTTCAACATGGAGATGGAATATGATGATGATGAAAGAAGTGGCAGGGATATTATTAACTGTTGATGATATAACTATTCCAGATGTGTATAATATAGTTACTGTTAACATCATCTTGTAACATTAGATACAAAGCTAACTTCTACATGAGAAACTATATAATCTTCATACTAAAACTGTCACAGAAATCAAAGCATAAAATCTATCTAATAAATTTTAACGACTACCTTTAGCAGGGCTGTTTATACGTCTTCAGGGGTTGGGTGGGTGTGTTAACCCATATTTTAGCTAAATTTGTAGCACTAAAATTCATGTTGATTCCGGGGGAAGGGGGTGTTTAAAAGCCCATAGCATTCCCCCCCCCCTATCAGGCTTGACACGTAGACTGGATAAATAACATTATGTTGTACAGGCTTAGAATAAATAAGTGTTTAAAATAGTGAAAATTGTGAATAATGTTAAATAAAATTCTAGTAATTTGAAGTAATGTGTATTTTAAAAAAATGAATAGGCCTATATTCAAACTGGGTTTCCGTTACTGTCATAATTGCACACTTAAGTACGTCACTGTGATAAATATGTGTTCAGCTGGTTTACTTGTGCCAGATGACAGATTAACAATGAGGATAGCATTTACATCAATTATAATGAACTCTTACAACAGATGGGAACACATATATGTGTGTGTGTGTGTGTGTGTGTGTGTATGTGTGTGTGTGAATTTATATGGAAACACTATATTAAAAGTTGACAATTACATACGTTCACCACCTTAATTGAAGACATAGCATGATGTTGGTCACCCATTTCAACAGAAACTAGACATAGATCTACTTAGTAAGTTAGCTGCTGGATCATCATCATTCCACTCTAGACACGTTTATAGGTGCTCCAGCCTCCACTTGAGTGTATGCATTACATGATGACTAAAAGTTCCAGCTCAACATATTCTTGTAAGCCTATAGTAGAGCTCATTTCTGGCAATACCACATTTCACACTAAGTTCCTTTATTCTGGACATGGAAAAAGACCCATCACTTTCAATTTTATTTTATCCATTTGTATCTTGTATGGAGTTCAAAATGCAGCCCAATCCATTGCTTTATCACCCAACACAGTGTGAACACCTGCACGACCACAAATGAAAATGAATGTGATGCAGCCCAACTTTGACATCCCTATTGCCTCAAGTCCCTGTTCATGAACTTAACCCACTTGTATTTAATTTGATCATACTCATCGAGTCACTGAGAATGCATACCTGAGTTGCCACCTGTGCACTCATTCAGTTCATGGACTTGGTTACTGTCAAAATCTCCATAGTCACAACAAAAAACATCACTCTCCTCTGTGATGATCTTCCCTACACACTGAGTTGTCAAGCAGTATAAATATATATAACTTGGCACAAAGTCCTTGTTCCTTTTTTATTATATCTTTTTGTATTGGATAGTACAAAAAGTGGATAGTACCCCCCCCCACCCTCAAAAAAATTAAATTAGGACATAAATAAACATTACTATTCATTGTTGTGCAATAAAACCATGCAATAAGATCTCGTAATAATCTTTGCCTATTCAATTGATTGACCTTTATTTTTTATAGAAACCCAGTTGGAACACTTTTGAATACACGTTCCTACCAAGAACTTAGATTCCTATATAACTAATTAAGAACATTCTCACCTGAAAAGAACTAGATCCATTGGTTTTTTGCTCATTTGGTTAAAGTCAGCTAGATAGTTCTCCAAAACCTTTTTAACTACTACAAGATCCCTTGCTTCAACATATAATCGATCATCATTTCCAGGATCCCCAAAGTCACAGTATATAAGCGATCGCATATTGTCTTCTGTGATTTTTCCTGTATCATCAAAATCCAAATGTTGAAATAGAAGGTCAAAGTTCTCTTTCATTGTGGTTTGTACTGTCTCTTTGCAACAGATGAACAGCCATTTACGGTCAGCATCATCAATAAGGCGATCACCAAAAACACGGCTGATCTGCAAATTAATGTAGTACACTGTTATATTCACTATAGCATGTGTGTATATGCATTCCAGTTACTTATATAATAATAAGTGACCTGAATGTACAAGTTGGAAGGGAAAGAAGACCTGAAGAATGCAGAGTCAAAGGGCCATTTGAATTAGGGCAGCAGAATGAAAGTGCAGATAGACTGCTAACACTCTGTTTTTTTAAATTATTTAGTAATTACCAAAATCCTGTTTAAAAAACACACTAGAAGTCTGTACACCTGGACATCACTAGATTGCAAGATAAGAAAACAGACTTATCACGACACATCATAGGTGGACATAGTCTATTGTCTTGTAAGACATATCATAGAGCAGATTGTGATTCTGACCCACGAGCTCCTAACAGCAGATGTAAAGATCTGACTCAGAAGGTTGACAAAAAGCACCAGGTCAATCAGATATACTAGAGCAATATCAACAGGATACAGTGTGGAGATACAGAACAAGTTTAATTCATTGATGGCTCTCAAGAGATGACACCAGATGAACTCATAAACAACATTAGAGGCTCAATACTATCATCTGCACAAGCTCACATACCCCAACGAGTGACAAAAAGAAGACATTACAGAACACTCGAAATATTACAATTGATCAACAACAGAAATTAACTTAAAAAAAACAACAAATGGTAACATATCCTATCCAGGACGTAGCCATCACCCAGAAGTTTTTGGCTGTAGTGATTTTCTAGGCAACATAAATACATCCAGTAGTTTGCCATTGTTTTCTGAACTTTCAGAAATAAACTAAATACGCTAAAAAATGACAAACAAAGAGAAAAAATAAAATAAACAAACTAAAAACAATCAGAATACAGATTTTACAGGACATGAGAAACTACATCGATAACAAGTGTAAAATAATTGAGCAACTGCACTAACAGGAGGAAACCAGAATCATCAATCAATAAACCCGTAACCCTTCAGAGTCGTAGGGGTACCAGAGTCCTCCAGCGAATTCTATCCTCAGCGATGCGGATGAGTGTGGAAATATCTTGCCCTGTCCATTCCTTGATGTTGTCTGTCCATGTTTTATTTGTCCTCCTCTGCTTCTTCCACCCTCGACAGTTCCCTGCAGTATTGTTTTGACAAGGAATCGTGCCTGCATACATGTCCGAACCATGCTAGTTTTCGTCATTTCACTATTGAAAGCAATAGCTCCTGAAAACATCTCTACTTTATTTCTTACATACACATTGGTCTTATGTTCCCTATAGGAAATTTGTAGAATTCGTCTGTAGCATTTGTACTCAAAAGCCTGTAATCTTCTCTCCATGTCCGCAGTGAGTGTCCAACTCTCACAACCATAAAAAAAGTAAAGTAACCCATAGCATGTATTAATGCCGCAGGGGTGTGAGATGTTAGCTATCTCACATTTCAGAGGCTCTGCAAATGAGGGCGGTAGCCATCTCCTCTCCCTCGCAGTCTTTACTTCCCGGATTAATCCGGTACCCATTTAAGGCTGGGTCGACCTGGGAGCCGTTGCAATCCGAGAAACATTTCCGCCTCAACTGGGGAATGAACCCAGGACCACTCATATGCAAAGCCAGTGCACTAACCACTGCGCTACGCGGCTCCCTAACCATACAGCACAACAGAAAGCACCAGCGACTTATACAGTTTGATTTTCACTCCAACACTGATATTGCTTTTCCATATCACAGTTAGCCTTGACAAGGACGCTAAAGCCATCTCCAGCCTTCTTTCTTTGAAACCAGAATAATGTTTAAAGAAACAAAAACACTGACAGCAAAATTTCAACAAGCCACACCAGAAAATTTAGATAGTCTGGAAACGCATTAACAGAACATGAAGACATTCTAAACAGGTGGATGGAATACTATAGGGAAATGTACAAAGATCCAAACATAGAAATAGACTTAATACAACTAAATACACAAAACTTGAACCAGAATCCATCATAGAAGAAGTATGTTGGGAAATTAAACATTTTAAACAAAATTATTTAGGAGAACCCAGTATCCTAGTCTATCCTGCCATGTTAAGATCTGGAAAAGTGAAATATGTCTAAAACATTGAAAAAAATCAGTATATATTCCATTTCTGAAAAAGGGCAACTTGAAACACTCCACAAAGTACAGAACAATTTCACTGATAAGTCATGCCAGCATGATACTTCTCAAGATAATCATGAAATGAATAGAACACCATATGGACAGTGAAATCAATATAGTTCAGGCAGGTTTTAGACAAAACAGAGGTATTACAGATCACATCTTCAACATGACAAACATAACAGAGAAGTGCGGAGAGTTCAATGCAAACAGGCCTATACATCTATTTCATAGACTACTCACAAGAATTTGTGCAATACACCAGAAATTATGGAACATAATGGAAAGCATGGGCTCCCGACACCATCTAATAACACTCATTGAAATGCTTTATCAGGAGCAACAGCCTTCTGTCCACCTCAAGGGAGAAACATCTGACTGGCTTGAGGTCCAGACAGGGATGCAAAAGTGTCATACTTTGAATGAATGCATCCTCTCACCACACCTGTTCAACATACATCATGTGAAATTTATAAGAATACCCATATTATAAAGAGTTTCAACCCCTAAATATCAAAAGTCATGAGATTCCAGAAATTAGGTTTGTTTAGATGATATTACCTTAATACCATGAAGCCCCAAATGTTTAGACACATCATTATGTCAGTCAAACATCATAGCGAGAGGCACAAAATCTTTTCTTCAATGCAAAAAAGAAGACAAAAATAATGCATATAAACAGAAATGAACACACACCTACAATAGCCATTGCCCAAGAACAAATAGAAAATGTCAGCGACTTTGAATATCTAGAGTCTTGATTCTTGGTTAGAAACTGGCTTCGCAGCAAGTGGGGCATTCCCATAAGTGCTCCGTCCTCCATTCCAGTAGCCATCTCAGTATATGTAGACTCTGAGTCCTGGTTAGGAGTTGATTGTGTGACCTTCAGGACTTTCAAACAAATTTACTTTTCCTTCCCTCACCTCTAGATACTCCCATTTCTAACATTCTCTGTATGTGTACGTTCTCGGCCTCATTGACATCATCTTCATCTTAAAATAAATTTATTACTGCCTTGATCAAATCTGCTTTATCTCTTCTCAGCAATGTGCCATCTATCACTGCATTGCCTACCAATAAGTCAGCTCTCTCATTTCCTCTGACCCCAGCATGATCAAGGCAGTATATCCATGTAATGCTCTGGACAATTTAGTTGTTCAATAAGTCCTACCATTCTTTTCTTTGCATGAACTTTTCTATATTGCGCAGCATGCTTTGAGAGTCTGTGAGTATTACAGAGTGTGTTGATGTATCAGTTATCAACCAATTAAGTACTTCTGTAACTCTCTTTATTTCCATCCTCATGCTCGATGTAACAGTGGAATAAGCTAAAGATTTCACAACCAACTTCTCACCATTTCTGTAGGCAACTTTTAGAGTCAAACATCAACACCAAAATAAAATTGCTCAGCAGAGATTAGAAAGAGATTGCAATGGCCCTACAAAATCACCACAGATGAAAAATCTATGACAAGAATTAAACAGAAAAATAATGATAAAACTATATTTTTTCATTGGCAACATATGGTTGTGAGACTTGGAAATACCATCCACAATGGAAAAGAAAATATCGGCATTCAAAATGAAATGTCATAGAAAGGTACTAAAAATATTATGGACTAATAGATGAATCAATGCTAATGTTCACAAAGTGAACATAATAGTTATAATGTGAACATAATAGTTATAATGTGAACATAATAACAATAAGACCCATAACTGTCAGGATCATAGGGGTGTCACACTGGATACTTTATTTTTTTTATTTTTTTCGCTTCAAATCCCTTTATGCCTTGCAGCGTCAGGGGTAGAAGAGTTCTCTGGAGCACTCTTGTGTGTACTTCATCACTTCATATGTTTGTTTTCATTGACTCCTTTATTTCTGTAACCCATCGTTGGCATGGTCTGCCCTTGGCTTTGTATCCATGGTGTCTGTATAGTAGTGCCTTTTGAGGAGCACTAATTGTAGGCTGGAATCATGTGAAAATCACTTAATCTGTTGTCTTATGTAATCCAGGATTAGCATTGTGTTTGTTAGTTTCTAATGTTTTCATTTCTGATTCAATCTCCTATTTTTACTCTGAGAATTCTACATAGACAAGTCATTTATTCCATGACAAATTTTTGTGTGGCTTTTGTTGTTAGTATCCATGTTTGACATTGGTAGTACAGTGATGGTATGATGATAGTTTTATATAGTGCAATTTTGGTGTTCATGTTCACATTTGTTTTGAGAATAGGGGACATCTGCCCTAAGCTCTGATATGTTATGTTGCATCTATATTGGATATTTCTTTGGTGTTTTTCCCATTTGATGATATGATGACCAGGAAAAGGCATTCAACAGAGTAGATAGAAACATTCTATGGGAAACCTTAGAAATGTATAACATCAGAGGACAACTGTTAGATAATATAAAAGTGATATATCAAAAATGCCAAAGCTCAGTTAGAACAACAGATGGAATGACTGAACCTTTTGAAACAAGATCTGGAGTAAGACAAGAATGCATACTTTCACCCCTACTTTTCAACATATACATGGACAGAATAATAAAAGAAGCTCATATCAACAAAGAGGAAAACATTGCAAATAAACCAGATGAAGAACTTAATAATGAAATCAATGAACTATTATTTGCTGATGATCAAAGTTTAATATACAAAGATAAGGAAACTTTGCAAAAGCACATCAATGCATTGCTGTTAGCATGTCAGAAGTACAACATGAAAATTAATGTACAAAAAACAAAAGTTATGAAAATTAGAAAGTCTTCAGCACCAATGAATACAACAATAGATAACAGCAAAGTGAAACAAGCCAAAGAATTTAAATATCTAGGCAGCATTTTTTCTGAAGATGGAAGACTAGACAGAAACAAGGTGCCAGAAAGCAAACACAGTGACTTACCAACTTTCACCATTACTTCTTCATCCAAAGATCAAGATGGAAATTAAAAAACAAATAATATCTACAATTTTTATACCAACACTGTGATACCAATGTCAAACATGGTATTTAACAGCTTTGCTGCAAAGAAAAATCATCATATGTGAAATGAAGTGTCTGAGGAAAGCTGCAATGGTTACCAAACTCGTAGATAAAATAAGAAATGAAGAAATTAGGAAAAGAGTTGGTATAATATCATGTATCGAACATATTGAGAGACAGCAAGTAAAATAGTTTGGTCACCTTATTGTTTGTTTGTTTTTCGTTCGCTCCATTGTAACCATCACGGATATCCGTGCGATTTCCGCCGGGAGCGTGATTACGTTGTGCCACCGTTATGCGCCTTGTAGGCCTAGCACATCCGATTTCGGCATGCCTTGACAATTCGGGTGGGCTACCCTTAGCCTGTGACAGCCTCTATATCTGTCTCCAGGCACGCGTAGTGGAGACTCTTCGCCCAGACTATTTTCTTGCTCTTAGTCTGACTCAAACGAGGTGTTCCACTGTCTATGAACTTGTCTCGTGTAATTGGACGTGCTGTGCCTGTGCCCATTGGGTACTGAACCGTTTCTCATCCGTGAGCCTGGTTCCTTAAGGGGAAGAACTCAACAGAGGAGTTGGACCATGGCTCTTTCGCCCTCTTAGCCGAGGTGTCATTCACCGACATCGTGTACCCCTTGTCCAAGTTCGAGTCTCACACCACGCGTTTGAGAGCAAGGCGTTCTCGAGCTGAGCGTCCTTGTCCCAATAGCGCCTGAGCCCATCAGGTACTGAACCCTTTCTCTCTTCAAGTGTATTTCCGGTGTAGGAAAACCTGACAGTAGAGTTGGGCCAGGGCTAAATCGTTGTCCCTTTTGTGCCTGAGCACAGAATCGAGTACAGAACCCTTTCTCTCTGCAAGTTACTTCCGGTATAGGAAACCTTGACAGTAGAGTTGGGCCAGGACTGCCATCGTTGTCCCTTTCTTGCCTACACCCATCGGGTACAGAACCCTTTCTCTTTGCAAGCATATTTCCGGTTTAGGAAGGCTCGACATTAGAGTTGGGTTAGGTCTTTTGCTTTACCAAACGCCGATGGATGGGTCTGGGTCTCTGCCTGTTAGGAATTCTGGTAACTAGAAGCTCGTCTCGAGCTGACGGAGCTTGTAGTTCCCTTTCCTAGGGACTTTTCACTTTCTATTTGCAGTTCGCGCTGCCCTCTAGCGCTGTTCTGCCCTTTCATTGTTTCATTGTACTCTGTGTGAAACATATTTGTCTCTCGCCATGCATTTACCTTTACGTGCATTTTACATTGGCCGCCCCTCCAATGTTCGGACTGGACTGACTAGCTTCACTGTATGTCGACAGTGTTGCTATATGTGGTGATGCTGGTGGTGTCGGAGATATTGTCTGTCTCTTGTGCAGTCAAATCTCTTTCCATCTGCTACCTCCACATTCTCGGACACGATCCCCAAATGATTTGGCCAGAATCAGCACGAGCTGCTGTATTTCTGTTTCCAGGGTGCACCACGTGGAGGTACATTTGGGATCTTGGTTATCTGCTAACCCTGGGTCCACCTAGAGCAATGCGTTCCCTTTGCACCCCAGGGTCACCTTATGAGAATGAAGCCAAACCTAATACCAATAAGAGCATATAATATAAGAATATCCGGGCCTAAAGCCAAAGGTAGACCAAGAAAACGGTAGATAGAAAACATTAAGATAACCTTGAACAAACATGGACTAAATTCAACCTCGGCGACACATCTGGCCTTGAAACGACAGCTTAAGATACCACCCCTACGCTTAACGGCAAGTGTGAATGCGATCAACAATCATTCACCTGGGGATAGACAACAGACAATATATATGATGCTTCCAAGATAGCAAAGGTGAATTCTTTCACATGTTGTTGGTCATTTATTTTAAAAGAAGGGGTGTTTCTTTCTGTTTTTATAGGCCTATACAGTAAAACAATATAGAATAAATATAATTGGGGATTTTAAAAAGTGTTGTTATATAGGGAAATTTGTTATAAAAGAATGCGTTATAGAGAGTTTTAACTGTATTTCTTATGTTTCGTTCTATAAAGCTTCTTAATATTTTTGGAAAGAATCTTCTGTTACTTACAATTGTCAACTGGATCAGAGCAGGAGTTATTATACCATATATTCCTCATCAGCATTACTGTTGGAAATTGAGAACGGCCTGACACCATACTGGATCAGATCTCAAGTCAATGTTTTTTTGTTTTAAGAAGCTACATCATAATTTGCACAAACACATGTAGGGAGGGATGGGGGGTTACTTGTTCTAAATTTACTAAATCTTAAGTTGCAAGTCTTGCTTTCGAGTTGTATGACAGTATTGGTGAAATAAAAATAAATTATAAATTATGGTAATAATAAAATAATATGTATTATTAATAATAAAAATAAATTAGCCATTATTTAAAGGTGGATAGATAGTGTATTAGAGACACTCGGAAATATAACAGCAGAAGAGGCAAATAGAAGGGCAAAAGACTGTACACTCACTCTCCCCTCAACACCAAAAGGTACATGAGGACCGAAAGAAGAAGAAGAAGCCATTATTCATTGTGCAATTACATTTTTCACAGCAAACATTATTCCCCCACTATCATGTAATTTTCTTAGTGTGGTGAATGTTTTAAGAAATCAATAGAGAAAATCAACAAATAAAATAAACTTTGAAACTTTCAGAAGTTGTTCATACAAGAATCATGGTCATTATCAGGTATAGTTGCCAACTGGTATAGATGATCATGGATCTTTGCAACTCTCTGCATCTATCTTTTATCAGGATCATTGTTGACTCTTCACCATGCCATGATGTCAGACTAATATTTTCTCACGCTGTCATCCTCGATCTCTCGTTATCTTGCCTGTTGTAACTATGTTCTCCAGACCTCCCTGTCTCATAATGTGTACAAATAAAGACATTGCCCGATATTATTAAGTAACCTGTCTCTTATTTAACTCTATCAGCACCTCAGTAGTTTTCCTTGCTGTCCATGATGCTCTCAGCATTCTTCTAAAGTACCACATTTCTGTTGCCTCTAATTTTTCACTAATCTGCTTATTTGTCACCCAAAACTCGCATATAGGACTCCTAGACAGGAATAAGCTTTCCAAAACATTTATCTCCAGCGTTTGTTTATCAAAAAGGTTTCATTTTCAAAATTATTTTATGAATTATTTGGTCTAGCCATGGCAGTGCTACACTCTTGTTGGTGAAGTGGATATCCATCATTCACTCCTAGACCTGTACACTATCTATGATAGTCATTGCTTGAATCATAGTCTAATTCTGTATCTGATTCTAAGTTAGTTTCAATTGTAATTACTCAATAGCCTAGTTGATAGTGAGCTTATTTTTTTATCACAGGTTTATAATATATCAGATTCGAAACCACATCCAGACAACAATTAAAAAGAAACATCTGGGCCGTGATTTCTTGCCTGACATGACTGCTCGTGCAGTCAACCTAGCTGTAAATGGGTACCTAATGCATAAGATAGGGAAGGTAAACACAGCAAGGTAAGGAACTGGTTACCCCATCTAATAGTTGCATAAGCTTAGTACATCAAATATTATCTTCATCCTTGATGGCAGGTTGCTGCCATGGCACCTACCTGTACCTCTACCTTACTAAAAAGCCAGAATAAATCAGTTTTGACTAGGTATCATCAGCTATTGTCCATTTTTTAAAGATTTCATTGAAATAGCACAATGAAATCATTTCATTTCCAACCATCTGCGTTGAATGAACCCAATAACCAGCTCTGTTATTTTGGAATGATATTTGTAATAAACGAAAATTTCCCACAAAAAAGTCATATCTGCGAATGTCAGAAGCTGTCTGCTACAATGAATTTTGTGTCACTAATAAAAGTAGCTGATGGCCATGAAAGTGTTTTGGGGCAGTTTAGAATGTATTACCAGAAACAATTTTAGAGATAAAATGTGTCTAAAAGAAGAATAAAGAAATTAGAGAATATTTGTAATTATGCTATTTTTTAAATTGTGATATCCAAGTAAATTCATTTATCTATTTTACAATATGTAATTCACATAACTAGTGCATTTTCTCACCTCGTGAAACCAAATACGTTTCATGGCACCATGGTTGGGGACTGTGACTGGTGTACAGAGCAGTATTCCTTGAATAACACGACTAAAATCTCTTAAATTGAACAGGTAATGACTTTTTGCAGGTGTAGGAAGTAAATTCAACTTAGCCTCTGTGTAAACTTTCAAGGTCCCTTTGACAATTAGGGGAACGCATTGCTGCATAGAGTCAGGAAAGTCCCTGTTGATATTTGAAATGAATAAAGTAAACAAAATTCCTGGATATAACTGTTTCCGAAAGAAAAAAGTTAGTCATAACGTCAATACTGGAAAGAAATACTAGCAAATAATTACTAGACTGCAGCCACTAATATACAGAAGAGACACTAAAAGCCTAATTCAGATAGAGAAGTATAATAGCATGATAACACACCACATTAAGGAAAAACTGGATTATCATCATGGAAAAATGCAAAGACATTATCAAGCAGGTCTATCCATAAAATCATCACCCGTTACCCTTTACCCTGTACCATTGGCACAAACTAATTAGTTAGTTAGTTTGTTCCTTTCGTGCTGCAAGTGACACATAGGGCAGAGGTTTTGGTTCTCCATATGATGTAGTCCGCTGCCTGCAGTTTTAGTTCCTGGATGGTCTTACAGCCTATTAATTCCCCTTCTTTAAGAATGGTGTTTTTAAGGGTTATTTTAGGTCTTCCTCTTTTTCTTTACCCTCAGGTGACCACATGAGGGCTTGCTGGTTTATTCTGTTTACATCTAGTCGTAAAACGTGACCAAGGTATTTCCATCTTCATTTTCGTAATTGCAAACTAAAAATTCCTTAGAAATGATTCCTTACAAATGAACACATCAATCAACAGTCTCAAAGTAAAATAAACAAATGATCTGCAAAAACTAACTGCCACAATGAGAATGATCCACAAAGAATTTCTTGAGCAATCATGGATACATGCATTCATCAACAGATATGCTGCAAACACAATCAGAAATGGAGGGACTGGTATCTAAAACATATCCTGAACTTTGTCCTGAAACAAACTGCATCCTTACAAGAAAGTTCTGGTCCAACTATAATGCTGAGGTTCAAGCAATAGAACAAGTTGCCCTCATGATACTTGACACTCTCTAAATGTCAACAAACATTCATCTACACAGATGTACTATCTTTTTTTTCAGGCTCTCAAAGGTGGTAAACTACAGCATATAAGAGACAAACTAAATGACACAGCCAGAAACAATAATAGAAATGTACTTCAGTGGGTACCATCACACTGTGGTGTTCTGGGAAATGAGCGGGCCAGTAAGTTGACTAGAGGGGATTTTGGGCCCTAGGGGTAGGAACTAAATGAGTTGTCTATTTTTGCAGTGGAAAATGTAGTTTCCCTCTAAATACAGGGTATGTAAGCTTAATTAACAAAGCTGGTTCCTTTTAGTGGTTTTTTTTAAGTAGAAATTATTTGGCTTAGGGAGTGGTTTTTCAGAAACTAATATCAGGCTGAATGAGTAACAATTCTGGTATCTGCTTTCTTACAGGAAATGTAATCAAATCAAACTTTTCACTGCTATTATTGGGGGTGGATCTTATGGCACCTGTCATCAATCATTCTTTTTCAAAGGCAGTCCTTTTCATCTCATGTTATTGCAGTCATCTCAAATATTCCATGGATACAGATGTATGCAAATACTCTAACTCCCTTAAGACAATACTTTCAACATGAGTTCAGACTAAATCTGAGAACTGAAACTTATTGATTTATGGGAAATTAAAATAGCTGCCCCTGTTATAGTGCCATAAATCTCTGTCACATACACTTTCCCCATAATTGAATGTGCATGGACATTTATTTAGGCACCTTGAGTACAGGGACACTGGCTGAAATAAATTATATATACTTGACCAAAATGTCAAAGAATGTATTAGTTATGTTAGGTTTGCTAACACTAGTCAACATCAAAATTATACCAGTAATGAAAAAAGTTGATCTTAACTAATTTTTTGGTGCTGAATATGAAAATGATTTTTAAAAATGTTCATTTGCTTTAGTTTTTCAAATATATGCACAACTTTTTTTAAAATTACTGTCTATATGACGCAACAGCTTGGTAGACTGAATTAGTGATTCTGACTAATAAAAATGTAACTAGAAGGATATGATGCAATCCTATCTGGTATTATCTCACTTTTGTGTATAAATATCTTTTCTCTGAATAAATTTCGTTATTAGTATTGCATTTTTCCTTCTCAAAAGTGTCTTTGTTAGAAATGCCCAGGACGTGTCAACAGTGCAAATAATTTCTGTTATATATGTGATGAAGTGACTTTTCAATCATAAAGATAGAATATGTCTAAAAAGATAACATATATTCTCAAGAAAACATACAACTTGTATTTTGGCTGCAGGATAGGAGATCAAGATAGAGTTGGGCACCACACATATGCTGCAATACATGTGCTGTACATTAAACTGTGGTTGGCTGGCAAAAGGCAAGCTATACCACTGGTATTTCCAATGATTTGGAGACAGTCCACTGATCAAATCAGCAACTGTTTCTTTTGCATGGTGTCTCTAATTGGGAAAGGAATATCAAAGAAGAAAAAATAGACTCTACAATATCCAAGTATCCCTTTCACAATATGTCTGGTACAGCACGACGATGTAGAAGAAATGGACATTTCTGAGCCATCACCCAACCTCAAAAGAAGCAGAATTTGAACAAATTATATCTACAAAACCACACTTAACAACCCAAAGTGAACTGAATGATCTTGTAAGAGACCTGAATTTACTCACGAACAATGCAGAGGTTCTGGATTCCAGATTTCGACAGTGGAATATTCTAGCAGATGTTAAAATATCTATGTTTGGGAACTGCCAGAAGCCGCTTACTAAGTTATTTTTAAAAAAGGGTGACTTCTCTGTGTGCCACAACATTTCTGATTTAATGGCAGTCCACAATATCACTTCAACCTGGAGGAGTGAAGGATTTTCATTGATTCTCACAAGACAAGTCTTAAAGCTGTTTTGTTGAAAAATGGTAATGTTTACAGTCAGTTCGAATTTGACGTTCATTTCATATGAAAGAAATGTATGTAAAAATTAAGCAACTTTTGAAGTGTATAAACTACAATCATCATCATTGGTCACTATGTGGGGACCTAAAAGTAGTAGCTCTTTTGCTTGAACTATAGGGTGGATACACCAAGTACTGTTGCTTTCTCTATGAGTGGGATAGTCATGCACGAAGTGATCATTACATCAGAAGGGCCAATGAATCATTACATGGGCCAATCAGGCAGTCATTACAGCATGGCATGAAGAACGTGGAGAACTCAGCACTTGTTGATAGTAGCAAGATTTTGGTGCCACACTTGAATATTAAGCGTGGTCTCATGAAAAACTTTGTCACAGCAATGGATTCTTCTTCTTCTTCTTCTTTCGTTCGCTAATAATGTCTATATCTGCAGTGTTGTTTCTTGTATAAATTGGACAGTGTTTTCCATTTCTTGTTTGTACCATATAGTTTAACATTCATTGGTTTATCAGAAGGCCAGTATGTGCATCTTAATGTGTCATAGTTTGCACATTCTTGAAGGATATGTTCTGAAGTCTGGTTGACTTGTCCACAATTACACTTTGCTGTTGTGCCAATTTTAAATTTTGTATACATATGGCTGTTTAGTCTATTGTGTCCAGTTCTCAGTCGAAATATGATGACCTGTTCTTGTCTGCTAAGTAGGTGGTAGTCATCCCGTGGAGGTAAGTTAGGCTTTCGTTGTGCCTTTATCATGGATTTCTTTTGGTGATAGCTGATTGGTACATCCGGTTGCTGCATGTTAGCACCTTCCTTGGCGAGTTGATCAGCTCTCTCATTTCCTGCTATTCCACAGTGTGATGGAATCCATTGCAGTATAACTCTACACCTATTTTGTACTATGGACAATACCTCTTTTAACTCTGGAAGTTTATTGGATTGTAATGCCTCTAGTACTGACCTTGCATCTGTAAGTATTACAATAGGGTGTGAGGTCCAGTCCAATGTTAACAGTTTCTCTGCAGCTGTATAAATAGCTTTGACTTCAGAGTCATAGTTGTTGCAGTAATTCCCTGTTGGTATACAAGTGGTATCAGTGGTGCCATCTGGGTATTCTACATATACACCACTTCCTCCATTTTTTACTGCATTCTGTGCTGATCCATCTGTATATACTCTGGTCCATAGATCACTTGGGTAAACATCATCAAGGAAACTGAGAGCTGCTACTCTTTTCTGCAGATTATTCTGATGTTCATCCCCATGCACACCTGCTACTGTTGTTTGGATGGTCACTGGTAGGCATTCCGTTTTTCCCATGGGGTGTGTTCTGGTTGAGATGTCAGTGGTATTGTTACCTCTAGCAGATCCGATACCTGTCTACGTAAACGCTTGGCCTCGTGTATGAAGCTGCTTCTTTTAAGCCATCCTTGTGACAGATTCTGGAATCTTTCCTTCATTGGGTGACTATGGTGGGAAAGAAACTTTTCTCCATGAATTATAATTTTAGTATCTCTACGCTCTTTCAATGACTGCATCCCTTCGATATTCTGCATTTCTATGATTGGTGTGGATCTCATTGCACCTGTAATGATTCTAAGTGCTTGGTTCTGTACTCTATCTAGGTTTTGTAGTGTAGTGTTTGATGATGAACTCCATGCTGTAGAACCATATTCCAAGTGTGGTCGAATGGCTTGTTGGTATACATTATTTAGAATTCTTTCATTAGATCCCCAAGTTGTCCCACTCAGTTTTCTTAGTATAGCTATCTTTCTTCTAGCCTTTGTTTCTGATATGTTTTGGTGAAAGTGTAAAAAGGGTTGTTGCTGACTTCTCTATATTGATACTTACACACCATTTGTCAGCCCAATTAGTCAAAATGTCCATGGCTCTCTGAAGCATTTTTGTGGCAACCATGGCGCTCTCATGTGTGCACCATAGAACCAAGTCATCTGCATATAGTGCTGCTCTAGTTCCACATGGTATTTCTTCAATTAGATCATTGATAAATATGAGAAAAAGAGTGGGTGATAGAACTCCTCCCTGAGGCACTCCATGGCGTAGTAATACTTTCCTACTTTTTTTCCATTTACTTGTACTCTGGCTCTTCTATTGTGAAGAAAGGCTTTCGTCCATCTATACATATTTCCACATATCTTGTAGTTTCTCATTTTTTGAAGCAATCCTTCTTTCCATACTTTATCAAAGGCCTTCTGTAAATCAATCCATGCCACTAAAACTGATTTTTTGTCTTGGAAAGCATCCTCAATTTACTGTGAGAGGTATGTGGTTTGATCCTCTGTGGAGTAGCATTGCCTGAAACCTGCCTGCTGTGGTGCAAGGAATTTTCTACTTTCCAGGTGAAATTTTAGTTTTAGGTTTATGATGCGCTCCATTGTTTTGCACAGGCAACTTGTAAGACTAATTGGTCTGTAGCTAGTTGGTGTTGTTCCATCTTTTCCAGGTTTAAGCAAAGGGACCATAATTGATTCTCTCCAGATTTGTGGTATTTTCCCAGTAGTCCAGCTAATATTTAGGATGTCCAATAGTTTCCTTCTGGCTGTTGTTCCTAGATTCTTTATCATTTCATTTGATATTTCATCAATACCTGGGGACTTATTTAGCTTTAGTTTAGAGACTGCTAATTCCAATTCACTATATGTGAACAATGTATCAATAATTTCATCTGCGCTGTTTTCATCACTGATTCTAGTCTGAGCATGTTCCAATTTACTTTTTTGGTCGCTCCGCACTGTATGCTGTTTCTCTGGACTAATTTCAATATTGCAGTCTTGAGCAAATATCCTAGCGAAATTATCTACTGCTTGCTTTCCCGTAATCATTTTGCCATTCTGTACGAGTGTTATGTTTGTGCTTCTTCCTGTTCCCTCATCATTTAGTTGTTTGACCAGTTTCCACAGTTTTCTTCCATCCTTTTCAAAATTTAAGGATTCTGTTTTCTCTTTCCAGCTCTTTCTTCTAGCTTCTAGTTTGGCTCTTTGGAATTTAGCTTTTGCGTGTTGATGTTTGTTGTGATGTTCCTGGCTTGGGTTATTTTCCACTTCCGTCCGTGCTTTTTCTAATTCCTCTTGCAGCAGTTCTAGTTGTTCACTCCAGTATGGCTTGTATTGTTTGCTTGCTCCTCTTGGTATTGCTTCCTTGGCATCTTGATGAATACATTTATTGAACTCTTTGACTATGGCATTTATGTCTTTTCCTTCCATATCTATTTGTCCAGCTAAAACACTACTGCAGTGTTTAAATAGTCCCCAATTTGCTTTTTTATAATTCCATCTTGGAAGGCTACATGCAGGAGGACTGGTCGATGGTCGCTACCTCCAAGTTGCTTCCCCACTGTTCTATTGATTTCCCAGTTTAGGTCTGCTGAGTACAATGCCAAGTCTGGCGTGGAAGTGGTTTGCCATGCTCTTGAGTAGTATGTTGGAGGATCTTTTGACTTATTAAGCAATAGAAGACATTTATCGTCTTGCCAGTTTTCAAGTTCTTCTCCTCTTTTATCCATGTGGTCATAACCCCAGCTTTGAGAGTGACTATTAAAATCTCCTCATACTATCAGTCTTCCTCTGTACGGTATTGTGTCCAGGGAAAGGGACTGGTCATTTGGACAATAATAATTTAGTAGGTTGAAGTCTGTGTTCTTGGTCTTTAGTTGAAGGACCTGATATTCTGCTCCTTCCATGTATAGCTCAGTTTGATGTGCGCTGATATTATTTTTGACTAGAGTTAGTATACCTCCTTTTCTTCTGTCTATTCGATCAGCTCTAAAGCACTGATAACCTGCAATTTTAAAGGCTACATCTTTGCTGAGGTGTGTCTCTTGTATGCAACAAATGCTGACCTGTTCCTTAAGAAGGGTGTTTTCTAATTCTAATTTCTTGCTAAAGCCATCTTTTTTGCTATTTACACCCTCAGCATTCCAGTGCATTATTGTAAGTGATGTCTCATTGGTTGGTAATATTTGTTGGTCAGTGATATTACTCTTGTGCCTCCTGGCTCCACAAGGCAATCGAAGAGGACCTCCAGTCGTATGGGGTGGGCCCTTTCGAGGTATAGGGCCCAGTGCTACTCCTGCCTGGTGAGTCGTCACAGGGTTAGCACCATAACGGGGTAAAGCAGATATAGACATTCATGTGCGATAATGCATGATATTCTGATTGTTGCAGTGTGCCTTCTGGCCAAATGTCGCTGACTTCAGCACCTTTACTTGCTAGGCAAGACTGTGGTCCTGCCCGAATGTGGGAGGGCCCAGCCAGTCTTAGTTTCCAGCCTCTGCTGGCTGGACTAAGCCCCATCTCCATGCCAAGGAGCTGGCCTCGATGGGGAAAGCAATGGATAAAAAGGATAATGTTTTCAAATACCTCTTCATAAAAATGAAATCACCTTGCTAAAATGTGCATTTATTTTATCACCTTATATCACTATTATTTTACAAATTCATCAACATTTGTTGATAAAATTTGCATTATTTTTCTTTTAGTAATATTTCACTTGTCCATTGATTCTTATAATAGGTTTCCACAGTATTATTTTATACTTCGATCTATACACAGGTTTCCAATTTTGGTTATTTAAATTATATCCTCTGCTTAGGCCCTATATAGGAACTGCTTATATTCTGAAATATGCGGTAATGTCAAAGAATAGAGTAACTAATGTACATTACTTTTAGAAGTTTAAGTCTAATGCATGCAATTTCTGGGATCATTGTGGCATTGTAGTTAAACCATTTGCCTTGTGCTAAAGAGGTCACAGGTTTGATACAGGGCAGTGATGTCATTGTTCACAAGTGAATTTTGTCTTATTTTTCTGGGAATTATCACTTGAAGTTACATAGTTATGTGCTATGAGTGGTACTTTTGGCAGAAGGTTATGCTTCATTTGAGAGATGGAGTACATATGGGGAAATTTGGTACAATGAAGTAAATCCTCTACATTTTTAAATATATTTTTTAATAATGAATGCAAAAGTTTACATAAAATTACACTTACAATATAGTAGTGGCAGACAAAAGAACTCTTACAAATTTTTTATATGCCACTGCATTATCTTTGAAAATATAGTAATCATAGCCTCATCATCAAATACATTTACACATATGTTGTTGAGGTGCCGAACAAGCCGTTGAGTAATGAAGTTTCTTCCACCACCTACAATGTACATGAAATAAAAATCAATGAATAAATAGCAATATATTTTGTAACTGCAGAAACAAATTTTCTTTTCTTTAGGGCTACAGTTTAGTGTCCAGCACTTACTTACATATCCTTAGATGTATAGGCCCTATATATAGGTGTACATGATACTATATTCCTATATATACGTCTTAATATTCACATTCAATACTCCAAAAAGCATGTTTTCTGGATATAGATAAGGGTGGTCACTAAATGTGTTGCATTGGAAACGCACCCTCAGCTTCATCACCACTCTGAATCACAACTTTCATCAAAGTCAGAACGTCATAATTTCACATCATCATCACTGTCGTCCTCTAAGATAATGTCAGAATTATTACCTAACATATTTTGGAACATTTCCAAAGCCTAACTAGCTGACAAATGTCGTGGAAGTCTAGATTCAAGTATTTCAAATAAAATTAGCAATAAGTTACACAAACTCAAAATGTAAATACACCTGTTTATATGAAAAGATTGGTCAAAATGAATAAGAATATTTGCAAATTTTGTATGATTGTCAAGATAAATCTATTCTTGAAAGGAAGAACCGCAATTAGAAACGTTTCATTTGATGTTACGGATGTCGTGATAGTAATGTCATAAGAAATGTTGATTGTTGCTGCTTGTTGGCATAACAGGTATAAAAAATGTCAATATTAGTGGCTCGATAGATACAAAGAGTTAGGCCCAAGGTACTATTCCAATTATCAATAAAAATCAGAAAGAAAATATAGGGGCTGCATCTAGACATGGCCTTTTGACACAATGCATTTCCATGAGAAAAGTAGGTGCATATAAACATGTTTTTGAAATTATAACATATTTAACAGAACACTGCTATGATATTGTTTCAACCAATGTTATGTTGTTCGTCCATCACAAGTGATGATGACCATTTGTTACATCCACTTTTGAAAATTCAATTTTAGTTATGTCCTTGATTATGAGTTCGTAGATGGCTAATGAGCCCTATTCGAGCTGTAAATGTCCTTGGACAGTTTGGACATGGAATAACGACTGTAGACGGATCTTGGTCTATCCGTGACTTTCTAGCTGCTCTCCGCTGTTGAGCTGCTGCATTTCTCTTCTTTTCACAAGATGATGCGCTCTTTTTTATTTTAGAACGCCATGTAGATCTATTTTGTGCAAGTTCTTCCCATGTATCATGGTCTATTTCAAAGGCTTTCAGTGAGTCCTTTAACGAGTCCTTGTAGCGCTTCCTTTGGCCACCTTGATATCGTATACCCTTCTCTAGCTTACCATAGAGAAGTATCTTTGGCAGACGATGGTCTGGCATACGCACCAAATGACCTGCCCAACGAATCTGTGTCTGCATCAGGATCGTGTCAATGCTTGGGATACCAGCTCTATCAAGGACAATGGTATCTGGAATCTTGTCTTGCCATCTGATGTTCATAACTTTTCTGAGACAATTTGTATGAAAATGATTGAGTTTTTTCACATGATGTCTATACACAGTCCATGTTTCACTAGCATATAGCAGCACTGGAAGTACCACTGCTCTGTAAACTTTCAGCTTAGTCTGTAGATTAATGCCATTTCTACACCAAACATTTGCGTACAATCTGCCGAAAGTACTGCTTGCTTTGGCGATTCTTGTATACACTTCATCATCAACGTTGGCATTTTGTGATAACATACTGCCTAGATATGTGAATCTATTCACAACTTATAGTGCTACACCATTTACCTTTAGGCAGGGCTCGAGATAGCTTTTTCCAAGTGCTGGTTGTAACATGACTTCTGTTTTCTCTGTGTTAATGGTAAGCCCAAAGTTGGTACAGGCTTTGGAGAATCTGTCTATAATACATTGAAGATCAGCCTCAGAGTTGGCATTTAGGGCACAGTCATCAGCAAATAGAAGATCCCTGATTGTGTGTGATTTAACTTTGGTTTTTGCTCGAAGCCGCCAAAGGTTAAACAATTATCCGTCTATGCGATAGGTGATGTTTACTCCCAGGTCTTAATACAGAAATTAATATAAACAATTTTATCTGCTTTATATTATTTGTAAACACACCAGGTGGACCCATGGCTCCAATAAACTGAATGTCTATTAATTTGACAGGACTGGTGTCTGATAAGTCATACCACGTCCAGTGATCTAGCCATTGTCTCAGAAGTTCAATGGGAGGTTGGGCACCCCATTGTTCTGGCATTGGCATATTCAAATCATCAACAAATACTATCTGCAAATATAATATAATAAATAAGAATTATCAAATATCAGAAATGAAATGTATTAATATGCATCTGCCTATACTTTTAAATGTATTTTTATAATGAATCTTGATGTGTGATGCTTGTTAACCTGAGTGTTCACATATACATATTTCAGTGATCATGTTTATGTTTAACATGTGAATACTCAAACATACACGTACATTTTTACTACCTTGAGAGTTGAAGTGAGCATATATTATGTGTTCAAATGAGCGTATCTTGAATGTTTAAATGAGCGAATCTTGATTGTTAATTGACCGCTTAAAGAATTTCTATAGAAAATATACCATTACAATATAAACTACTACTGGGACTTTCATCAAAGCTACCGTATTTGTGCACTGCTGTTGAGATCTTCCTATGTAATGATGATAGTTTAACATATAGGGGCTACATAAGAAAGCATCTTGAGTGTTCATGTTGACAAACGTTTTGCATATGTAAATCTTAAACGTAATATTTTGAGTTGGGTTTATATATGAAGACATTTGTTATGTTCACTGTACATATCTACCGGAACATATATTTAATCATGCCAACATATAGGCCTAATTGTCTTGAGTGTTTCATGTTATGTTAGTTATTCCAAGTGTTTACATTTTCTATCCAAATGCATGATAGATATATTGCTTGGTAACTACACTGACATATCTCTGAAAACATATTACATGCATATATATTTGACTCCTAATAACAGAACAACTTGAATGGTAACTTAATTTAGTAGTTCTGTTCATATATTCTTCTATCAAGAAGAATATTCTTACCTGAGTTTTCTGCTACAGATCATAATTATGCTACAGAGTTTATTACAGAACTATTCTACATCATGACCTCTTTCCATTCATTTATAATATGTAGTATAAAATATCCTTTGCCATGCTGTCTGTGATTGATGTTCGTCCATCGTAATAGACAATGACCAAAAACTCAACCATAATAATAATAACAATAAGTAATAAAAATAATAAAGTTAATAGTACAGTAAAAGTAAATAGTAAAAATAATACAGTCACCAAACTCAATGTATTATGAGTCACCATCAGCGACTTCTATTATCTGTTGCTATGTACATCTTTTAACAAGGAAATCAAGATAGTAATCAAACGTCTGGGTAATACAGGCATTGGAAATACCGGTTGACATAATTTATTTTTCTCTTCTATTGACTTTCAAAGCAGAATTTAGTGTTTTAGATTTCTAGTGACATTTTCAGCTGTCTCTGCAATGTGTCAAAATCATTAGAAATGGCAGCCATTTTTTAGTAATATTTTCTTGACAAATTTCTTGGATTTACGGATGCAGTTATTGTTTCCTATCCATTGTTTTTCATAGACAATATTATGTACATGTTAGTGATTGAAGTTAACCATTACATTAAGTAGATTAGTGACTTGAAGGGGCAAGAAGCAGGTTTCTCATCTGATATCGCAATTCATCCCTTGTAAATTTGCTTGACCTTGTGGAGGGCCTAGTATCCAAATTGAGTCAAGTCAGAAAATTACCATATGCAGTTCAAATATGAGCTTCTTGATAGTTGCCAGTCCAGGGTCTTCTCCAGCAAAAAAGATACACTAGTCCCTTAGAATGGATTGTTGTTGGTGGACAACACTACACTGCATGAATCAAAACGTGTCAGCAATGGCAAGACTTCCAGACTCAACTGTATGTTCCAGTTGGGTTAAACAGCTCCCCATCAGACGCAACCTGTGTGATGCAGGACATGTGTTAGGAACCTCTGTGCTTCTTGCACAGCTTTTAAAGATCAATTTCAAGGTGGATTTTACTACAGAGCTCCAACAAGAATAGGTGAGTCACTTATGTTTGTAGATTCCTTTTGGAGATTTTTTTTCATCTTCACAATTTTCTCAAATATCACACATACATTAACAAAACCTCCTTTATTTCCAATAAAACAATTACTGTATATAAAAGTAACAATGTTATTGCATTGTATAAATTCCTTCATAAAAATAACGTGTAATGTCAAAAAAGAATGCAGTGTCAGGGGAAAATTACACAATTTTAATGCAGTGTGTTGAAGGATATGAAACCAAATTAAATAAGAATTATCAAATATCAGAAATGAAATGTATTAATATGCATCTGCCTATACTTTTAAATGTATTTTTATAATGAATCTTTGGTAAATTTTAAAAGTTAGGTATAATTTTGAGTCACATACCAATAAACCATAGGCCTATGGCCTAACAAAAGACACAGAGCATTCCAAGTATGTTATTCTATCAATATGGAATTTGACAGACAGATCTTGAAACATCTTAAATCAGAAAGTTACCATGAGATACACCATTATATAACAAGTAAATCTAATAACTCATGTAACAACCACCAAATAATTCACTTATTTTTATGTCATTGTTAACCCTTAGTGGGTGCAGAATAATTTTTTACAGCTGCTCATTGCAAATTGTACACACAACAGCTGTGACAAATTGTATACAACAACTGTGATACATTGTCACGACAGCTGTGACAAATTGTATACAACAACTGTGATACATTGTCACGACAGCTGTGATAAATTGTACATACAACAGCTGTGTAAAATTCTGACATTACTCATCAGGACTTAATCTTGTGTTATATATTGAAATATTTGTAAATTAATGCACTTTCTACTTACAATAGAATAAGATGTGGTACATTACCAGCAGATGTGACCAAATGATGTGATAACAGTTCAACTTTTTAATAATTTTGTAATATTATGTGCAGAGCTATGTAATCTCTGTTATAATCTGCACATCTACTGTGTCATCAATAAATATCATGTGACAAGCAGACCTAGCAGATACGTCAACGCTAAACCAAAATGGCTAATGCAATCACAGATGTCTGTTTACTGAGCTTGCCAGCTACAGAAAAAGATGCTGTATGTTTTTTAGTCCAAAGGTTCTGTCATACTGGGGTGTTGGGTAATAGAGAACTGATAAGGTACCCAGGAATCATAGTATATATTATATCATAGGTACCCAGTCGTCGTCAGTCTGCCAATTATGAATATGCTGCATTATTTCCTTTATGAGTCCAACTTGTATGAGAGACCAGTAATGATGCTTTTGATTAAAGATTTTTCACATTGAGAATTGTGCATGCAGAAAGCTGGGAGAGCAGATTTCTACTAGATTATAGCTTTTAATATGGATTAGATCCAAGTGCTTCATTGAAAGCAAAGGGTTCCACGAAGTAGTATGCTGCTTTTTTAAGGGTTAATCATTCCACTAAAGATATTTAAACCTTATTGAAATTGTCTTCATATTCATACGTTAATGTAAATGACTCACACAAAAAATTAATTACTACACATCTATGATTATAAGCCTAATATAAATGATGTATTGAATTTGTGAAGTCAATTATTTCCAAAATGTGTGTAATGAAAGTGTATGGATACAGCTGCTGTGTAATGATACAATTGTTAGGCATGAATTTTTAGCACTGTCAGTGACTATAGTCAACAGATACAATGTAGTTTTAGCAGCTGTCTGCAAATACAAACAACAATTGCTATGCACCTCTTTAAATGAAGAAATTGTGATTGTAAACTCAAATCATTCATCCAAGTAACAGAGGGAATGAAAGTAAACATAATTAACTTCCTTCTCTGCTAGTGTTCAGCTCAACAGGACGAGGCATATTTAAGTGTTGACTATCTACTTAGCCAATGATGTAATTGTTAAAATCGTTCGAAATGTTGGCCATTTTTAGGAATATTTTAAAATTATTATTTCTATCTGATTAGCTGATAAATTAGATCAACAGGTTTCATTTGTTTTCACAGACGACATTATATGAACACATTAGTTTATTATGAAATTACATCATAAATAGAATAGGCCTAAGCATTATATAATTGATTTAATATATCGGACAAGAATAGGCAAGTCACTCATTGTTCTTCTTGTATTTTCATCTTCACCATTTTCTCGCATATCACACATAGGCCTACACTAAAAAAAAAACTTACATCATTACATTCAGTAACCATTCCTTTATTATTATAAACAAATTATACAAAAAGCACAAAAAACATAAAAGCTATTGCATTTTTATAACCTTCATCAATAAAGCAATCCAAAAAAATAATGATGTGGCAGGGAGAAGATTATGTAAATGCAGTGCTGAAGGTTAAATAATAAACAGAATATAAAATACTGTATGATTGGGAACAGATAAGCGATGGTAGTGTAAGGGGAAAATTACAGAGCAGCAGATAGTTTTTTTAAGGTGCTAAAACCATAGTGCATGAAATACCCATTAGAAACACAAATTAACATTAGAATCAGATAAGGCTAAGTTATGTTATATAGCTTACAGCTTTTTTTCCAGGTGGTGGACCATACACTCCTTTTCGTCTTTTGTCTAGCTTAGACATTATCATATTTTGAGTCTGAGTAGAACTAGTTTGTGCAGAAAAATTCAAGATGTTTTGTTTATAGACATTCTTTTCTAGCTTGTGCAGCAAGAAATCCTGTGTACAAAAATGATGAGATAATGATAAAATAAGTTAACCACCTAAGTCCACTTTCACTATATCTAATCATCGGAAACATTGGGTGAGAACATTTACCTAACTTGGCCAATCAGCTTACAGCCTTATCTAATCTAACTTATTTTTTGACCACAGATAAGTCAATTCTCATATCAATTCTCAAAAATAATTTCTCTCACCACAACATGATATGGTAATCAGATCTAGCTAAACACAGACACACCATGATATGATAATCAGATCTAGCTAAACACAGACACAACATGATATGATAATCAGATCTAGCTAAACACAGACACAACACAACACATACATTGCACACGTTTATAAATTGTGATTACATAAATAAGAGAAGTGTACATTCAAACAACACATTGATACATAAGTAGTAGAAACAACAAAAATTACACATACAAGAAATGAGTGTTCACTTTCACTGTTAACCCATTCGGAACCAATCCACAATATAACGACTCGATATTAAACTCTACAGAACATATTGCCAGATTAACGGTTTTTTATTTTTGATTGATCATATATTGATCAATTATATTTCGTTTTGGCCAGTATAGA
Organism: Meghimatium bilineatum; assembly: GCA_034231615.1. Classification (NCBI taxonomy): domain Eukaryota; kingdom Metazoa; phylum Mollusca; class Gastropoda; order Stylommatophora; family Philomycidae; genus Meghimatium; species Meghimatium bilineatum. Next base: position 19,416,592 of record CM067315.1, read on the forward strand.
TTTTTGTTAACACAAAAACATTGTAGATACTTTCATTTCTGTGTTAATCCTAGGACGAAGCGGATGTGTTGTAGGAAAGTGGGTTTTTTTTTTTAATTTTAACTTGTTTTATTTAATTCTAACAAAAAATGGCAATGCCCACCCCTTCCAGATACAGTGCAGAACAATCTATGATAACATTTCAGAGCTTGCTAATTAGTGAATTTGATAAATATTATTAAGAAAGCGATTATAGGCCGCTAATGTGGAAGTGCTGAAAAATAAATCAAAGCAGTCTTAGGTTTCATTAAAAATTTAGCAACACTTCTTACATCAGATCAAGGAATGTAAGTTCCTCTCAAGAAGCATCTAATAGTAGAGATGAATCTACTGATCAAGAGAATTTAGCTGGTACTTCTAGGCCTACTAATGCTACAGGTAGGCCTACTAATGCTACAGGTAGGCCTACTAATGCTACAGGTAGGCCTATGCATCAAACTACTACAAATGGATAAGCTAGGCCTAGGATTGATGCTGTGTGGCATGATGTCCTAGAGGGAAAGAGAATAGGAGTGTCTCACTTCACTGATACATTCTGGCTGCAAACTTGTCCTTCCTAACAATGCCTCCTATATTTCCTATCCTTGATAACAGAACCAATAATTTACAATCTAATAGCAAATGCCAATTCGTATACCAACAGAAATTGAAAATGAATATGCCATGAAGGAAATATTCTACCTATTCGAAATAGACTGATTTGCCAAAATATTTTTATGAAGTTTCTATATATGTTTTCAACCTGCTGGTATATTTTGGTAAGGATACAAAGTCTACACAAAATCTTTGACAAACTACTAGAAGGTATTACCATTTGTTTGCTGATAGGTAGGGACCTATTATTCTTCTGTACCTCTTGTCCAGTTTCTGCGGCATAGAATCACCATTATACTGGAACTCTCAATGCTAACAGACAAGAACTTCCACCAGAAATCAAGAATAAGAAAATAACTGTCAATGAACCAAAATGGTTCATAAATGATGAAGATCAAGTTATGTGTGTTAGGTGGAGAGATAAACTGAAGAAACCTTGCCAACTGGAAGAAAATGTGGAAGTGCAACATGTAAAATTTGAATTGAGGGTAGGAGTGAAGTTTGGAAACCATTACTCATTCATAATTACAATATGTCAATGAATAGATGTGATAGTGTGGATCAGATTATTTCCTATTATGGAAACCACACAAGAAAAACAGTAAAGTGGTGGAAAAAAGTATGTATGTGGGTGTTCGAAATAACACAACTCAGCACCCACATTTTATACACACTGATTGGCCCTCACACAGAGAAACCTATGCCCCTTTCAAGCTTCAAGGATATATTGAAAGAGAAACTATGGAGTTTATTTGAATCAGAGGCATTTAACAACCGTGATGCTGCTTTATTTTACAAGCCAAGAAGAAAGCCAGTAAATACAGAGCTTGAGAGGTATCATGTGGCCATACATCTCACTGGCTTTGGTGGAAAAGACAGGCAATGTGCTCATTGTGATACTAATCATACACAAAAGCGAAGTAGCTACTACTGCATAGGATGTTCACATAAGCTACATCTGTGTGCTAAATCATGCTTTAGGGAATACCATACAAGATGAGCTCATTTGTAGAAAATAAAAACTTGTAAATAATAAAGCCATGACTAGATGTGAATATTTTCACTGCTTCTGATGACATTAAGAAAAATGTATACAACTTTAACATTTATTGACATAAATTCATCAAATAAACTGTATAGTGAAGCTAATTGGATACTCTTGTGTAAACATTCTTGAAAAATGGATATCAACAACTCTAACTATGGATACATTTTGGTAAGTCAAAATGTTTAGGCCTATACTAATAAATTAACATTTTCATTTTCTTATTTTGTGTTTTACTATCTTTTACTAACCTTGTGAAATAATCAAATATGATCTATGTACTTATATATTCATATTCTGTATCCATCCCCCTTTCCAATGATATATTACACATACACTATTTATCAATATTAGTATGTCAAGGGATACAATGAAAAACACATGTTGTGACATTTTTCTACACCTGAAAATTAATTTGGTCCAAAATAAAAAATAATCAAATCCTGAAAGAATTAAAAGGCTATAATGTGGAAGATATGCTGTGTGATGACGATGTGAGCATGAATTAGTGTTTATATGACAGATGGATATATATGTAAATAATGGAACAGAAAGTTAGATATCTACATGATTTTCAAATACATCATATGAGGTTGTACAATAGAATAGTCTTACGGTCAAATAGACACTTTTTCCAGTGCCTGTTGGTCCTATAAACATATAATGAATATCATGTAAGGTCAGCATCTCCATAAGGGCTGTGTACCGGACTGTGTCAACAGTTGGTACAATAATTGTGTTAAATTGTGCCTCTGAAGGAATCGGTGGCATTAACAGTAACTCATCAGACCAAAGTGCCCATCTGCCACAAATCTGAAATAGTCTCAAATGAATGAGAGTAGTTTTACATGGAAGACTGACAAAATAGATACATGTCCATGGCTGTTTTTAAATTGGATTAACTACGGTAAATGCTCAGTTAGTGTTATTGTTATAGACTTCCATCTGTTATAACATTAAGCACAAGACACCGGATAAGCTATAAACTATATTACTCATTAATTTCTTGACAGTTTTGCAGAATTACATTATAGGTGTTCACATAATGCTAGTCACAGACACACTGCCAGCTGTTGCATGCACCAACATAAACAGGGAACAGATCATGAAATATCTACTAATCACTTTTGACAGGAGTCTGTCCTTTGTGAAACATGTACAATGTAGTTCTGAAAAGTAAGAATGGTATCTGCAATTAAAGTCATGTCATCTACAGAGATTCAACAAAAAAACCTTTCCCTGCTTGTACAGGCAAGGATACTATCTGTAATTGACTATGCCCTTGGATTACTCATACTACAGCACATGCAGGTAGCTTGACTGGAGAGAATCTTGAATGTGACAATGAGGGTAGTTCTAAGATACAAGAGATATGCTTTCTTCTACACCTACTCAGTAACTTTATAATAGTTTGTATTTTTGATGTTCATATCTAGTCCATATTCTTTACTTGATTAATCAAATTGATCTATTAGTCTTTGTAGTTCCTATTCACTTTCAGCTAAGAGGACAGTGTCATCTGCCCATTAAAGATTATTTATTATTTTCCCAATGATCATCAGTTCTGGAATTACTTCTGTAAGTTTAAAAATGTTCTCTAGAGTAGATATTAAATTGCCTTCGTGAAAAAACATACATCCTTGTGTAACCCATTTTTTATTTCTACATAGACCTATGGTGAGTAGCTGTTTTCACACCTTATTGATGCAGTATTTTCCAATATATATTTCTAAGAAATCTGATGTTTCTCTGTCCATCTATACCTATTTCTTGGAGGCATTCAATTAATTGTTCATGGTGAATTCTGTGAAGGGCTTGCTGTGGTCTATGAAGAAAATATAGATACATTTTGGACCTATGTATTTATCTATCATTAGTCTGATACTTGAATAGTCTGAAAGGATGGCAAGTCAGATTGATCAAGATTCACTATCCTTTTTTATATACACGCACGAAAGAATCAGTGCTTAGCAAGTTGAGGAAAAAAGCCTGGGAATGCAAGTTGGTGAGACCTAAGATTCAACAGACCCCATGGTGGACTAAAGAAACAGAGGCAACATGGCTACTCAAAAAGCAAGCGATCAAGGATTTGCAATACAATAAAAAGCAGGCATACATAACACTCAGTGATACACGGGAGACATAGAGTGCAATGATGAAGATAATCAAGGCTTTTAAACAAGGCGCTGAAGAAGCAAAGAAGGTGGAAAAAATTCACTGAGGTCACGGGAGACAAAGTACTACACAAGTTGTGGAAGCTACATACGTCAATGAAGTTGAGAACAGAAATGACACCCAGTCCAAATGTGAGGGATGACTCAAGGACGACATTGACATCAGATGAGATAAGGCAGAGCCTTCTTTGATAGATATCTTCAACAAACAAATCAGGGTGACATGGATCAATGTTCCATACCCTGATATTAGTCCAGAATATCAGGCCCAATGAAGACCAGCTTGCAGATATTGAAGAGGTGCAACTTTTACCTTTTTGACACATTATCTTTCTGGCTACCTTTTTTTTCCAATAACTTGCCACATATGTTTTGAAAGGTGAGAATATATGGTAGCTGCTGAACAGCATGGGATACACACCCATATATTGTCACTATTAATATGCAGATTCTAAGGTTTGTTGTTTTTGTGTAACCCACCCATACATTCTTCATGTGAGTCAGTTTTTGTTATGCTTCTTCTGTGTTCGCTCACAAACTCCTGCAGATTTGAAGGATATAGTCCAGAGAGGGGAATGCGATGTGCCATGGTTTACAGCTTTGCTGTGATATAGGGTAGTCTGGGGTAAGAAGGTGCACTTTTTACGTTTTAGTGTATCCTAACAACTAAGCTCAACTATGAGAGACCAAACTGCCATCAGTGTATAACTTATCCATCCAACATAGGTGAGAGCATTGAAAACATACAGCTACGTGTAGACAGTAGAATGAGATTTTTTGAACATGTTAAAAAAAACATCTTGCCCCATTTTTGGGGGAAGATGGTGCAGGCAAAAAGATGATACAAACCATTATAAAACTGATGGTGATTGCTACTGCGACAGGTCTAGTACACCGGCTGTGTGTAAATGTGTGCTAAGAATAGATAGAATTAATAGATAGACCTAGATTCATAACTTTACTCTGAAAATCTTACACCAATGAACGTGCAACATCTTTCCCCAAATCAAATTTTTAGCAACAATCATAAATTCTGATGATAACACAAAGTAGCCTGACAAGATAATGTGCTTAAGAACTTAACAAAACAACATATATTTCAAGGAAAAAATATTTTAAAATCCCAATATTAATGATAACAGCAGGCAGAGTGCGATTAGTTGCACACAAAATATATCAAACATAGTGAAAAAATATTATTCCGATTTTTGAAAATTGACTCATCCTTGACATATCAAATTTCCTTGTGTTAAAGATTGGAATGTTGGCATCTGACCTTGTCATGTGTGCTATGGGAAAACCCATAGTATCTGAAAAAACCTGCTGCGCTGTCATACCCCAGGATACCTTATGCTTCTGGAGGCCTGTGGAAATATTCAGCATGGTCTCTTTGACCCTACATGGAATTAGATAGCTAACTACACCTTTATAACCTCTTTATTCACTTCTTATGACATGCATGAAAGGAAAACAATGTTGCTATTCTTTGCTACCCACTCTGGTCCTGTCAACACACAGTGGTTTGTTATGCAATTCCAACTTCTATCTGACTTCTTCCTATCAATCATAATCTAACAAATATTTATACTTTATACTGACAAATATATTTTTCTACTATTTCATTTTGTTTTGAAGGAAAATAGGTGATATATTCAGAAAAGTAAGACTGATATTGCTAGTGGAGCATGTGGCCGTACGGCTAGAATGCCAGCCTCAGATTCCTGTGGTCTCTGGTTTAATCTGTGGTTGGGACAATGATTTTTATCTTTTGGAGGTGCAATAAAAAAAAATATTCCTGTACACGTGGCGGCAACAGCTTTGGAAAAGTGGCCTTTATTTCCACAGCCTTAACAAGCCTCCCTGCACTCCTTAACAGGAAAACATGCAGTAATGAAAGTTTTTTTAAAAGAAAAAAGACTGATATTTATATTTATGTATGTCAGATTGTTATCGCAAAAATTGTTCTAGCAAGCAGAATTCAAAATGGAAGGTTCATAATGCTGATCATTCTTCTTCTACATTCGCTATCAAACTCCTGCAATTAGTATTGTGCATTATGATGTATTGTGGACAACTAAAGGCCATGGTTTACAGCCTGAATGTTATATATATTATGACATACGTGACAGGTCAGTTTTGCTTCTGTTAGCTCCCTTTCAAGTTCAGAAAACAAATGGACATGCTCAATTTAAATATAAAGCCACATAATAATGGAGGGAAGAGTACCTGCGAAGAGGAGAAAGGACAGACTAAGAAGACGATGGACTGACGACATTAAAGATAACATGAATACATCGCTAGAAAAGGCAAGCCACATCGCCCAAGACAGAGAGAGGTTCAGAGAGTTCATTGGGAAGTCAACGTTCTGGAAGGAATACGTCACATGACAATAACATTAATCTCATTTAACCTTCTTTTCTCCTCCAGTAGTGTCTTTGGTCAGTAACTCCATTAAGTCTTCTGTAAACATGTCTTCTCCTTCTTCATCTCCCAGCTTTTTCTTGGACCTCGGTTTTTCGAATTTCTGTTATGTAAAACAGAAGTGACAGAATTATAAGCATTATGATAATACCTTACCTAACCTAAACAATCATGAAATATGCCATATGAACAACAAAAATACTAAAATAAATTGATAAACAAAAATGATCAAATATGAGTAGGCCTAATCTAGAATGGTCTCACTGAATCAAAATGATCAGAGCATAAAGTTATCATAATCTATTTGTTTTACCAAACTGTAATAACTCTTTGAAAGTTAATATTAGCTGAACTCTTATGACATCTGAAAATAGGCACAGGAGAAAATTCCTTTGTCCTGACATTTGAAAATTGGTCAAAAATACTTCCATATGGATGTGAAAGGCAAGGAGAAACCATCATGTTTATATTCTGAGAACTAATAACACCAGCTAAAAATGGACCACCAATAGATGTCACGACTGGAAGTTGAGAAGATGCTTCTTAGGACATCAACATGCACAATTTTGTTTAACACATAGCAACGTAGAAATTTTGGAAAATGATGAAAATAGACAAGTAATAGAAGTTGATGAGAAATGACTAGATTATAGGGCCTATATACCCTAGTATAAAATCAACCTGGGACTAAGGGAAAACACAATAAAAGGAGTGTGAATGATGATTACAAACCCTATATTCTCTATTTTAAAGTGTAATGGTTGATTTCTTGAAAGCCTCTTGAAAAATAATTGGTACAGTTTTCCATTTCTCGCCTGGATTTAGTGCCATCCGGTTCAGAAATCAATCTGACAGTATCTTCAGTCTGTGCCCATCCACAATATGCCTCTCTTAATCCTGTTTCCCTACACATAATTGAGCTATATGTGTAGTGGATGTTCTGTGTTTGAAAGCACTCTGACATAGGCCTATGCATGGGCACACCACATGTCAATCATGTGAGATATTCTTGGAAAGTCATGACACCTATTAGTCACACAGAGCAACATGTCATTGAACAAGCTAGCCATGGTCTCTCAGCTTTAAGAGTGATGGCAGCTGCTGATACTAAACAATCACAGCTCATATGGGACATAATCCTATATGAGGCATTTGCTCTTCCTGTTTTTTAATATTCAGTTTCCATTAATACTACCAGTCAAACGCAAGTTCTAAGACTGGAGAGAATTCAGAACAAAGCCATAGGCCTATGCAAGTTTCTGTGTTGTAGGCCGACTTGGAAAGAGCTTCGAGTATCAAACCTCCTGGTGAGAACCTGTAATTGTATTTTCTCCAACAAAGATAGGCTACTTGTTCCCACATACCCCCATATTTAACAGACATATGACTGCTACCATTCACAGATATATGTGAGTGCCATTATGTGTATTAATACAAGTGACAGACATGTGACTGCTAACACAAACAGATGTATGTGAGTGCCATTATGTGTAGGCTCTACTAACACAAATAAGAGTCATGTGACAGCTATCACTCACAGATATATGTGAGATATATGTGAGATATATGTGAGATATATGTAACACAACATTTTATTTCCTACAGCATTTTTTTTTCAAAATGTTTGCAGAAGTCAATAGGAAATCAATAATATAGAATTGTTGTATGATAAAAAGTAAATAAAACTGTAATATATCTGACCTCTTTCACAAACTGGTAATCATAAATGATACCTTCATGTGGGTATGGCAGAGAGTAAGGAGGGTCTGGAGCACCAACAGTGGCAACAAATGCAAGAGCACCTCTTGTGTTTGATGACATTGGACCCTGAGAATACAAATATGAAGTAAGAATTGTTTTGAATTATGGGTATATACGTACAACAGAACCAACACAAAAGTGCAGCAGGTTATCAATAACTATTTTATAACATTGATCCCACTGAGAATTAACATAATTAGATACAGAACTTTATTGATATAATCTCACTGAGAATTTACATAATTAGATACAGAACTTTATTGATATAATCCCACTGAGAATTTACATAATTAGATACAGAACTTTATTGATATAATCCCACTGAGAATTTACATAATTAGATACAGAACTTTATTGATATAATCCCACTGAGAATTTACATAATTAGATACAGAACTTTATTGATATAATCCCACTGAGAATTTACATAATTAGATACAGAACTTTATTGATATAATCCCACTGAGAATTAACATAATTAGATACAGAACTTTATTGATATAATCCCACTGAGAATTTACATAATTAGATACAGAACTTTATTGATATAATCCCACTGAGAATTTACATAATTAGATACAGAACTTTATTGATATAATCCCACTGAGAATTTACATAATTAGATACAGAACTTTATTGATATAATCCCACTGAGAATTAACATAATTAGATACAGAACTTTATTGATATAATCCCACTGAGAATTTACATAATTAGATACAGAACTTTATTGATATAATCCCACTGAGAATTTACATAATTAGATACAGAACTTTATTGATATAATCCCACTGAGAATTTACATAATTAGATACAGAACTTTATTGATATAATCCCACTGAGAATTTACATAATTAGATACAGAACTTTATTGATATAATACCACTGAGAATTTACATAATTAGATACAGAACTTTATTGATATAATCCCACTGAGAATTTACATAATTAGATACAGAACTTTATTGATATAATCCCACTGAGAATTTACATAATTAGATACAGAACTTTATTGATATAATCTCACTGAGAATTAACATAATTAGATACAGAACTTTATTGATATAATCTCACTGAGAATTAACATAATTAGATACAGAACTTTATTGATATAATCTCACTGAGAATTAACATAATTAGATACAGAACTTTATTGATATAATCTCACTGAGAATTAACATAATTAGATACAGAACTTTATTGATATAATCTCACTGAGAATTAACATAATTAGATACAGAACTTTATTGATATAATCTCACTGAGAATTAACATAATTAGATACAGAACTTTATTGATATAATCCCACTGAGAATTTACATAATTAGATACAGAACTTTATTGATATAATCCCACTGAGAATTTACATAATTAGATACAGAACTTTATTGATATAATCCCACTGAGAATTAACATAATTAGATACAGAACTTTATTGATATAATCTCACTGAGAATTAACATAATTAGATACAGAACTTTATTGATATAATCTCACTGAGAATTTACATAATTAGATACAGAACTTTATTGATATAATCTCACTGAGAATTAACATAATTAGATACAGAACTTTATTGATATAATCTCACTGAGAATTAACATAATTAGATACAGAACTTTATTGATATAATCTCACTGAGAATTAACATAATTAGATACAGAACTTTATTGATATAATCCCACTGAGAATTTACATAATTAGATACAGAACTTTATTGATATAATCCCACTGAGAATTTACATAATTAGATACAGAACTTTATTGATATAATCCCACTGAGAATTTACATAATTAGATACAGAACTTTATTGATATAATCCCACTGAGAATTTACATAATTAGATACAGAACTTTATTGATATAATCCCACTGAGAATTTACATAATTAGATACAGAACTTTATTGATATAATCCCACTGAGAATTTACATAATTAGATACAGAACTTTATTGATATAATACCACTGAGAATTTACATAATTAGATACAGAACTTTATTGATATAATCCCACTGAGAATTTACATAATTAGATACAGAACTTTATTGATATAATCCCACTGAGAATTTACATAATTAGATACAGAACTTTATTGATATAATCTCACTGAGAATTAACATAATTAGATACAGAACTTTATTGATATAATCTCACTGAGAATTAACATAATTAGATACAGAACTTTATTGATATAATCTCACTGAGAATTAACATAATTAGATACAGAACTTTATTGATATAATCTCACTGAGAATTAACATAATTAGATACAGAACTTTATTGATATAATCTCACTGAGAATTAACATAATTAGATACAGAACTTTATTGATATAATCTCACTGAGAATTAACATAATTAGATACAGAACTTTATTGATATAATCCCACTGAGAATTTACATAATTAGATACAGAACTTTATTGATATAATCCCACTGAGAATTTACATAATTAGATACAGAACTTTATTGATATAATCCCACTGAGAATTAACATAATTAGATACAGAACTTTATTGATATAATCTCACTGAGAATTAACATAATTAGATACAGAACTTTATTGATATAATCTCACTGAGAATTTACATAATTAGATACAGAACTTTATTGATATAATCTCACTGAGAATTAACATAATTAGATACAGAACTTTATTGATATAATCTCACTGAGAATTAACATAATTAGATACAGAACTTTATTGATATAATCTCACTGAGAATTAACATAATTAGATACAGAACTTTATTGATATAATCCCACTGAGAATTTACATAATTAGATACAGAACTTTATTGATATAATCCCACTGAGAATTTACATAATTAGATACAGAACTTTATTGATATAATCCCACTGAGAATTTACATAATTAGATACAGAACTTTATTGATATAATCCCACTGAGAATTTACATAATTAGATACAGAACTTTATTGATATAATCCCACTGAGAATTTACATAATTAGATACAGAACTTTATTGATATAATCCCACTGAGAATTTACATAATTAGATACAGAACTTTGATATAATCCCACTGAGAATTTACATAATTAGATACAGAACTTTATTGATATAATCCCACTGAGAATTTACATAATTAGATACAGAACTTTATTGATATAATCCCACTGAGAATTTACATAATTAGATACAGAACTTTATTGATATAATCCCACTGAGAATTAACATAATCAATTACAGTTTTTATTGATAAAATCACACATAATTAACATCATTAGTTATATAATTCTATTGATATAATCATACATAAATAACAATGTTTCTTTGATGTAATAATGTAATAACAATGTGATGTTTCTTTCGCATTTTTTGTGCTTCACATGCAAATAAATGAATTCTGACTTTATTAAAAGTCAAACACGCTCAATAAAGTATAAGGAGAGTAAGATGTATTATCTGGTTTTTAACAAAAGTAACGGGACGACATTTAGAATTATTGTGATTGAATGAAATACTACAGTATTTTTATAATCTCTTTTGGTGAAGACTGATGAGATTCATTATGAATCATTGATTCTTAATAGCAACGTTTATGAGCAAAATACAAACATCTATTGAAAAGACGAACCGCAGAACAAGAGTTAACTATAGGCCGATATCTTTATTGTAATGCTATTTAGATATTCTAAATTTGACTGATCTACACGTTCAAAATCTTTGAAACTAAATGAACTCTATCCTGACTATTTAAGTTTAATTAGCTTAGGGCCCATATGTGTTTTACATATTTGCCAAGAAAAACTTAATATGTTCAGACTACAATAAATACAAAGTGAATAATTTGAAAGCTTACTTCCATAAGTTCTCTGACCAGCTTGTCAAAGCGTAAACGACCTGCTTGCTCACAAGTACCACCAACCGTCCAGGTAAATGAGAAGAAAAAGATGCTCTGGGAGAATACAGTTTTGCAAATTTAATAAAACATAAAACATGTTAATATCTACAATTTCTATACCAACAATCTGCTACCAATGTCAAACTTGGTCTTTAATAGCCTCACAGAAGAGGAAAATCATTACATGTAAAATGAAGCGTCTAAGAAAAGCTGCAATGGTTACTAAACTAGATAAAATAAGAAATGAAGAAATTAGGAAAAGAGTTGGTATAATTTTATGTATTGAACATATTGAAAGACAGCAAGTAAAATGGTTTGGTCAACTTATGAGAATGAACTCAAACCAAATACCAATAAAAGCATATCCCCCCATCGAGGCCAACTCCTTGACGTGGAGATGGGGCTTAGTTCAGCCAACAGATGCTGGAAACTAAGATTGGTTGGGCCAACCCAATATCGAGCAGGGTCACAATCCTGCCCAAGCAAGCACATCTCTGAAGTCAGAGATGCCAGGCTGAGAGGCACACCAGCAACTATGGTATCATGCAACCTGAATAGTTGAAATGTCTGCACGACAAAATTATAAAAATCGTCATGGTGCTCGCCCTGTGAAGTTCCCCCAGGCAGGAGCAGTGCCGGATTCTGAACCTCGACAGAATCCACCCCCAGCTACTGGAGGTCCCTCTTGTCTACCTCGTGGAGCCAGGAGCAGAAGAAGAAAGCAAATGGCCAACCAGACAGGACAAAAACCCCTATGAATATTATGCACTGAAATGCAGAGGGAGTTCGAAATTAAAAAACTGAACTAGAAAACACCTTGCACTAGAAAGAAATTAGTATTTGCTGCATACAGGAAACCCAACTTAACAAAAAAATAACACTCAAAATACGAGGGTACCAATGCTTTAGAGTAAACAGGAAAGATCGGAGGAAAGGCGGCATACTAACTCTGGTCAAGGATAACATCAACGCCATAGAAAGTAAACATAAGAGAAGGTCGCCGAATACCAGATGATTCACATAAAAGACAACTCCCTTGAACTGAACATACTAAACTTCTACTGCCAAAATAACATCCCACTAAACATGACCAGTATTAACATCCCGAACAAACATTTTCTGGCAGTGGGAGACTTCAACAGCCACTCCCAAAGCTGGGGATATAACAATTTAGACAGAAGGGGAGAAGAGAAAGTTGGAAAGATGATAACAACCTAATCCTCCTGAACAGGATCCAGCAACTTTCTACTCAAGAAGATGGCATAGCACCTGAACTCCAGACCTGGCATTCTGCACCTCAGAACTGGCTGGAATAATAGAAAGTACAATAGGCAAACAACTTGGTGGCAGTGATCACAGTCAAGTTATCATCCAAGTGAACAAATCAACAATTACAAGACCAACTAAGCCAAGATGGAACTACAAGAAAGCAAACTGGCACATATATAAACATAGAGCAAACCTATTTACAAAAGACATAAAATTAACAGGCAGAGACATCAACACTATTATCATGGAGTTTAATAAAGGAATACTTCAGCCAGCTAAGGAGACAATACCAAGTGGAGCAAGAAAGAATTAGGCCCTATGTATCATATTGGACCAATACACTACAAAAACTGCAGGAAGAACTGACTTAAGCATGTAATATGGCAGAGACGCATCCATCACAACAGAACCACATCGCTCTACAAAAATCCAAAGCAAAGTTCACTAAAGAAAATATAAAAACACAGAGAAGCTGGAGGGAAAAAACTCAAAAATTAAATTTGTATCTAATGCAAGCAACTTTTTCTGTAGATATGGACATCATTGATCTTATATACGCATTAGTAGGCCTTAATAATGTTCAAAATACGTAGGTTAGTACCAACCTCTAACCACATAATAATTTCTTTGTCGTCAAGCTGAGTTATTTTAGCATCGTTGTGAAACTCATCCATATTGCAATCCATCAAATGCATGAGAGAGAACACTAAGTTGTGATCTGTTGTCGGCGAAAGCTCCTAAATAATGAAAATAATCATTCAGAACAATTGAATAGAATGTTTAAGATTGTATATTATAAGTATATAGGCCTATATCCATTTCATAATAAGCAACATCATCATCTCTTTTTCCTAATCGAAAAATCTGATATTGTTTTTTAATTTTAAAGAATATTCTTACTCACATTATTTATAGTAACTAACATCTCTCCTTCTAGTTGGTAGTTGGCCTATATTTTATTCAGGTCATGGCGATGAAATCATCATTTTGTCTGTAATCATTTTCTAGGCAATATTTTATGAGTAGTAAGTTACTATTGCTATCTGAGCGTTTGGATGCACAGTTGCAAGATTTAACACTTTTCGATCCAAGACTCTTGCTGTACTTCCTCGCCAAAGAGCCGGACTTATGTCCGTCTACGTGTTCACAATATTTTACACCATAAATCATCTATTCAAAATACTTCATAATGACAAACGTCGTTCACAAGATCACGGTTTGTTTGTTTGTATGAGACTCCAGGAATAACGAGCGATTAGCTCTTACTTCCTATGTTCAATAGGGAGGTTTCTGAGCTTTCTTTTTTCACAACACACTTCACCTTTCGGATTGGTGCAATGGCTATTGGATGTGCTTTTTGCCTATTGGAAGGGGGGGGGGGTTACATGAGACGAGACAAGGCGAGCTGATAATTTGTTTGGGTCACCCATTGTTTGTCTATCCTCTAACGAGGCGCTCCGCAGCCAGCTACTGTTCCTCGTGTAGGAAGACCATTCCCTTTGTGTCCCTATGTCACAGACCTGATTTCTTCTGTATGAGCCGTGTTGGGCAACGGCGACGGTCGAATTATACTCAGGGTTGATACACCCTCCTAGACGAGGTACTGCTTTGCCAAATACGTCGGGCGTCTGGGATTTGACCTGTGCATTTCTCACGCACTCGTCTCGTCCGCTTGAGATGGCCTTCCATTCCATCGCCAGGCGAGGTCTGTGTATTTTGACTCTTCGCCATTGCCTATATTACCCAAAGAGGTAGGTAAAATACGAATCTCTGACGAGGAGCTTCACAGTGGGCCCTTGGGTACTGAGCCCAATTCTCTATCAGCCGTGTTAGGCAACGGCCGACAGTCGAGTTGGGCTATGTGTGCAGCATCGTTAGAGACTTCTACCCCCTCTACGTTGTCACCAGTGCCCAGATTCCGAGTCCAAACACCGCTTCAGTCAGACATTTCAACAATGCGCTCCCCGAAATTTGTTCAATGCTTGTCATGTGTGCAATGGGAAGCTGTATTCAAATATTTCTTCCATACCCAGGAGTGTATGTTCAAGTTGGCGTATCAAATACCAAAGTCATGACTCCTACTTTGAATGGAATCAATTGTGATGGGACATATAGAATTATGTGTGTTCTCGAGCATGAACAGCTCTTGCGCCAGTCCATCTCGTGTTGGACCATTGTAGCTCCGTTACCACTGAATCGACTCACGTACACTAAGCTGTCCTCTAGCGTGTGTTCCCGAAATTTTCCAGATTCGGTGTGTACTCGTATGATTACCGTATGTTAGGGACACTTACATTGGTCACACCTCCAATGTTTCTGCTTTTTAAGTCGATCAAGTCGAAATGCACGGATGCGATGTATATGTTGGAAGTAACGGCGTAGAGGTTTCGAGGATATTTCCTGTTTCCCTGTAGGCAATTTTCATTCCATCTACATCATCCACAGACATGAGCCTAAAAGCGTTAGCCAGGAATACAGCAAGAGCAAGCAACTGTATTCTGTTTCCAGGTTGCACCACGAGAAGGTACTTTTAGGATCTTGGTTATCTACTAACCCTGGGTCCGCACGAGAGCAATGCGAGACATTTTGCACCCCACAAGATTACCGTAGTCAAGTAAATTAATCAGTAGCAACATTATGTTATGAGTGTTGCAGGCACACATGCAAGATTAACAAACCTTAACACCAGCTTTTCGCAGCATACATAGTCCAGCATCCAGAAAACGTTCAAAAAGATTGTTAACTATTGTCCTCATGCTTTCTAGAAAAAAAGCAGGTTTTGAATGTAGCCATGACTTGACCAACGGTCTCCAACCTAGAGTGGATGGTTCCATATAAATCATCCCGCATCTTGATACCTATTTGGAAATATGACAAACTGTGATTTTGATGCTTATATTCAAATCTGTTATTAAGACACACTTTTACCTTTGTCCATTGCTACTTCTGCCTTACAGTAATATAAAATCGATGCATTCCTTCTCTTCTACGATCGTTCTGTATCTCCTACAGGCTAGCAGGATGTAGTCCGGAGAACGTTATACGCTGTATCTTGATCTAAGGTTTGAATATAATACCTTCACTATTCTAACTGACACATCCAACTTCAGTATTGCTTTTGGATCAATTTAATACGACATGGAAGATGTCAAGGAATCTATTGCACATACGACATTATGACCCGAGGCACCACGTGGTTTGGCTCGCAGAATGCAACTGAGGCAAGACTAAAATTCTATAAATCTAGGATCTTACTCCATAGCACCACACGCTTACATTATGTAATAGTTATATATGTACAATAATAATAACCGCCCTATTGTTGTTAGATAGGTACATTGCGTCGAGCTGATGGTGAAACTAGAATGAAATTATAGTTATATACATACATATATATATATATATATATATATACAAATTGGTAGCATATCCTATCCAGGAAGTAGAAGAAGAGAATAATAAAAAAGAAGTATATATAGGACCTATGGAATAAAGAAGAGAAAGACGCAAACAAAATTCTTCTGTTGCTGTGACATTATCGCTTGAAAAGCCTTATTTCTGAGAAAATGCTCAAATGATTGCTTCCTGTTTCGTAATGACCGTCTGTAAGAAGTAAAATATTATACATATATGTGTTGTATTTGTATATTTGTCCATTCTTGTACTCTTATGTTAGTTTATGTGTTGTTATGTCTTTCGCGTTTGGTTAGTTATTTCCTTTGCCTTGTACTTATGGTATAGTTATGGGTGTCTCCGTCTTGGTATGTTAATGTAGAGTTTGTATTGGTCTATTATTACACTAGTATATCTGCTATGTTATGTGTCAGCTCAGTCATGAATCTATGACATAATGTCATATTCTATTGTGCCTCTTTGTGGGTTAGATATTATCCTGGTTTGTTGCCTTAGTCTTATACATCTCTTCCTGTTGCGCAAATTCCCTTTCCGTTCAAACTATGGTTCTTGAGCATAACTAGTACAGTATTATCATTTTTGCTCGACCTTCCGCATGATGTTATATGTACTACTATTTAGGTACATGTTTGTTAATTCACCGGTTTTAATTAAAACTGACAATCGACGGGAAATAATATCGTGCTTTTTGGAAAACATGTTTCCTCTTTGAATATAGTCCTTCTCAAGATTAGCGACATGAAGTATACGCAAATTGGTCAATAAAATATATTTGTATTTGTAGGAGTTTATGATAGTGACACTTGCTTGAAAGGTGGGAAAATATCTTCCGTTCAATACCGATGTCAGTGTTGTCAACACGTCTTGATGACAGTTAAAACATTAGCATAAAACATTATTTTTAACCCCAAACGATAGTCCATTTTTTGTTATATTAAGGCGCATATCAAGAAATATTGTGGTAGTAGTTTATCATGAATTTTGACTTTAAGACTTTAATCTTTTTTAAAGTGTGTTACAGAGAGATATTTCATAGCGCTTATTATATAATTTGAGACTTCTGGCGTTAGTATTTACTACCGTTCTTATTTTAGAAATAGGTCATACTGACTCCTTACTTGCCGCGATGTCCTCCTTCATATTAGTACAGAGGTACACACACACACCATGACCGTTTCCAATAAAGATCTGTCAACTGAATTATTTAGGCCTCTATTTGTAACGTTTTTGATTGCTGGTGTGTTTTCGGTTGGTCACTATTTATTTACTTGGAATCGCTTTGATTATTTTTTGTCAATTTAAAAAATAAACTTTTTCAAGTATATCAATGGTGAAGAACGGAAAGCACGAGAACAATCAAGAAAATAAACAAATAAAGTCCTTATTAATTCTGTTGAAAGGTCTTATAGCTACGTCAAAGGTTACACACGAGAGCACACATTCACCTTCCATGTGATATTGAGAAGGGAGATGCTTCTGTAGTTGTTTCAGTCACCTTTGTCACCCTTGTTCTTGTAAAGAGCTACTATCTTTGTGTCCCGCGTATCGTGGGGATTTTGCTTTCCCTCCAGCACGTTATAAAGAGTTGGTACAGATGGGGACCCAGGACATCACTGTTTTCCCATAAGATTTCAGCCGGAATGTTGTCTGCTCCTGTTGCATTGCCGTTAGCTAGTTTATCAGTTAATGTTAACAGTTAATAATCAGTTAATACTATTCATTCTATGCGAAATCACACATATTTCTTCATTTTCTGTAACTGAATAAAGAATTTTTGTAATGTGACATTGCTTATGTATTCTTGCGTGAATGAATTCAGAGTTCAACCAGTTTTAATAATATTCTGAAATGGCAGATTCAATATATATCCATCTATCCTTACTTGGTTGAATAAGTTTCAGTATAAGTAAGTTTCATTCATCATTTACTAAATCACGAAGTTTGTTTCTCTAATCACGAACTCTAGGATGTTTGGAAGACTCGCTTAGAATAAGTTTCAGTATAAGTAAGTTTCATTCATCATTTACTAAATCACGAAGTTTGTTTCTCTAATCACGAACTCTAGGATGTTTGGAAGACTCGCTTCTGCAGCCTTCGACACATCTAGTGGTACTGTGCTAGTTGAGATCAATACACATTAAACTGAACAAACTTTAGTGGAACGAAGTTTACCCGGAACTAGGGTACAAAGAGACATAAATACATATTATATAAAAGTCACAATAAGAAATAATGCAACTAGTTTTATTGGGATAAGTAATATTGCATGAGAACGAAAGTAGCGTGAAGTGTGGTGTCAGTGGTTGTTGTCCTTGATGTCCACATATATTCTGCATGATAACTTTTAAGATGCTATAGAGATGTAACACGGTGTGTATTGATTCTCCATTCCATGTTATCCCACACTCGTGCAATGCGCAGAGCACTATTATTTTAATTGTGCTCCATAACACGCAGTTGTTTTTAGATAATACTAATATAATTGGGGTCTTTATTTATTACCTCTAACACTTTATGGTAGTGTGTCCTGATATAACCTAAATGGACTTTGTTGTCCGCTGGTTGAAAGGGGCACACCTCTCCAAAAGAGAGGCAAACTCATTAGCTACCAACGCGCAGTTGCTAATCTTGGGGGCTTTGTTACCTCTAATAACAAAAATAAGAGTATATTAAATGGTTGTGTATTTAAACAACGAGATTCTGGAACGAATGCCAATGGTCTAAAAGAATATGGCAGTCACATTTACACATTACCGTTTTACTGTATAATACAAACACATTGTTATGGTACCGGGTGTAGCTAGCTGATTTCAGAAACGATGATGCAACACGGCCATGTGCACATGTGGGCAGGCAGCACAGAGTACCAAACATATACTTCAAGATTTTTCTGAGTATGAAACGCTGAGGCAGACATATTGGCCAGAGGAAACAACACTGTAATCAAAACTCTATGGACCACTGTATGAACTACAAAAGACAGTGAGTTTTATTAAGGAGACAGAATTACAGATATAGACATGTTTCAAGTGAACGAAAGAAGAAGAAAAAGGGGAAGGTAAATAATTATATCAACGTACAGAATGAAACATCACTACTTTCTCTAACTATTCCCAGTTCGACTTTCCCAGTTGATCTACATAAAAACTTCAAAAATTAAATATATTTTTATGACATAAAAACACTAAACACTACTTTAAAAAAAAAAATAGAATAACACTAAGCATTTAGTGTGCTAAATAGTCCACACTATTTCCAAAAATTTGGCACTAGATTTCCTGAAAAGTGCTACATCCGGTGGTGCGAAAAACTAAAATTTCAACGCTGATCATGTTAATACATTCTGCAACGCTTTATTCGTTTATATTCATTCCAATTAGTATATTTAAATAAATGCAACACTTCTGTTAGAAATGACGTGATCTGTGATTGTACATACTTATATAAAGTGGTGGAACATCTTTGTTTTGTCTAGTCTATTTCATATTTCTCACCAGGACAGTGCAGTCAATTTCCTGAGTATGATGCAAGTCTTCGAATGTCACCCCCCCCCCCCTCCTATATGACTTCTTTTAATGCCGCCCCCGACAATGCAATTTGATTGGTGCCGTCTGATGCGACCCCCTCTCGGCACGATAGCATGAAACGGCCCTGTTTATTTCTAATTTTGATACTGTCAACTTATATTGAGAACATTTCACAAGATCTAGTTCATTAACGAGAGCAATTAAATGAGTTCCACGGGATTTTTATTATTGATTGTTCCCGTATTAACTTACTCTTATAATTCAGACTGGTCCAAAAGAGATAAATCTTGAGCTCTTCCGATACTGGTGTGATGTCACTGGTAATCACAATCAAATGGTATTATTAACAGGCCTATATTCATAGTGAAAAATAGTACTCACGCTTGTTCATTACAGTAATTTAGTGTATTAAGAATACCTCTTATAGTTAGGCACGTTCCGTTCAACCACGGACGTTATTACAACTTTGTTACATCAGAAATCAATATTTTATTTTTATGCTTTTATGTCCGGTGGAATTAAACTCAAAATACTTGAATTAAAACACTAAAATGTATGGTGAATTAAGAGTCCTACTAGTCCAGTGATCAGACACCACTGATAACACTTCAGAACAAACACAAACTGCATTATATGACTCTTGGAAAGGTGACGTTACTTGTATTTACATGCGATACCATCAATAGCAAATTTGTGCTCGATAAAAACATTTTAATTCACTGCGTAAGCTAATGGACTTACTGTAGCAGGCGATGCTGCTTCTAGATCCATGGCTTCAAAGATAAGGTTGGTAGTGGGTAACAGTTGAATAATTTCTCCACTCATTAAACACAGTTTTTTGTTATCATCAAGCACAGTGTTCATGTTTTCGATCCAAACAGCATCAACAGGACCATCAAATATCAACCATTTACGGTCTGGATTCTTTATAGAAATAGATGAAATATAGAATTAGTATTTTGCCATTACATAAAATGATGTCAACTCATTGTTGACAAGATCATTACAAATTAAAGATGTTGTAAAGATGTTGTAAAGATGTTGTAAAGATGTTGTAAAGATGTTGTAAAGATGTTATCTCCGTTTCCGTCGTTAAAAAACATCAGTTAACTATTGAATAATATATAACCTACATTTGAAATGGCAAAGTTCCTGTAGTATACAGCAAGAACACCATCAGACCATTCATGAGACACTGGATCAAATCTACCATATAGCTGTCCCATAGTAATAGCTTTTGGGTTGATGACTACAATTTCCACTCGATTTTCCTCCAGGAGATCCTGGGGAGAGTATAACCAAATATTATGTCACGTGGTGCGAATGTACACTTTCAAGTTAATTTATATTGTCTGAACTTACCTGTAGAAATATGCCAATGCCAAGACGCTAGTGTGACGATTGTTTATTATAAGTAAGATGATGTTGTTGATTATAGATTAGACATTCTGAGGCTTTCACATTATTTTGTGATAGTCTGAAACATACAACATGAAGGAATGCGTATAGTTCTTGGATGCACTCGAGCTACTTACATTTTGAAATTAAGATATGCTGCTATGAATACGCTTCTGTCATTATTCACGCAAAGCAAGAGATTATCCGATCATCCATAAATCCAAAACTCTCCAGGATCGCAGTTTAACAATCTTCGTTGCATCAACACACAGTCCACCAACAATTTCTTATTTCACGGATGTGAATGAGTGTGGTAAAATCTCGTACGGTCCAGTCTTCCATTAATTATATTTGACGCCTCTATCGTCAGCTGGTCACTGCAAGATCGTTATTTTACAATAAGTCATATCGGCATACATGTTCAAACTATATAAGGTTTCTACTGAATTCAGTGATTTGTGTTACTCTGCAAAATGTACGACTTTATTTCTTACGTGCACATTTTTCGCATGCTCTATATGGGAAATGCGCAAGATTCATCTATAACACTTGTATTTGTATGTGTCTCTCCATATCTGCAGTGCGTGTCAAAATCTCAGAATATACAACATAACAGATAGCACTATGGGGTTGGTCTTCACTCTAACATCGAGATTTTTCAAAATATTAAATGTAGTCTTGACTGTATCCGAGCTTTATCTTTAATTCATTTTTAGATTTTCCATCCTTGCGCATGCATGATCTCAAATATTTGAAAATATTAACTTCTTCAAGTTCATGCCTACTTATCATGATCTTGATCTGTGCCTCTATGTCTCTACTGTTAACCAAGATTTTCCTATTTTTAATAGGATTTCGAAAATGTCAATGTTAATTTCTATTCCGTACTTGCTGGTAGCTTTTTTACAACTTGATGTTCCAACTCTTGTAGTTCTTGGTCGGAGACAGTTGCAAGATCAATATCAACACAGAAAAAAATTGCAGATATTTGGCGACCTCCAATCTATAGAACATATAAGCGTGTGGCTATAGAAGATACACTCACTGTATATAAATGCAATCAGAAAGGTTTGACAATTCAGCGCCGCATGTCCAGGCTGACACTAACAGAGAATTAAGCACAACAACTCACTGGTGGCACTGGTGGAAAATACAATGTGACAGCCTCGACCTTATCAATAGGAGAAGAATGGCTCTTAATGGATTAAATAAAATAAAATAACTCCATAAAAACATAATTTACCACTGCCATCATTTGTGATTACGTTTCTGGTACACAGGAAATTGTTTAATTGTTACAGTATCTCTCCAAACCTACATTAATTGCCTCGTACTACACGATTGAAAGATTATACTCTTCTATACGATCTATCCATGTAGAACGTTGCCCTCACTGTTACTCTGGAGGCCTCCCGGTTTTGTGCACGTTGTACTGACTCTTCAAGACTTATCTTTAGCCTTAACCTATCCATGTATGCCCCTAGGAGTCATGGGGAGCCGAAGTCTTCTTTCTTTAGCTAACTGTGATGTGACTGCCATAGTGCAGCCTTGGTGTTCTAGTATTTTTCTGATGTCATCTAATCATCTTCATGTGGATCTGATTCCATTCTGATTAGGTGGCCGAACCATTTGATTTGTTGTGTGTCTATGTATTCTTTGCACGATATTGTTTTCACCAGATTTCTTATAGTATCATTGTTTATTCTATTTCTTTTTGTTACTCCTAGTGCCGCTCTCGGGTACTTAATTTCACATACATCCAGTCTTTGTTCTAGTTTCTCTGTCAGGGTCCAGGTCTGGCATTGGTAGCACAGTATCGACATGGACGTTTATTAACATTCTTCTGGAGATCATGTCGATGTTCTAGTGTTTCAGCAGTGGAGCTAAATGATATAAAACTGCGTTTGTTTGCTGACATCTTGTCTCTTTTTCTCTATCTAGTTTCCCGTCTTCTGAGAACTAGGTGCCTAGATAATTAAATTAATTTACCTGGCTGAGTTTTGTGCCGTCTATGTATATTTATAGTGAGGATTGATTTCTGCATATATTCAGTGTTTCAGATTCTGGTTTGTTGATTCTCATATTGTTGATTTTACAATGGGTATTTAATTTAATGTGTTTAGGTGTTTTGCAGCTCAGATATATCGTTGTATATCAACGCCTGATCGTCTACAAATAGCAATTCGTTAATGATGTTATTGTCTTATTTTTCTCCGATGTCTTGTTCAGATTGGTTTTCGTGTTCTATTACTTATAAGGTTTCTTTGGCTATTTTGTCTATATAAATGTTGAATAGGAGCAGGGATAATAGACATCACTGCCCGACTCCGGATATTATAAATGTGTATGTAATGACTTCCACTATTATGTTCAAAAGATCTTCAATATCTTGTGTCCATTTTAATCTAGATCCGCCTTGTTTTTGTTTTCATGGAATCCATCTCTCCATGATAAATCTTTCTAAATCAATTGTGTATTTTTATATGTCCAAAATATATTCGTTTCCTTTTTTTTTTTTTAAATCATAATAAGAGTAGCCAGTCTTCTTCAATGTTCAGGTAGTTGCAGATGTCCGTGCTGGATTGCATTTCTATTTTACATATTCTTATGTCCTTTCTATAGCAATTCATTTCAAATGCTCTTTACATAACGATTTTCTAAAAGGTACGTTTAGAGAAACATGTCATTGACAAAATGGTTTGATTTTTAAATAGAGTAGTCATTAACCATTTACTAATCTAATGTACAGTATACGTTTTTAAGTTTTTTATAAATGAAATTATATATTATATAAATATATATATATATATTGTGTGCGACCAAATAAATGGTATTTTTTTAGAGGGGGTAGGGGTAAAAAGTCACAATGCTCGGAGCTGTGACTTCTTGACCGACGAAAGCTATTTTATCTTACACCTCTGACAGTTTGTAGCTTATGTTACAAATGTAGTCATTTAATATCAATCAAGAGTTGTTACTATTGAATGTAATGTATTAAGCGTTAATATTCGTGATTGCTATGGTCAGACTATTTGTTAACTCCTAAAATTTAAGATGTAACTTTAAATGGCTCTCAGTTGTTCCTAATGTTTACTAGAAGTCACCTGAAGTGTCTTTATATCAAGTGGCATATTCTTTCTAGAACGTTGTATTCGTCGTGCATACTCTGAACGCCTCGCTGTCCCGGACAAGCAGGCCTGCATTGGCCAGAGACCTTTTCGTTCATATATTCTTCGATGTCGCTGGTCCATCGTCTTCTCGGTTTTCCTCTTTTCTCTCGAATGGCACTCTGCACTCCAGAATTAGACTTTCGATACCATCATGTCTCTTTAAACGTTCAAAATACTGTAGATTCTTTTTCATGATTATATTTAAAAGCCACCATTTATTTAGTTTCAGTATTTTCAAAATTTCAATGTTGTTTTGTTTTTCTGTCCATGATACTCGTAGGATCTTTCTGTAGCACTACATTTCAAATGAATTTATTCTTCTGGATACTGTCTTGTTTAAAGTCCAAGTCACGTATCCATAGGCCTATGTTGTCACTGGGAAAACACATGATCTTAAAAGGGTTACTGTAGTGTCGCTATTAATACTTCAACTTTCTCATTTGTGTTAATTTAAGTATTGCAGTTGCCAGTCTTCCCTTAATCGAATCCCGCCACCGGCAATTGTGCATTCGCACCATTCAGAAAACAATTCAGGATTTACTCCAAGGTCATACCTGATCTTTAATTTTTCCAAGGGCATTAGCTAAAGACCTATATGCTGATGTTTTACCACCAATAGGATCGCCGACAACCATAAAACCGTGTCGGACAATCATCATTTCATAGATCTGAAAATAGATTGAAAAGGTGTCATACAAATACATAAGCATTGCGAATATAATTATACACATCATTATTATTTGATTTTGTACATCACTATTTGATTGTCGTGGCTTTCAATTTTATTCTTTTAAACTGCATGTAATATATTATATAATGTAAATAACATATTGTCTTACTATTACTAATATTCTATTTTTAATTAATTTAAAGATCATCAATTGCTCATTGATTCTAATGTTTTTAAAATAATACTTAACACTTCGAAATATTTATCATATCTTGTCTTTCTTGTCTATCATATGTCTATCTTTTATGCAGATTATTTGTTTGACTGGCAATACACATTCTTAAAACTGTTGTATCCAAAATATTTTGTAAACCATTTACATTGTTCATATATTCTGTAGTTGTTTTGTTAGGCATAGGGGCCTACTACATATAACACTTGGTACTTTCCTGAAATACAGGTTCAGCTACTTTAACGAAACTTTAACTCACGCTTGTAATTTTTATGAAAAAAATAAATCAACATATAATACGGCCTATGTAGATCAATGTGAGGAGAGATAACTTGTACATAAAAATTATAGTAGCGAATAATGGATACTTCATTATCTTTATATATAAATGTCTATTATCGTAGCTCTGTAATTTTGGTCTTATGTGCTCCTCGAAAACAGCACACAGACGAACCATATTTGGCTCCTTTATCGTTTGGCATCTTTGCCAAACTGTAGCGATCGCAGAAAATCTTAAAATGTTTCCTGTGTTACAGTACAGCTGGTCAATGATATAATTGGGTAACTTTTTATCTCTGACCTGTGTATAAAGATCAAACCACAGTAAACAACTCCATAGACCAAGAAAATATTGTTTTCATTCCGGTCGAAAGTTTACTGTGTTCAAACATGTTAAATATTCATTATCTTTAGCTTTTGCTGATATCGTGTATATTTAGATCACTGTGTTCTGGAAAGAATACGTCACATGACACACACACTACACAACTTTCATAAATCTATAATTTTACACTGTCTATCGCCTGTCCGGAATAGTTCAGCTCGGTAAGAGAACGAAGTATATTATGACAGGAAATGTAGCCGTGGATGTCAGATGTAAGACATTTTTAGGTCAATATTTAGAAATTGAAACATATCAAATTATCGCTACATTTTAAGAAATATATTCGCATCTATTCTATTTTTTTTTTGTTTTTTTTTTTTTGGTGTTATTCTTGCCCAGGCAACGCCCAGCAATATATTCTAGTAATATATAAAATCTGTCAATGGCTCATTTTTCGCGTTAGGGTGTTGCAGGGGTGTTTCGAGTGGCTCAGAGAGACAAAAACAACCACTCCTTTGTGGTGATTGAACTCTGGATCTCGCGGGTGCGAGACCAAAGATCTAACATCTCGTGATGGCCATACGCCACATATTATAATAAACTTCAAAACAGTTTAGGACTACTTATGGACGAGCGATAGCGATAAGTCACATTTAAAAGAGCAAACATGACAGAACATTTCATAATATAACATGATACGCTTATCAGTTACAATCAACACTATATTTAATGACGCTGGCGTTAAAGTGTGTAAAATGACACCTCCATACACTGATTCGTCCATCTATAGACTCTGGGACAAACCAGAACTCATACGTGAACATATCGCTATACCACTGTGCACGTCGCTAATGCACGTGCTGCACAATGCTAAACGCGCTGCTCTGTTGGCAGCAGTCAAGTGTGATCGAATAGCTGGACGACAGATACGAATGTTGGCATCGCGATAGCGATTCCGAATAGTTCGATAATATGCTCATTCAGGTAAATGTACAGAGTTTCTATATCACAACATAGATATACATCTTCTAATCTCATTGATCACCTTATTTTACTATTAATTGATCCAGATTTAGTCTAAGGGCGGCTTTGTTGTGTTTATGTCAGCAAAACGTGTCACGCTCACATTGGGCGCTTGTTACTGTGCGAATAGCCAATGTGTCGCACTCACATTGGGTGCTTGTTACTGTGCGAATAGCTAATGTGTCGCACTCACATTGGGTGCTTGTTACTGTGCGAATAGCCAATGTGTCGCACTCACATTGGGTGCTTGTTACTGTGCGAATAGCCAATGTGTCGCACTCACATTGGGTGCTTGTTACTGTGCGAATAGCCAATGTGTCGCGCTCAGGAAAAGGTACTGGTTTTGTCTATCCGCAGGTTGATGATGATCAGAATATCCTGACTTAAGCGTAGGGGTGGTGACCAGGAGATATAGCTGTTTATCCAAGTCCAAATGTGTCGTCATAGAGAACGTTTAATCTTCGTGTAATCCAGTTTTGTTAAAGTTTGTCTTGATATATCTCTATGAATATATTTCTAGGTCTTCCTCTGGTCTTGTATCCGGATCTTCTAATGTCATATATTCTTTTCGATATTTGGTTATGGTTCATTCTTATAAGGTGTTCACGCCACCAGATCTGTTTTTTCTCGATGTATTATGTGCATGTTCTTATATAGCGATTCTTCTCCTGATTTCGTCGTTTCTTACTTTGTCTAATTTATTCACTGTTGCGGCTTTTCTCGGGCATTTCATCTCACATGTTGTAAGTTATCTCTACTTGGCTACTGTCAGCGCACATGTCACAACCAAAGAGTCACGCTCACATTGTAATTGTTGCTGTTGTTAATAACCAACGTGTCGTGCTTACGGTTGAATTGTTGCTGCTGTGAATGACCAACGTGTTGCGCTCACAATGTGTAAGATGACACCTCCATACTCTGATTCGTCCATCTATAGGCTCTGGGACAAACCAGAACTCATACGTGAACATAACTGCAGTTGTGAATAAAAAAACGTGTTGTTCTCCCACATTGTACTTGTTACTGTAGTGAACACCTGAGATCGTCAGCTGTATAGAAGACCTGTTCGTAGAATTAATTCGGCCTTTATGCGTTCATTTTCTTGATTATTCTTGTTTTCCGTTTGTCACTATTTTAATACTTGAATATCATGCCACAAATAGCCAAAGAAACTCCAAGTATATAAATAGTGACCAACTGAAACGACGATAATAATCAAAAATGTTACGAATGACGGTCTAATTAGTTATGTTGAATAGTCTTTATTGAAACAAGTCATGAAACAACCAACGTTTCACGCTCAGAAAGTGTACTTGTTACTCAATAACTAGAGTAACAAACTTCATTATTCAACTATAAAAAGGTAAACTATATACTCCTCTTGACAGAGTAATAAACTTAATTGATACAATTACAAGACGTACATAATTGTAGTCCTACATAATTGTAAATCATTGAAAGAATTGAACATCAATAGAACTACATAATAGTACATCATTGGTTACAATTTAATTGATATAATTACAAGAACTACACTTACCTCTTGAATTTTGGTTAAAAAAAATCCTGTGCATTGGAAATTTTGTTCGGAACAGACAGTTCTAACATTTTCATTTAGGATGACATAATCAGGTTCAGGTAGTTTGACACCAGGAAATAAATCGGATGTTATTCCAGCAAATAGCGGCAGATCTTGGTTGAGAAATTTTGGCAGATTGACATCAATGATCGATCTCAACATTAGAATATTCTCATCTTCTTCTGGGTATCTCAGCTAATAAAACAGTACATTTACATTATCAGTGTGTACATTTACATTATCAGTGTGTACATTTACATTATCAGTGTGTACATTTACATTATCAGTGTGTACATTTACATTATCAGTGTGTACATTTACATTATCAGTGTGTACATTTACATTATCAGTGTGTACATTTACATTATCAGTGTGTACATTTACATTATCAGTGTGTACATTTACATTATCAGTGTGTACATTTACATTATCAGTGTGTACATTTACATTATCAGTGTGTACATTTACATTATCAGTGTGTACATTTACATTATCAGTGTGTACATTTACATTATCAGTGTGTACATTTACATTATCAGTGTGTACATTTACATTATCAGTGTGTACATTTACATTATCAGTGTGTACATTTACATTATCAGTGTGTACATTTACATTATCAGTGTGTACATTTACATTATCAGTGTGTACATTTACATTATCAGTGTGTACATTTACATTATCAGTGTGTACATTTACATTATCAGTGTGTACATTTACATTATTAGTGTGTACATTTACATTATCAGTGTGTACATTTACATTATTATTTTCCATTTGTCTTTCTCATGCTCTCATATATTTCTCTGAGAAATAATATGTTATACTAATGACATCTGTGTATAATACAGGAGCAAATGCATTGGCACATTCAAGCACATATTACTACATACACATGTCAACATTTGATGTGCACACTCCACTCAGTTTGTGCCTACCTATTATCTTTACTTCTTTTCTTCGCTGATTGGTATCTATACAGTTGAACCCGTCTTTGGATGTACTCTTGCCGTTGTCTGAAGTTCTTCTTTGGTTCCATACATCATTGTTTACAATGTTAAGCTATTTGCCCAATATGTCTTTCATATAATGCTCATACGGGTGAATATTTCTACAGGATATTTCGATGCCTGTTCATATGTTCCACTAGTGCACTGTGGGATAGCAGAAAGGTCATACTCTATGCATGCCTGCTTGTCTGAAAGCATGTCTGCATTCAGTCTGCTGTGTACTGTCCTCGGGGGATGCTTAGTCACGTCAGATACCATGTATAGGCATCTTTCATTAAATTACTTTCACTTCTAATTGTTTATATAAACTGCAAATGTGGGTTCCATGGCATCTGCGGTTGGGGATGAAGACAACTCTTCATGTACTAAGCCGCAGAAACTATTAGGTGGCGTGGCCAGTTCTCTTTCTTGAAGATTTTACCTCCCTAACTCATACGCCAGGTACTCGTTTACAGCTGAGTCGATAGGTAAAGTGGTCGTATCAGGCGAGAAACCACATCCCGGATTTTGTGTGTGGATTTGTGACCGGACGTGGTTTCCAATCCGGAACGTTGTAACCTGGTGATAGCAAACAAGCTCACTATCAAATAGGCTACCGCGCTTCTTAATTGTTTATATAGCTATCTTATTTACGCTTCTTTTGTCGAAGACGGATGTGTCTGGCCATTGGCGCAAATAAAACGGCGACACAGCGCATGTCCATTTTCTGGACTACATCCTTCTAGAAATCTAGTAGGAAAATTGTCCTGCTACAAGGGACATCCAGCGGGAGTTTGAGAATGAACGCTGAAGAAGAAGAAGAAAATTTACGCGTCTGATTGTTTATATAGCTCTTTTATTTTCCCTTCTAATTGTTTATATAACTTTCGTGTTTTAACTTATAATTGTTCATATAGCTTTATTTTCACTTTTTCACTAATTGTTTATGTAGCTTTCTTATTTGCACCTCTAGTTGTCTATATAGCATACTGATTTTCTTGAGATTTAATTGTCTTTTTGTGTGCAATCTTTTCCCCTTTGTCCAATTCATTTTTTTTTTAATTTCCAGGTACACTACAGTAGGATAGTACCCACTAAAGTACAGTTCTATTTCTGCTAGCTTTGAAGTTTATTTTCCATAAATCGTACATCAAACATACAAAAAAAACACACATGTATAAGAATAATATGTTTGTCTATATAAACAAATGTATTAAACAATATCCACTAACTTAAATAATCTATATTTGTATCACGAACCCCGTCCTTTTCGTACACAATGCTGTAATTATATTTTTTACTTAAAACATATTTATTACAAAATTAATCATGTATTCATAAAAATCAATATTTCCACGAACATTCATCTTTATTTCAATGTCCAATAATATAGAAAGCGTCAAATATATTTTTTAAATGAATGAAAACGTAAAATGACTTTTTTTCTTTCACAATTCCATAAATAACGTAGTATTGATGTCAATATAAGAATAGATATAATACCTTGTACAGATTACATAGAAAGGCAGCATCTAGTGGTTTGACAACATTATGAGAATGTATCACGAAAAGTTGCCCGTACAGGCATATAACCAAAGCCAGAGGGAGACCACGGAAAAGATGGATAGAAAACGTCAGGAACATCCTGATCAGACACGGTCATAGCACAGCCGAGGCCACATTTGAACGCAAGCTCGAACTCCAATCAACCCTACGCTTAACGGCAAGAGTGGATAACTGGGGAAAACTGGGAAATTCACTACCTGGGAAAAGTCAATACAATTCTTGTCAATAAATAAATGGTAAAAAGGAGGTGAGATTTAATGACATCATTTACAATTATTATTTCTTCAGTTGAAAATTGGTTTTTCCATAGTGTTATATAATTGGCTAACCTTGAGGTTCCCGGCTGCGGTGAGTACTGACTTGACTGCCCTCATGCCATAATCATAATGACTTTGTGAGGAGAGTTGTTCAGAACATAAGCGATACGTTGCTACTATTTTCACCGACAACGGTCGTGCAATTACAAACCCACACGAGTACAAGGATATTTCAGATATTAGAGCGTAATCTGGCACCATCATTGCCACTGTACGAAACAAAGCCTGTAAGGAAAGAAAATTCTTGGTTACCTAATCATTTATTTTCTAATGTTAATATCGAGAGCAGTGTCTATTAAATAATTAAAGGAAACAGCTGCAGGGCATTGCAAGCATGCTCAATGACAGCTGCCTGAATCATTATATGAAGATTAATATTGAAAAACATAATTTCATGTCTATAACCAGAGATCCCAATGCACTCAACATAAATTGAGCCCTAAAACATGTGCATGAGTTCAAGTATATTGGGAACATTATTACAGTTGACAGAAGATTGACAAGAGAGATTTAAACATAAATCTAACAAGATCCAGTGGGAGTTTGAGAATGAGCGATGAAGAAGAAAAAGAATCCAACAAGTTAATAACCACAGCTGACAGAAGATTAAATGGAGATATTGAAACAATAATCCAACAAGTTAACAGACCTGACAGAAGAATTCAACAAGTTAACAGACCTGACAGAAGAATTCAACAAGTTAACAGACCTAACAGAATAATCCAACAAGTTAACAGACCTGACAGAAGAATTTAACAAGTTAACAGACCTGACAGAAGAATTCAACAAGTTAACAGACCTGACAGAAGAATTCAACAAGTTAACTATTCTTACCCCTTGCAAAAGTTTCAAATCTTCCTCTTCTCCATACTGCCGGTCATACCACATATACCTGTCCCATACCTCTTCCCACCACTTCACCAATCTCCTCTTTACTACCAATCTCCTTCCTCCAGCATCTAACCCCCGTCCCGTGTATACCCTGATCTTTCCCTCTCTGATAGTGGAGTTTCGGTTTTCAATCAAGCTGAAGTCGGATGTATCAGGCAGAACAGCGCAGTAATCGCCGCTAAGCTATAAACCATGACACAACACATTCCGTTCTCTGGATTATATTCTGCTAATCAGCAGAAGTTTGAAAACAAAATTAAGTAGGATCTCATTAAGTCTCACATATTCATCCCCCCCCCCCCCCCGTCGTCCTTCATGTAACACATACTCCTTACTTGGAAACGTTCGTACTAGGTTTTATCGCAGTCTTTGACTTCAACATCTCGACTATCTCCAGCCATCCTCTCTAGACTCCAAAGCTCCAAATGACGATTATTTCTCTCCTCTTCCTGTCGCCATTGACACCATCGTCATGATTCCTCCCCCTCCTCTCTTACTTGCATCTTAGACCTTTACATCTCCAATACTCTTCATGCAATTCGCCGTTTCCGATATTCCATGTGAAAACGCTCAAACCATATCCCCACCCCCCCCCCCCCCCCATCTTTCCCGTTCGTCCTCTGAAGCAGAGGTCCTTTCTAACCACCGTACTCGTCAGAGCATGTTATCAAACCCGCTGACAAGACAGTAATGTCATTGTGTTGCGCCGCGATATGCACACCTGCTGACAAGACAGTACTTAGATTGTGAGGCGCCGCGATATGCACACCTGCTGACAAGACAGTACTTAGATTGTGAGGCGCCGCGATATGCACACCTGCTGACAAGACAGTACTTAGATTGTGAGGCGCCGCGACATGCTTTGGTTTGGACTGAATGCCAACATATTTAATTATTTCTGCTTTAATATTTTTGTATGTATAATTCATTCTGAATTATTAATGTTTATCAGTTTATTAATTGAAATATAAATATATATAGGGTTAAAATTAGTTATGTAAGATATAATCCTAAATCATTAATATTTAAATGAATTATTGATATCATATTTAGATTAATTAAATATAAAATACGTAGGTATGCACTGATTGCAAACCAGAACCGGGAACGAGGAGCAAATATTCCCTCCTTGATATCGTATTCCTTACAATTTACCTCACAACTATGGTATATTTAACATTTCTTGACTGAGACTCTATAATTCCATCCATCCTCCGCTATTCTTCTCTGTCAGCTGAATTTCGCAAAACATCAGGCAGTTTTACAATGAATTCACAGGACAATCTGATCATTAGACACAAGCATGAACAAATCGCGACCTTCTACTGTACAGAAGACATGTGTGCAGATAACGTAGACATGACCTATATTTTCATTATATCAATTTTAGCATATCAACATTATTACGTCAGCTGTAAATTTTAAAACAATATACCACTAATCTCTTGCATGGATACAAACAGGCCAGGGGTAGACCACAGGAAACACTCAGAAAAACAATACTTAGAGAAATTAAAAGAAACAAAATTCATACTATTCAAGAACTGCACAGAATAGCTTAGAACAGACAGAATTGGAGAGATCTGGCCTATGCAATACCTTCAGCGCTAAAGGAAAATGAATGAATGAATATCAACATTAATAAGTCAGCTGTATATCAACATTAATATGTGAGTTATATATCAACATTATTACGTTAGCTGTACATTAACATTAATAATGAGCTGTATATAAAAATGTATAAGTGAGTTGTATGTCAGCTTTATTCAGTGAGTTGTATATCGATATTAATAAATCAGCTGTATATCAACATTAATAAGTCAGCCGTATATCAACATTATGTATCCCTTCAATATACCGGCCTGTGATACTGCATTTCTAATTTTAGTTGCCAGTAAGGCATAATAAATGTATGTTTTAAGCAGAAATAAGTACCTTTAAATTATCAGGCAACTCAGAACGGCCTGCATATCCCGGGTTCATTGTAATAAATACAGAACAAGTGGGATCTAGTTTCAATTCTGTACCTTCAAACAATAATGTGTCTGCACCGGAATTTATTCCTGAAGATGTACACAATGCAATACTAAAATGATTACGAGAAATACAAATATGTTTCCGCATTTATATGTGCGAGTAAATGAGACGCATATCACTTATATATGTGAGTAAATGTGACGTGTATCATCTATATGCGTGAGTAAATGAGACGTGTATCACTTATTTGTGTGAGTAAATGAGACGTGTATCATTTATATGTGTGAGTAAATGTGACGTGTATCACTTATTTGTGTGAGTAAATGAGACGCCTATCGTTTATAGATGTGAATAAATGAGACGCCTACCTTTTATAGATGTGAATAAATGAGACGCCTACCTTTTATAGATGTGAATAAATTAGACGCCTACCTTTTATAGATGTGAATAAATGAGACGCCTACCTTTTATAGATGGTATATAAATGAGACGCCTACCTTTTATAGATGTGAATAAATGAGACGCCTACCTTTTATAGATGTGAATAAATGAGACGCCTACCTTTTATAGATGTGAATAAATTAGACGCCTACCTTTTATAGATGTGAATAAATGAGACGCCTACCTTTTATAGATGTGAATAAATGAGACGCCTACCTTTTATAGATGTGAATAAATTAGACGCCTACCTTTTATAGATGTGAATAAATGAGACGCCTACCTTTTATAGATGTGAATAAATGAGACGCCTACCTTTTATAGATGTGAATAAATGAGACGCCTACCTTTTATAGATGTGAATAAATGAGACGCCTACCTTTTATATGTGAGTACATGAGACAACTATCGCTAACATTAGCTTTTATCAAGTGTAGAAGTTCTTTCTCACCGCCAGTCATAAGATCAATGTAATCGCAAGTTGCAAGTTGCACAGAGGGCGGGCACTGATTGAGATTGGTGTTTGATAGCTCTGTAGCGTCTCTTGCAAGATGTGTTCCAAGAGTATATTGAGTTAAACTGGTGATAATATGCATCCTGTTCGAACTCCTGCGGTTGTTTTGAAAAAGGTTCCAATATCACCACTAATTAACACAGCACGATTCTACTTGGCATAGTGATTCAATTGTTTCTATTATATTTCTGTTAATATTTAAATTTCTCATCAACACATCCACCAATCCTTCTTGCCATACTCGATCAAATGCCTTAATGAAATCGATAAGGTTGTGATATATTTCATGCTGATGTTGTATGTTTTTC
Source organism: Meghimatium bilineatum (assembly GCA_034231615.1). Taxonomy (NCBI): domain Eukaryota; kingdom Metazoa; phylum Mollusca; class Gastropoda; order Stylommatophora; family Philomycidae; genus Meghimatium; species Meghimatium bilineatum. The sequence continues at coordinate 19,452,378 of CM067315.1, forward strand.
TGAATGATTAATCTGATGTTGAAAATTTGTTTTATAGAACTTCTGTTTTTTTTTAACGAAAATCTGCTTGTTATTCAGCTATTATTTCTTCTGATATTTTTCTCAATCTGTTTAACAATATCCTTGACATCAATTTGCTTAATGGACATGGTCTTCCAGATAATCGAATCTAACAATATCATTTAACCAAGTATATCAGACATGTCTATCCCTATACTATTTAGTGTGAAATCACCATTGTTTTCTTTTCAATTTGATGAATCAAGTTCTTAGTTGCTATTCTTTGTAAATTATATTCATTCATGTGACATCAAATAAAAGTGACTATTTGTTAGTGTATGTGATTTAGCAAGTGTACTTAATTTACCAAGTGTACTTAATTCAACAAGTGTACTTGATTCACAAATGTTACTTTATTCATCAAGTGTATTTAATTCACCAAGTGTACTTGACACTACGGCAACATGTGGAGATATTATGCAAAAGATACAGATGTGCTATATTGCTGTACTTTGGTTGTCAAAAGAAAATGTCAACTGCAGCGCCAAACTAGGCAGTGGTCACCAGGGAGGAAATGTCTAAAGCAGTAATACCCAGGGGCCCCACAATTAAAATGAATTTAGTCTGTGTAAAGGCAAAGAGAAAGCTTGCCCAAGACGCACACATTTTGTATATTATTTGCTCTGATCAATTGTGTTTTCACCTTGAGAGATAAAATCATGTTGTTCCTGCAAGTGCACGGGAAACATGACATTGTAAACTATTTTAATGATGAAGCTTAATTGAAAAAAAAGAATTGTTTACATAGAAGGAATATTGATCTGAAATTTAAGAATATGAAATGAATATTATCGAATTTAAAGATAATCGTGGTGTATTTATATCCAAACTTCAGAAAAAGATAATGCAGAATAACTGACGGTAAATTTGGGAAACGTTGCAATGTTTGAGAAACTCTTCATTATGGAAGACGATTCTGAAGGTGAAATAAATCACTTGAAGAAGAGATTACTGGGCATCTCAAAATCACGTGCAAACGAAGTCTAGCGATATGTCTTTCAGCTGACAAAAATAACAGCTTAACTGTTTCGAAATAGCGATATGTCTTTCAGCTGACAAAAATAACAGCTTAACTGTTTCGAAATTCCTTCTGTTTCCCTTAATGTATCCAGTAATCTATGCGCTCGTCATATACAAATATTATCATATTTTCTTTTCAAGTTCTACTGCCTGTTGTTTTTGCATAGCCTATCTTTTTATATTTTACACATGTGATGTATATTTTTAGCTATTCTAGATTGGAAAACCAAAGCTCCGCCAGAGACGGATGTGTCGGGCGATTGGCGCAAATAAAGCGGTGACACAACGCATTTCCATTCTCTGGATTAAATCCTGCTGGAAATCTGATAGGACCATGGTCCTGCTACAAGAGATTCGGCGGGAGTTTGAGAATTAACACTGAAGAAGAAGAAAACCAAAGCAAGAAACAGATTAAGTGTTGAGATGCATGAGGTTCGCATTAGTGAAGATTGAGCGCCGAATTTAATTTTGTATGGGAATAACACCAGATCAATAGGAAAACTCTTCACACGCCCTGAGGCCGGTCTATTGGCTCTCTGATTACACCCGATCTGGTAGATCACCCACACAATGTCCAGCACCACTAACGTAGTAGTTAAGCGTTTACTTCGTCCTCAAGAGGTCTTGGTTTCGAATCCCGCTCTTCTTAATCTTCTGCGTTCGTTCTCAAACTCCTGCAGATTAGCAGGATGTAGTCCGGAGAATGGAATGCGTTGTGTCATGGTTTACAGCGTTGCTGCGATGTCTGCGCCTTTCGGCCTGACACATCCGACTTCAGCATGACTTTGGGTCACTGACCCTATATGGGATGGAACAGCATACTCCATCCCATAACCTCCTTAGTCACCTTTTACGACATGCTTGGAAGGTAAACAAGTGTTGCTATTCTTTGTTCCCCTTTCGGGCCCCGGCAACACACGTGCGGAATCTCGCTCAGAATGTTTTGTTTACTAAGTAAATGTCTCGGGGGTACATGAGAATTATAGCTTTTCTCAAGATACGGAGTAACGTGCTGTGTGTCATACTCTGGCAGGCCAGCTTGAAAGAAGCTAATTCAAAAAGTGAGCGCTTTACTCGTACAAAAAGAAGACAGTTAATGGACACATAAGAAAAGGAAAGATAGAGTACATTATGAAAGCAGGAAAATTTAAGAGAAAAGATAAAAACAAGGATGATACTGTAGAACTTGGTATTGCGGCATGGGAGAACATTGGTATCGGAAATGATTATCAACATACGAAACAGAATTATGTGGGCACATATCATAACCAATACCACACGGTTTGAACTATATAAACAAGAATTCAGAAAGTCCATGTAAACATATCAAACGATATTAGCACGTACATAAAGCTTGCTAAATGACATTGAGCATACTCTCGTGTACGTTCTGTAACTGTTTACGAATACTTCTGCTTCGGCAAACTATGCCATGTTGTTTCAGAGTCATGATCAACCAGTACGATTGTATATACATTTTCTCTATTGGCGATATCAATATAATATTTCGGCTGCCCAGAGTGTGAGTGACAGAGCTTACTGAAGCTTACCTCTTTGTATGGTCAGAATCTGTTGAGCAACCACTGACAAAACCTCTAAGTCAATTCTGTTGAACTCATCAAAACATGACCAGGCTCCACAGGAGGCTAAACCCTTAAACATAAAGTAGGCACAGTTTAAAATATCAAATAATATTTAAATTGTATTTACCGTACACTGGACGGTAAATCTACATTCTGTGACTTCTTGTAGGATTTCGCTGAGTTGAATGTTATATATATTGTAGCAGCAAATCTATTAAATCTAACATGACTAGGTATAGATCAAATGTAATGGAAACGCAAGAGAATATTAATAGTTACTAGTTACAGCATTGGTGAAAAATAATGTAATGTGCATCTATATTATCAATCACAAAACAATTACGATTAGTTAAAAGAGAATGAACACAAATACCTAACCCATGGGTGATTATTTTTTTAGCAGGCAGGGGCACAAACATGATAATCACGGCCACATGGCATGGACTATAAAACGAAGATGTAAAAATGTTTCTTTTGCTTCTGCTCCCATGGTGATTTTCTTATTGACAAGAAGAGAATTCCCTGTCTATTGTCTATCCCAATATGGTGTTGTAGCTTCCACACTTGCCGTTGAGCGTAGGGTTTTGTGACGGGAATATAGTCTGAGTTCCAGGGCCAGGTATGTTATGTTGCTCTGGTTGAGGTGTAATCATGTTTATTGAAGACCGTCTTGATGGTGCGTATAATCATAAAAAGCACTGCGTATATATGTGTATATATATATATATATATATATATATATATATATATATATATATATATATATATATATATATATATATATATATATATATATATATATATATATATTCGGTGTTCCAGTTTATTTGTGGTGGAATAAGTGATTTCTACATCTGAATGTGATAGATTCGAACACAGTGTAAGCATTTAGAAACTCTGAAACAACGCTGTGACAGATCTAGCAAATCGACAATGACAAAACACACTGCTCATAGAAAATGAAGACATAACGGATATAAAGCCAGAGACAGACCATGTAAAAGACGGTTTAATTAAATCAAAGAAGCCACAGGAACAAGCTTAAAAACAGCACACAAGAAGGCCATCTATAGAGAATTCTTCCACCCCTGACGTCGCAATGCACACAAGGGCCACAGCGTATATTATATATATATATATATATATATATATATATATATATCGTGACCCTGTCAAGAGCACCATAATAAATAACAAGTAAGGCCAGATTTAAAAAAGCCAAAGCTGGAAAGACAAAGCAGAATCGCTGAATCTTGACAGGGATATCAGGAAACTGTGGAAGCTGGTAAACCAAACTAAATGACGAGGGTGCTGGGAGATTTCGACAGGTCACATTACAAAAGGATGGAAACATTCTTATGGGAAAACAATTAGTTGACTACTTTGCAGACTCATTTGCTGAAGAAAACATCATCAAAATTAGCCCAGAGAAACAACAAGAGATTCATGATAAGCGAGAAAACATTTAACAAGATGGAGCCATATCTGAAGTCAAGTTCACACTCAGAAAACTAGAAAGAGAAATCAGTAACTAAACTGAAAATGAAGAAGTCACCTGGTTTTGATGGAGTGTCCAATTAAATGATAAAAAATCTGGGAATTGCAACAAAAACAAAGCTGCTACAGACCATGAATATATGTTGAACTAAAGGAAAAGTTACACAAACTTTGAGGGAAGCAATCATGATATCAATCCCCAAATGAGGAAAAGACAGCACCATTGTCTTCAACTACAGACCAATCAGTCTCGCCAGCTGTCTATGCAAAACTATTGAGCGTATTATCAACCTCAGGCTTCACTGGTATCTTGAGAGAAAAATCCTTCTTGTATCATAACAAGCATGCTTCAGTCAATGCTACTCTAATGAAGATCCGGCGAGCTACCTTTCTCAAGAGATATAGGATGCATTTCAAGATAATAAACTGGTCCTAGTAGCCTGGATAGACCTGATGATAGATTTCGGCAAGGTTTGGAAAAGAGGACTTCTAAAGAAATTGAGAAATTGCAGAGTGAATGGTAGGATGTATACATGGATAAAAGCATACCTACATAACAGTAGAGCTAGAGTACAACTAGATGGTTATACAAGCAAGAAATTCCTACAACGTCATGCATACCACAAGGAGGGATATTGTCCCCCACGTTGTTCCTGGTCTACATAAATGATCTGGTGGCTGAACTACCACATGGTCAAACAATGGCAATGTAGTCTGGACTTGGTGATATGGTGTACGGAAGAACAAACAGTGGCTACCAAACAGGCACAAAGAGCTATGGATGCCTTAACCACATGTGCAAACAAATGGTGTGTTAGCATCAATATAGGTAAGTGCAGCACTACTCTCTTTCCTCTCTCACTAAAACAAAAATCTGGTGACATCAAGATAAATGGAGAGCTCTTGAAAGAAGACAAACAACCAACATACCCAGGAGTCACATTTGACAGCAGGCTTGCTTGGAAGGAACACATCAACAAAGCAACAACAAAGCCAGAAGAAAGTTAGCCATCCTGAGAAAACTAAGTGGAACCACATGGGAAGCAAATGGGAAAATACTTAGTAAAGTTTACCAGTAGGGCATACGACCACACCTGGAATATGGGTCTAATGCATGATGTCCAGCATCAAATACTACATTACATGAGCTAGATAAGGTGCAAATCCAGGCACTTAGGATCATCATAGGAGCAATAAAATTAACACCCATAGTAGAGATGGAGAAAATGGGGAGAATACAAACACTGAGTGAACGCAGAGACATAAAAAGTGCTCATACATTTAGAAAAGTTTCACTGTACGCCACGTCATCCAATGAAAGAAATACTTCAAAATTTAGCAATGGGGCGATTGAAAAGAAGTAGCCAAAGACTATCAGGCCAAAGACTCATAGAAAAATCTCAGATTTTCCGGAAGTTGACATCCCCCCCCCCCAAAGTCTATACCAGAACAAACCCCATGGAGAGAGAGAGGATAGTGGTTTACCTATTCATATCCAAATTGAGGTCAAAGGAATTTTAATTGAGATTGAATAGAATAGTGTGCAACGTAAGACATTTACTCTCAGTCTACTGGATGAAGTATACCCACGCGACATATGGATCAGAGTATATACAGATGGGTCAGCAGAGAATTCAATGAAAAATGAAGGAGCAGTAATCTATATATAGTTTCTAAACAATGTTAGGGATACAATTAAAGTACCAACGGGAAAATTCTGCCATAATTATGAGGCAGAAATCCAGGCAATCAATGTGGCAGCTGATAAACTATTGAACACATATCTGGAATCACAGCCTATAGCATTCCTGACATATGCAAGATCAGTACTTTTGAAATCTCTCACATTAAAGATAACATGAATACATCGCTAGAAAATGCAAGCCACATCGCCCAAGACAGAGAGAGGTTCAGAGAGTTCATTGGGAAGACAACGTTCTGGAAGAATACGTCACATGACACACTTTTGAAATACACAATTGTTCACATTTTTGAGGAGTACACAAATGTTGACAGGGGTGATTAGTTCACAAGTGGTGATAGTAGCGAGGAGTACACAATTGGTGACAAGAATGAGGAGTACACAATTGTTGACAGAAGTGAGCACATAATTGTTGACAGTGGTGAGGAGTATACAATTGTTGACAGAAGTGAGCACATAATTGTTGACAGTGGTGAGGAGTATACAATTGTTGACATGAGTTATATTAGGAGTACACAGCTATTGACATTAATGAGGAGTACACAATTGTTGACAGGGGTTAGGACTGCACAGCTATTGAGAGGAGTGAGAAGTACATAATTGTTGACATGAGTGGTTAGTTATTACACAGGTATTGACAGGGGTGAAGAGTACACACTTGTTAGCAGAAGAAGGAGAGTACACAGTTGTCGACAAGGATGGGAAATACACACTTATTACCGAACCGCACAAAGTTGAGCCAACTGGAACTGTTGCCTAGCCCTCCTTTCCACGGCAACTTACCGGTGCCGAATTTGTTTCCGATCAAAGGCACGGCAAAACGGTTTGTCACTTTTTACGTTTCTTTTCCAGATGGATTTTGCAGCAAGTGTCGTAGCAACTCTTTCCACGTGGTGCAATGTCACCGATTTTCGTTCAGTCACATATGTTGTGGCCCTTCATTATGCAATGTCAACACCTGACGTATACCCGTATATGGGTATGTCTAACAAGAGATAATGAGAATTATAAAATGCTACATCTATTCTATATTAATGTATGGCTCAGAAACATGGACACTAAATAAACAATTAGAAGACAAAATTGATGCCTTTGAGATGTGGGTATATAGAAGAATAGGGAGAACATCATGGAAAGAGAAGAAAACAAATAAAGAGGTGCTAAAGACAACAAATATGAAGAAAGAACTAATAAAAGAAATAAAGATCAGGCAAATAAAATACTTTGGACACAGTAAAAGACTTGACACCTTATTGAAGACCTTACTTGAGGGTAAAGTCAAAGGGAAGCGAGCAAGAGGTAGGCAGAGATACACGTGGGAGAGTAACATCACACGATGGACAGGTTACAGTCTAGCAGAGTGCACCACCAAGACAAGAGACAGGAGATGTTGGAGATACGTTGCCGCCAACCTTCGTTGCGGAAACGGCAATTAATGATGATGAACAAGAGTGCCCTTACAGCTGGGAGGCCCGTCGCTTCCCGCAGCCCGGTTGTGGACCTGCGCACGCGAATCCAGGAGCCGTGTCGGAACTGAGCTAGGAGCCTCATCGCTTAAAAAAAAAACAAGAGACGGCTGAGTGGTTCTTCATCGCTTTCAAAAAAAAATAACTGAACTGGTTCTGCACGACCCCGTCTGCTGCTAAGTTGATTGACCTTGTGTTTTACCTAAGTACTATAATTTTATTAGGAACAGTTACCAAAGATGATATTTAGTAAATTTTACAGTCATGTTATTTTACAAAAGAAATATGAGAACAATCAAATCGATGAGATCATGTTTTAGATTAATTTTAGATTAATTTTAGATTAATTTTAGATTAATTATATGTTACAATAGTAATGTTATTTGAGAACAATCAACTCGATGGTATGATTTAAATTAATTTTAGATATATGTTTAACTTACTTTGAAAAATTTTCCAAGTGCAATATAATCAAGGCCGTCTGAGCAATTGAAAACAACACATTGTTTTGCAACTGCTTTAGCAAGGTCTTTAGTCGTTTCTGTTTTACCTGTTCCTGCTGGACCTTCTGGTGCGCCACCAAGATGCAAATGCAATGCCCCAAAAAGAGTTCTGCAAAGATAAGTTTTATTTCTGCATATATTAGTTAATGTTAAACTCCGTGATGAAGAAATATAAATCGTATCTGCTCCAAAAATTAAAAAAATCACTGAAGATAACGTTGATTACCCATTTTTTAAACTCGCATGACTGGTGGTGTCTAGATTAAGTTAGACCAACAGTCATTATAGTACGCTTCCTACAATGCCTCTGGCTCTTCAACGGTGTGGTACAGAGCGATTCTGTGACGACCTAAGTGTACCCCGTCAAAATCCCGCCGTAGGATATTTTGCACGTGAACCTTTCATAAAGCAATGACAAATTACTGAACGTAATGTTTTTAAAGTTACCTAGAAAATAACAACATCCAAAGATGGGTGAAAGTAAAGAATAGTTCTCTGCTGTGCTATAAATAGCACAATGTTGACAATATCCAACGTCATGGATCCCCGTGTAACACTAATCAAAATAATGGCTGCCGTGACGTCACATCCGACAATAACTTGAGTTCAAATCTAGACACCGACGAACTTATGCATAATCTGTTTGTTTTCCAATTTACACATTTTTTTTACAATTTCCGATTATTTGTGGCGAGCGATCAGTATTTCTGCCCGATATACACGGAGCGAGGTGCGCGCACACATTAGAAATATTATTTCTAATCCTAACCTTACTCCTAAGTAAGCTTGCCAAATCACACAACAAAGGTCAGGTAAACCTCGACACTAGAGCAAAGGTCACAGCGGAGAACTATAATTTACTTCAGCCCAAAGATGTTATTTAGTATTGCAATGGATTGGGACATGTGAAATTGCACAGCCGATAAAGATCGTGGTATCGAGTAGCTCGGAAATAAAAGTCTAGAAGATCTCGAAGATGTCAAGATGTCGTGCCTGTGATCGGAAAAAAACCTAGCGTTACTTAGCTCATCTCACGAACATGTCGAATAAAAAACAAACAGCCTTCAATTATTCTCTGCACAACTTGGGCTTGAAATCAACACATCCAAAACAAAAACATTTGACCTCACCAACAAACCAACGGTCATCAAACTAAACGACAACACTCTTGAAAAAGTCAACAACTTCACATACCTTGGCAGCAAGCTATCAACATGAGATTCATCAACAGAAATATCACACCGTATTGCACTGGCTGCTAACTCATTCAATAAAATATCAAATATCTGGCCATAAAAAATCACTAAGAAATAACACAAAACTTAAAATCTTCAACTCCTGCATAATTCCAACACTAACCAAATGGATGCTAAAGTTGGGAAGCAACATAAAACTTAGAACAAAGACTAAAAACAAAAATCTTTGAAAATAAACGTCTTAGCAGGCTACTGAATATTCGTTAGTCAGACTTAAATCAAACACACTTGTCAGACAAGAATCAAAACAATACATGGGAGCGCGTTGCCGTACGGCTAGAACGTCTTCCTCAGATTTCCGAGGTCTCGGGTTAAATCCGCGGTTGGGACAAGGATTTTTATCTTTCGGAGGTGCAATAAAAAAATTCTTCCTGTACGCTACGACAGCTTTTTTTGGCGAATCGGCCACAGGGTTTTTAACTTATTTTAACAGGAAAACACACAGTACTGAAACTATATCCAGCGTCGCTGAATCGACTCTGTCGTCTCTCAGAACAATTTAACCCTCATGTCACAACTTCCAAGACTAAAATCATGAATTTGACTAACCGTAACCTTAAAATCACCCTCAACGGAGAAACAATTCAGAAAGTTGATAACGTTTCTTATTTAGGCAGAAAAATGACACAAGATAGAGATACAACAAAAGGGATATCTACCAGAATTACGTTAATATCAAGTGCATTTCATCACAGAACAACAATCTGGAAATCAATAACAATACGTAAACATACCAAACTATGATTGTTTGGTATACGATATCCATGTGATATCCATGCTGACATATTGTTGCGAAAGTTGGAAAATAACCAAGTCACCAGAGAAGAAATTGAATTCATTTGAAAATAAATGTCATAGAAAACTACTAAATATTGATTGGGAAAAATTCAAGCCACACATGCCAGTAAAAAAACACGTATATGTTTCACAAATATGTTTCTACAACATGTCAAAATATACAACAATAGGTAGGTGTGTTACCAAAGTAAAACATAAAACAACTTAACAACGAGATACAGTCTCTGTATCTCGTTGTTAAATTGTTTTATGTTTTACTTTGGTAACACACCTACCTATTTTGGTATATCTTGACATTTTGCCCAGTGTTACCTCAGCCACCTACTTCCTGTTTAGGGTTGTTACCCTACACTGGTTGATTTATCCCTTGTTTCTACAACAGTAAGAAGACAACGATGGACTTATATCGGGCATGTACTTAGAATGAATGAAAACAAACTGCCATTTCAAGCATTAAAACGGGTACTAGATTGCAAAAGAAAAAGAGGAAGAACAAGAGAGACTCTCCACGGTACAACCATCAGAGAGGGTATGACTATGGGTCTCAATAACACGCAAGAATTACACACAGCAGCATCACATCGCTAGAACTGGAAAACTGTTTTCTGCCCTATGGCACTGCATTGGGCGATGAAGGAACAGATTAAACTTAAGGTATAAGTAGAGGTAGAGGTTGAGGTATAGATAGATAGATGGATAGATAGATGGAGATGGATGGATGGTTCGATGGATGGATAGATCGATGAATGGTTAGATAGATAATTAGGTGGATGGATGGATGTGTAACAGCGTCTGCGCATATTTGACTGTTGTGATTACATTATTGTACAAATGACAGTGAGAATATGAGACAGCTGATAGAGACGTTGTGTGAACCATGAACTTCTTGTACTAGATAATAGTCGGAAGGTTAGTACATGAAATGAGGTCAAGGTTTATGAGAAATTGGTAAGAAAATTAGTAAACACCTGCTACACACGAGAATCTCGTGTGTTAATATCCGGTCAGTTAAAATATGAGTGAATTTAGGTCATGGTCATAACTTAGTCAATTCAATTTGTACTAAATCATCCAGAATATTCTCATCATCATCAGGTGCCATTCCGGCTGGCGCGGTCATGGCTCTCCACAGCTCTCTGTCCACAGTATTCTGTATCAAGGTCGTTGTTGTTTCTTTGCCGTGCCAGGCTGTCAAACTGTCTAATATTTTCTCACGTTGTCGCCCTCTGTCTCTGTTGCCTTCAATTTTGCCTGTTGTCACTATTTTCTAGATAGAGACCTGCCTGTCTCATGAAGTGGCAAAAAAAAAAAAGAATGCCTTTTTCTGATATTATTGATTAAGGTCCGTTTCGCATTTGACTCTTTCAACTCCTCTACATTAGTTTTTCTGGCAGTCCATGATATTCTCAGCATTCTTCTATAAAAACCACATCTCTGTTGCCTCTAATTTCCCACTTTCCAGTTTGTTTATTGTTGTTTATTGTCCAAGACTCGCACCCATATGTTAGTATAGGGGTTATATAGCACTGCAGAACTCTCTTTCTCACCTCTAATGACAAGGTCATATTACATAGTATATTTTTCATTTTTCTGAATGTTGTTTTTGCCTGTCCTATTCTGCATCTTATTTCTGTTGAACTTCTTCCATCTGCTGTAATCATTGTACCGAAATATTTGAATTGGTGGACCTGTTTTAATACTATATCATTCACTTTGATCTTGCAAGATGTGTTATTTTGTTTCTTTGAAATAACCATTACTTCTGTTTTCTTGATATTTAGAATGAGACCTTTCTCTTTACTTTCTGTGACTACTACATTAATTAAATCTTGAAGGTCTTCCTAACTTTTTGCAATCAGAACAGTGTCATCAGCATATCTCAAATTATTTATGTTATGTCCTCCCACTGATATTCCTGGGATATCTACTATTGCACGCAATATGTTTTCACTGTATAAAGAGAACAGGTCTAGTGAAAGCACGCATCCCTGTCTGACTCCTTGTTTTATTTGTTGAAAACGGCCAAATTGATTTCCTACTCTTATTGCTGCTGTTTGTTGCCAGTACATGTTCTTGATTATTCTTAAATCCTTGCTGTCAATGTTCAGATTCTCTAGCAAGTGTATAATTTCGCTATGTTAAACTTAATCCAATGCTTTAGTGTAGTCTATAAAACAGAGGTACAGATCTGTTTTTACCTCTATAGACCTCTCTATTAGTGTTCTCAATATATAAATAGCATTGTTGGTACCTTTGCCTTCTACAAATCCACATTGTTCTGGACTTATTTCTGATTTTATTTTGTTTCTCACTCTCTTCATGATGATTCTGAGAAGTATTTTGGTTATTTGGCTCATGAGGCTGATTGTACGGTGTTCTTCACATTCGGTGGTACCTGGTCTCTTAGGTACGGCTATAAATATGGACCTCATTAAGTCATCGGGTATGTTTCCACTGTTATATATGTCATTCAGCAATTTTGTGATTATTTCAGCTGCAACGTCAACTAAAGCTGATGGTAGAAGAGTATTGATGGACCCTCGCCGTTATCTTGTATGTTTATAGAATATTTTAGCAGACGGAAAAGTGCACTTACCATATTTAAATGATGACCTTAGGAGTAGCCAATAGAATTAAATTAGTAAGGAAGTCACGTGATGCAGGAGCAGACGTCAAGTAGAAGGGATATTATTGTACTTGTAAAACCCAAGTCAGTTTTGAGTTGTATCGCAGCTGATCGCAGGCTTGTACCAAGCTGATCGCAGGGTTACTGACAACAAAACCTAGCTATAGCTTGTCAAAAGTCGCGCACATTTATCAAGATGTATGTATGGATTCCTAATTTTTAGACCAAGTTTTCAATCAAGATGTGGGCACATCCGTCGTTCAAATAACTGTTGTGACCTTTGGCCTGGATTCGTGGGGTTTCCTAACCTTTGGTGGAAGCCTGTCGTGGAATGTGATCACGGGGAGATGTGTTTGGAGGCGACCGCTGGGTAAGATGGTGGTTAGGAAAGAAATAAGAAAAAAAGAGAAAGGGGGGGGTCAAGGGGCGGAGCACCACCCCCTTACATTATATTTAGCAAAATAGTTCATTTATATAACAATTTCACATATATTAACAAAACAAAAACAACGGGGGCTTTTCATCTGGAAACAATGTCATTTAATGCAAATCATGTGAATATAAATGTATTCAATGCAAAACTATGTGGTTTTACTTCCTGCCAACCACTGAATGAAGCAGCTTTATTTGTCCAACCAATGAGAAGTTTTTCAAATTATTTTAACTCCAATCAACCATCAAAGAAGAAGAATGACAAAGGGTATCTCCAATCATTTGTCTAATGAATTGTTGAAGTAAGCCAGCTGTCAAAATATTGGTCTTGAGGAAGCAGGATTGACGTTGACCACAATAAATGATAAGTATTATTTTAACTGTTAGTTAATCACATTGGTTAATCATTTTCTTATATTGATAAGAATATGCAGGGACTAGGAGGGCTCTCTGAATTGGGTAAAATTCCAAGAGGGTTTTTCTTCAATCTATTTTTCTAGAGAGATGTATGTGAGTCATTATGAATGACAAGATTATGTAAATTGATGGAGTTATCATTAACTATGATGATTTGTTTACTTTAATAAAAGTCCATACTATCTTGTGAACTTCAAGTTTGCAGTTTTATCTCTCAAGTTAATTAACTCTCAAGTTATAAATGTATTTGTCCTTTGTGCTAACCATGTTCTTGAGGTCATATCAGTACGTTCTTTGTGGTTGATTTTTAAACCGAGGATTATGCTAAAATGGTCAAGGTCGGTATTCTCCTGCATTGTAAGTGTGTGGGACTGATGAACGATTACTAGACAGTCTAGATATTTCATGATATCTCTTCTTCCTTCACTACTCGCTGTGTGTTATCTATTGTACATGGCCTATCAATGATATTACAACCAACCATTAACTGCTATTATTATTCATATTATTTATAATAGCAGTAATTGATATTCAATTGTTTATTTCACAAAGGACATATTCTGTGTCAAATTATACATACGAACGAGACGATAAATACGTTAGAAAGATTGCTAGTTTTAAGATCACTTGAAATGTCTAAATAATCATAGCAAATATTGTGTCTGTGATATGCATATTAAGTTAGCGTGTAAACACATCCTATCAACGTTGTTGTGATATGCATATACAGTTATCATTTAATCCACCCTATCAATGTTGTGATATGCATATCAAGTTAGCTTGTAAACCCATCCTATCAATGTTGAATTCATTTTCTTACCTGTAACATCGATCAGTTAAAGGTGTCACCACAAGACGGCCACTGTTACCAAGGTACTCGTACCCGTATTTCAACTGTGAGTTGATCATACGAGTTATCAAGTTGTCCTCCTGAAATGGTGTAGTGTCTAGCAGTTAATTGTGTACATTAAAATATTGTCAGAGATAAACAAAACAAATCTTGCACATGTTGTTCTTCTAATGTTAAGTCAGTAAATTAAATGTCGTACAAGATTTAACCATGCAACAGTACCGACGCATAACGAGTCAGTTAAAACATTGATTCTTAATTATGTGCATGAAGTAATTATTGTCTTTACTTTCATTAACTCAATACAATTGTCTTTTAGCGTTGATTTTGTTTGATTAAATAGTCTATGCCATATTATATCTTCTTCTTTTTCTGCGTTCGTTCTCAAGCTCATGCAGATCAGCAGGATGTAGTCCGGAGAACGGAGAACCATTGTGTCATGGTTTATAGCATTGCTGTGATATCTGCGCCTTTCGGCCTTACACATCCTATTTCAGCATGGCTTTGGGTCACTGACCCTATATGGGATGGGACAGCCAACTCCATCCCATAACCAGCTTAGTCGCCTCGTACGACATGCATGGAAGGTAAACAGTGTTACTATTCTTTGCTCCCCTTTCGTGCCTCGACAACACACGGGCGATATTCTATCTCAGGGCTATTCAATTATATTTACTCGGGGGCCAGAATGTAGAAAATGGGGATCATCACGGGCACGAGGTCCAAAATATAGTTTATATACATTTCGTTTTTTTATAACTAATTCACTGTTTTAGCAATGACCCGCGAGCTTCTTACTAGGCCTCTGCGGGCCGGATTTGGCCCGCCATTTGAATAGCCCTGTTCTATCTGATGTGGTTATTTGAATAGTTACTGATGTTAATGTGAATGGATAATGAGGATGCTAATGAAAGGGTGAATCAACAGGATAAATAAAATACTTGTAGATGAGTTAGTATATGACAGAAAACTGCATGAACAACATTATTTACGTTCTGCATTGTACATCCCACGTTGTTAAAAGCTATGATGCTTTCTGCACTGCACTAATGTTTGTTAAAAAAATAATCGGCACAAGAAATGTTAAATGAGATTAGTTGTTATTGGTCAGTGATGTCAAGGAGATTAGCATATTTTACCTCCCAGTAATATCGAAGTTGACTGAGCCACTTGAAGTCAAGCGGATTTTGTACCTCATCTTGAACTATCTGTGCAAGCACATCTCGAGCGTGTACATCTAAGACAATTAAAGCTTGTAGAGTAACTCTGTTTTGCTTGGATAGTTTTCCCCGTACAAGACTAACGATCTCATCAATCTGAGTGTTATTCAGCTGCAGGTAGGAACAAAACATATAACTGTATGATTATTTGATAAAGTAAGCAATCATATTTGTTTATCTTCGTAGCTGTACAGTTTATTGAAGAGATCTCACTTACATGCCAACAAAAATATGATAATAATTATTATTATTATTAAAACAGAGTTCTAACGTACGCTGATGATTTCCTACTATGCAACATGGGCAAGAACAGAACAGATATCGCTCACAATGTACAGAGTGGTCTAGATCAATTGTCGATATGGTGCAGAAAATACAACGCTATGATAAATTGAGCGAAAGAAAATGTCGTCCTGGCACTCCTTGAATAATAATAATAATATTGTGAGTGGACACACTGCCAGCTGTGAGTTGTATGGGCTCAGTCAATGAAAGAGAACAGCTGTAGTCTACTGAAGTGTGCAACCATTTGATCTGTTGTCTCTTAATTGTCTCAAGCTTTCCTATTCCGGAAATATACTTGCAGAGAGAAAGGTTTCAGTACCGGATGGGCTAGGTACACAAATCTAAGTTTCCAGTACACAAACGGGACAAGGTCGTTCAGCTCTAGAACACGCCTTGCTCCCAAACGCGTGGTGAGACTCGGACACGGGTGAGAGATTCACGATGTGGGTGAACGACATCTCGGCTAAGAAGGAGAAAGAGCCTGGATCCAACTCTTCTGCCGAGTTCTTCCTTCACTGGAACCAGACTCTAGGAGGAGAAAATGTTCAGTATCCGATAGGCACAGGCATAAAATGTCTAATTAAACGTGGCAAGCTCACTGAAGGTGTGACTATCTCATGCGAAATAGACGTGAACGAAAATCGTCTCGGCGAAGAGTCAACATACACCCGCGCGCTCATCGACAGATATGCAGGCTGTCACTGCCTAGGGAAGCCTACTACCAGAATCAAATGCATGCCGAAAACGGATATGCTGGGCCTATGATGTCCCGCAAATGACACAATTAAACTGTGGAACTTGCAGTACAACGTAGTGCAACGCTCCCTGACGGAAATCACACAATTTATTCGATGTGGTTATAAGAGAGCGAACGCAGAAGAAGAAGAAGCAGAATGCTGTGACTCACTTTCCCTTTCTCAATTTCTACGCCTCCGTCGCCACTGCCAGGATGATTCTGACTTTCTTCAGCATGCTCACCGATGTGCACATGACATTCAGTTCACTGTCTTGATCTCCTGCTATTCTGGTGACCGGCAGCGTTTCTCATTAGAGAACCGTCTGATTCTTAATCTCGGCACTCTTAAGCCCCATGGCATCAACGGCAAGCTATACTTTTATTAACATCCTACCTCCTTTTGTCCACCTGCTCTTCATCTTTGCTGCTGCTCCATTTCTTCTTACTACATTTCCCCTATCCTTCTGTCTTCTCGTCCCTCTCATGTGTACCGTTGCACTCCATTGTGGCGGCCTTGGGGCTGGGGTTACGGCGACCCGCCAGGTGCGGTTGGTGTTCTGGTGGGCTGTTACGCCTTGGTACCGTGATCTATATATACCACTAGGCACCATTCTAAACCGGAAATTCATCATCATGTAATTCATGTGTTATCACACATCATCCTCAACAATAAGAATCAGTTCCTTCATTCAAATCATTGGCCGATTTCCATTTCCTTCGTGTTGTGATTTATTTCGATTGTATATGATATGAATTCCTTCTTAAGGTTGCAATAAATTACTTCCAATGATTACTTCCAATGATTACTTCCAATAAATTACTTCCAATGATTACTTCCAATTATTACTTCCAATGATTATTTCCAATGATTACTTACAATGATTAGTTCCAATGATTACTTACAATGATTATTTCCAATGATTACAATGACTCACTCAAGAGTGACTAAGTTCCATCAACTTTATCTAACTTGACATCTTAACATTTATTAACAAACAGTATTTTTCTTCTTCTTCAGCGTTCATTCTCAAACTCCTGTTGCATAACCCTTGTAACAGGACTATGGTCCCACTTGACGTCCAGCAGGATGTAGTCCAGAGAATGTAAATGCGTTGTGTCGCCGTGTTATTTGCGTCAATGGCCCGACACATCCGCGGGGAAAACAGTATTAAATAATCAAGGACTATGTCTAACCTGGTTCTATTTACCATGTCAGGCTCTGTAGGGCCGCCAAGTCTAACAACAATTCACTGTATATACTTGTCACCAAAAATCAAAATTCTTTGCAGAAACAAATCACTACTAATAGTTCATTGGTCAACACAATCCAAAAGACTTAGCATAGCTAACTTTTTAAGTTGCATCCGTGAGGTCTCAGCTACAATCCTTAGTCTATTATGTCCAACATCTTTGCTGTGTGTCCACTTTTGAAGTACGGAAAATAAATATTAAATATGACCCAGTTGTGCTCAGACAGAGCAATAGGTTAATATCTGACTACTTGATTCGATGTGCTCCGTTCGCTACACACCGCTGGTTGGCTGAAGGTACTTATTGAGTTGGTTATAAATAGTAACGGTCTGCTCCGGACTGGGTTTCAAGCGTTGAAGCAATTCTTTTCTGTTGTCTCAGAAGGTTTCGTAATTTAAAAAAATGACAATAGTGGGCATCCAGAATGAATGTCAAATCCTGTGTTGTGACCTCAAATTTGTAGGCGGATGTATTTCTTCTGCTAGATTCCTTTGTTACTCTGGTCGTAAATGTGAGATTTCTCATCATCAGCTAAATTCATTTTTAGGCAACGTTTTGAGGCAAGGAGGTTTGGAGAACATAGTCACAATAGGCAAGATTGAAGGCAGCAAAGGCAGAAGGCGACGACGTGAAAAAATATGAGACAGTCTACAACGAGGCACAGCAGGGAAACAAAAACGATCCTGATACATAATACTGGAGATAGCTGTGCAGAGTCATGATCGTCTACATCAGCCGGCATGGCACCTGATGATGATGTAATTATCAGTTGTGTCGCACCTGCTCGTCGTTTTTTATGTATGTGTGTATGAAATCTTGATAAAGACCTTCTGGCCGAAGCTTCTACTTGTGTGCGTGATTGTGTTTGTTTTATGTGATTAGCAAAACTTTATTCCTGTGTTTAGATGCGCATTCATCTTGGTTTTTGCTATTTGGCAGTGTCTATAGTAAACAACACATACAAACAATTTTTAATTGTGTGAAGCCGTGTAATACCGTCAAATAATTCTCTAAAGCCTTTGGTCCGTGAATAATAGATTCTGTCACATACGTTGTCCAGTATGTCTGTCCTACACCCAACACAGCCTGACCTGGCCAAACTAGTACCCAGTTAGCTCGTTCATCTTTCACATACGCTTCTATAGCCTCAAAGATAACCTGTGTATGTGAGTATATATAAATATATATATATATAGCGCAATATACTGAGAATACAAAATAACCTGACATATTTCTGTAATGCAAGCAGGAGATATGCACAGAAAAGTGCATGCAGCATGGTGATATATTAGCTAATTACGCCGGGATACGTATGGACATCTTGCAGACATGTGTCCGCTGGCTCTCAAATAATGAAAACAAATTTTGGTATGATTCTAACCAGAGCCTAAAAATATTGTATTGCGGTGTAAATAGTACCATATATACCTAGTACATCCTTGTTCAGGATGACGTTGATTCTTGTGAGCTCTCATGAATAGTCATCTGCCTCAGAGTTAATTTTTTTAGAAGTGGAAATGATAAACTAGAGGTTGAACTTGGTTCGACTATGTCTATCCAGTTTAATTGTTCACTTGCCATTGATCGTGTGTAATTAGACGTTCCTGCATGTGTTGTGGATATATATATATATATATATATATATATATATATATATATATATATATATATATATATATATATATATATATATATCATGTTATATGAGTTTTGGTCAGAAGCACAGGAAACTGAACTGTAGAATTAGTTTAGTTCATCCTCTTAGCCGATATTTTGCTCACAAACATCATGAACACCTGACCAAGCTGAAGTTTCCACAGACATTTTGGGAACTGGAACGATTTGGCTTCCTGCTACGCATGGAAAATGACAAGAACACGAACTATGGTTTCGACCATCGATATTGTCTTTATGTCTTAGTATTTTATGGCTTCACTACTTGCACTAGACGCTGCCCGTTAGTACTATGATACCTTCACTGTATACGATGTACTAAAAATTGGGATATGCTTCGCCGAAAAATTGCTGTTCTCAGACACTTTGGACTTATGGGAGCTGACAATTTTAATATCCTGATCAACCAGACCAGTGTCTTCGTGTACTTTGCTTGTGATAGTTTTTGTCAGTTGTAGGGGCCAGGAGCTACCGAGGGGAGATATCGTTGTTCTAGTATGTGCTTGTGATAGTTTTGTCAGTTGTGGGGGCCAGGAGGTACCGATGGGAGTTATCGTTGTTTATATAGGGAGATATAGTGTGTTTTCCATTCCATCTCAGTCAACACTACTGAAACTTAGTTCCTAAAGAGTTGGTCAGGTGTTTTGTACGAGCTTCAAAACTACATGCTGCCATGATGCTCTACAAGTATGTTTTTCTAGGGTTCTGGTTTTATCTGTTAATTTTTCAGTGATGAATCAGTGTGAAAGTCTTTGCATTCCGCGTTTTTCGGTAAAATTAAGACTAATTTCGCCACGTGTATCTTAATTCACCAGAATTAATTGAAATTGACAATCGAAGGGAAATAATGTTAAGTTGTGGAAATCAAATTATTTAATATAGTCCTTCTCCAGAAGCGGCACAAATTATACAGAAATTAGCTAGTGAAATGTAATTACAGTTGAAGTCGGTCATCCGTCACCAGCGATGCGCATGGGCCTTTACTGTCAGATCAAAAGGGAAAACAGTACACGAAGGCAGTGGTGCCTTTACCGCAACAACGAGAAGCCTAACTCTGGAAGTATTCGCAGTAACGCAGGCACGTTACTGGCTGGAATCGCAAACCTATTCACATGCATGCATACTAATCAATCAATCAATAAACCCATAACCCTTCAGGGTCGTAGGGGTACCACATTGGATGCTTCAGCACATAGAGTCCTCCAGCGAATTCTATCCTCAGCGATGCGGATGAGTGTGGAAATATCTTGCCCTGTCCATTCCTTGATGTTGTCTGTCCATGTCTTTATTTTCCCTCCTCTGCTTCTTCCACCATCGACAGTTCCCTCGTGCCTGCATACATGTCAGAACCATGCTAGTTTTCGTCGTTTCACTATTGAAAGCAATGGCTCCTGGACACCTGCACACATCTCTACTTTATTTCTTACGTACACATTGGTCTTATAGGAAATTCGTAGAATTCTTCTGTAGCATTTATACTCGAAAGCCTGTAATCTTCTCTCCATGTCCGCAGTGAGTGCCCAACTCTCACAACCATACAACACAACAGAAAGCACCAGCGACCTATAGAGTTTGATTTTCATTCCAACACTGATGTTGCTTTCCAAATCACAGTTAGCCTTGAAAAGGACGCCAAAGCCATCTCCAGCCTTATTTTTAGTTCTGCTTTGCATTTACCATCGCTGCATATACTGGATCCGAGGTATTTGAAGGTATTCACCTCTTCAAGCTTGTGTCCATTCATCATGATATTAGTCTGGTTTTCAGTGTCTCTGCTGTTTACCAAGATTTTGCTCTTATCTGAATTGATTTCCATTCCGTACTTGCTGGTAACTTTTTCTAACCTTGATGTTAATTCTTGCAATGATTGTTCTGACCCAGCTATAAGATCAATATCATCAGCGAAACGCAAGTTGCAAATAGGGCGACCTCCGATCGATATAGACGTGTTGTAGTCATGTAATGTCTCTTGTATGATGTGCTCTAAGTATATGTTAAAAAGTACTGGGGACATTATGCATCCCTGTCGAACTCCCACAGTTTTTTTGAAGAACTCTCCAATTGTATTGTGTGACAAGACAGCACTATTTGCATTTTCGTACAGAGCTTCAATAATGTCTATAATTGTGGTGTGAAAATTAAATTTCCTCAGTATGTGCCACATACCATCATGCCATCACGATCAAAGGCCTTTGTAAAGTCAATGAAGTTGTGGTATAGATCACGTTGGTGCTGAATATGTTTTTCGATTAGTGTTCGGATGTTAAATATTTGTATTTGCTCTGAAGCCAGCTTGTTCTTCTGCAATTATTTCTTCCGACTTGTGTTTTATTCTATTAAGTAGTATTTTGAGCATCACTTTATTGGGGTGTGTTATAAGGCTAATTGTTCTGTAATTTGTACACACTTTCAAATTTCCTTTCTTGGGAATTGGTATTATTAGTGATTGTGTCCAATCAGTGGGCCATTGTTTTGTGTTCCATATATTTTGGCATATTTTGGTCATAATATTTACCACATTAATCCCCCCGTATTTCAACAATTCTGCTGGAATGTTGTCTACACCAGGTGACTTCCCTCCTTTCAATGTTCGTATGGTCTCTTTTATTTCATCTACTAGAATTTATGCATTTCCTATTTCTCTGTTGTTTAGTTCAGAATTATGTAATATCGTGTAGTCAGGATTACACTTGCAGTTATACAGCTCCTTGCAATACTCTGTCCATATTTTCACTATATCTGTTGTTTCATTGAGTATCTTTCTGTGTTTGTCTTGTATTGTAGATATCTTTGGTCTATTTGGCTGTGTTATCTTTCTTAGAGTGTCGTATGCTACCTTACTGTTTCCGCGTTTAATACTTTCATTGATGGTTTCGCATGTTTCCTCTAGCCACACTTCTTGTGCTTGTTTCATTTTCCTTCTGATGTTTTTGTTTATTTTGCTATATTGCCCTGACATTTCAGGGGCCTCTTTCTTAATCTTTTTCATTTCCCTCCGTTCGTCACACAATTTTAGGATGTCATCTGTTACCCAAGGTTTGTGTGTTATTCTTCTTGTCCCTAGTATTTCTGTTGCTGATTCTAATAAAGTTCCTTTCATGGTTTCTGTGAGAGAGTTAACATCTTCATTTACAAGACTTAGAGCTGCAAATTTTCCTCCCACTGTTGCCTCAAATATCTCTGCTATTTCTGGATCTTTCAATTTTTCTAAATTAAATCTTAATCGTGTGCATTTGTTTTGCGTATGTATTTTTTTAAGCTTAATTTTGATCGTCAATAGAACCATATCATGGTCACTACCGATGTCTGCTCCTGGAAAAGTTCTTATTGCTTTGTTTATGCTGGACTTGAATTTTCTCGGTGTAAGAATGAAATCAATTTGATTATGTATGTCTGCTTTTGGAGCATGCCACGTTGTTCTTCTGGAAAGCTTGTGTGGGAATAATGTATTTGCAAGAGTAAATTTAAATTTATTGGCAAAATCCAATAGTCTTAGTCCTCGTTCATTCGTTTCTCCTGTTCCAAATTTCTCTACTGTACCGGCCCATTGATCATAAGCATCAGGTCCTACTTTTGCGTTCCAATCGCCTAGTACTATTAATATATCTTTTTTGGGGATCTCCTTTATTGTGTCTTCTAGTGTTTCGTAAAATGCGTCTATTTCCTCTTCGTCATACTAAGTGATTCACTGAATATGATTCAGAAAGTAAAAACAGGTGATCTACGTAGGGAATGGGCGGAGTCATTGGAGAGAGCTAAAATGCGAGCATCACTACGAAAAATCACGCTTATTTTTGTCCCCGGACATGCGAGTGTGGAGGGAACCAACGGGCCGACAAATTAGCTAGTCTCGCCATCACAACAGAAGGTCAGCCTATGGACCGAGCAGACATACTCTCACTGTTCTTTGTGAGTCCTCACGATCAGAGGATTTTGAGATGAATAAGCATGAGTCAATATCAAGAATGCAAGCATTGGAAGTGAGGATGGGCGTGGCCCGAAGAGAACCCCTGACAAATATTTCAAAAAGAATAGTGAACCAACAAAGAACCGGAACAATCAGCCATTATACCCTGAGAGATTTACTGAAGCGGAGATAGGAGCATCTATGGAAGTGTCCGTGTGCGAAGATGATAATCAACATACCTAATACCTAATACAGTTGAAGTAGGAGTTTATGAAGGTGAGACTTTATTAACATGTGACCTAATAGTTTCTCTTCAACACCCGATATCAGGGCTGCCAACATATCCTGTCAATAATTAAATCGCTAGCATTAAACAAATTTGTTTAACCTAAAGCGAGCCCATTTTTTGTTATTTCAAGGCGCATACACAGAAATAATATTGGTGGTAGCACTTACTCGTGAACGTTGACTTGAAACTATTTATAGTGTGCTGAAGAAAGATATTTAATATCATTTATAATTTCCATTGAAATTTCTGGCTTCGTATTTTTTACCTTCTCTTTTTAAGAAATAGGTCATACTGACGCCACACTTGCTGCGTGTTTGCTCTCTTTAATACAGAATCAAACACATACACACGCACACAGACAAGCTAGTTTTACCTTAATTCTCAACGATTTTCTCTTTGTAAGAGTAATCTCTCTAAACTAAGAACACGCTAGTAATACTCTTCTCAATTACTCAATCTAAGCACTAATGAATCTTTGAGTCAAAACAACGAGCTACTGGATAATACTAACGCATTTTAAACAAAATGAGTTGGCAACACTGTATGCAAACATATTTGTAAAACTGACGACACAGGTGAACGTCTTTCCTCTTTGATCTCGATTTCAAATTAATTACTCTGAATTTAAGAAATATGTACCCTAATCTATTTTTGTGTCAATCATTTATTTTCTCTGTAAATGTATACTGCATACTGTATGTTGTCCTATTAAAAATTCAACATTAGTATAGCAGGAAAATCACATATTTTCGTGCAGATTGCTGTTAAAACAGGGGGTTCTAAAACTATGAGCCCCCATTGGGCATAAAGTGATGTCAAGAGATGCGTGGAGATAATGGGAATTTATTGCATTAATTAAAGATACGATTTCTAAAGAACTAGAGAGAACGCTTACTACGTGTGAAATATGAGATATTGAAGAAAACAGCAAACAGAGCAAGAAAAGAGCAATACTGAGGACATTATATAAATATTAGGAATTATATAAATTCAACAATATAAGAATTGTTGGAAAGACTTCAGTAGTCAAATATATTGAAAACAAAAACTGAAATCGTCCTGCCATCTAATGAGAATAAACCCTTATTGACCAGCGGCAATAGAATAGAACATGAAAATGGAAACAGCCAGATGCAGGGGAAGATCAAGAAGACATTGATTGAAAGCATTAATAACATTCTGAAATGACACAGTATTATTACATGTCAAGCGACCAAACGTGCCATAGCCCGAATACCGATCGCAGCATTAAGGCCTCACAGTAAAAACACACAAAAAAGACACTAGATAGATATATGATTTTTCTTTTCCTAATTAAAAATACGAACATGCTTCAAAAATATATTTAAGAAACATAAAAATATATATGAACTATATATGAGCTAATTTGCAGAAAACTAAGCAATCAATGTAGCAATCAATGTAGCAATCAATGTAGCAATCAATGTAGCAATAAAAAATCTGCTGATCGGCTATCTTTGTCCACAGCCTGTAGTATTTTTGAAGACGCAAGCTCAATACTCGATCAAGAGCTCCTGTCCAGAAAACTAGCAGACTAGCAATTACTGTTAATCGAACTAACCCATCAGGGCAAAGTAGTCATGCAGTAGGTACCATCGCATTATGAGATTATGACTAGGCAGATTTACTCTCTTTTACTCATTCACCAAAAGAAATAGCTAGTGAAATTATGAACAAAGGAGAGCTCCTGAATGAATACACATATCTCAAAGGAATGTTTGATATTTCAAGTTGACATGGAGGGAAAACATCAAAAAAGCAACAGCAAAGGTCAGGTGAAAGTTAGCCATCCTGAAAAAAACTAAGTGGAACCACATGAGTAGCTAATGGTACTTAACAAATTACCAGCAGGACATACGAACACACCTGGAATTATGGATCAGCTGCAAGGTGTCCAGCATCAAACACTTGCATTACATGAGCTAGATAAGGTGTAAAATCAGCTTCCTATGATCATCACTGGAGCAAAAAACGTAACGCCCATAGCAGAGATAGAGAAAATGGGGAGTTTGTAAACACTGAGTGAACGCAGATGAGCACATATGGACGTCTCCGGTGTGCGACGATGATACTCAACATACCTAACCTAACCTAAGAGTTAACGCAGACAGAAGGGTGTTAGAATAAGCAGAAACGTTCTAGTATAATCCAACAATAGAGATATTTAATACCTTGACAACGGGGCGATTTACAAGAAGTAGCTTTATGCAGCAGGCAAGACGACTCCATAAAACATTCTCAGACTTTCCTGAAGTTCACAGCACCCTGCCTGTACTAGAACAAACCTTTAGAAAGAAGATAGCGACATTTGCAGTAATAATGAACAGAACAGTTCTGTCTACGACGTCTTCTTCTTCTTCTGTGTTCATTGTCAAACTCCTGCAGATTAGCCGGATGTGTTCCGGAGAACAAATTACGTTGTGTTGTGTACAACGCAAGACAGTTACTCACATTCTCCTGGAGGACAAATGTTCACATAACATGCGGGTCAGAGTATACATATATAACACAAGCAACGTTAGGAATACATTAGAACTACCAAGGGTAATATTTTGATATAATTACTTTGCATAAAACTAAGCAATCAAAAATCTGCTGATCGGCAATCCTTGTCCACAGCCTGTAATTTTGGGAGACGCAAGATCAATACTCCAAGAGCTCCTGTCCAGAAAACTACTAAACCAGCAATTACTGTTAACCGAACTAACCCATCAGTGCAAAGTAGTCATGCAGATACCATTGCATTCTGAGATATATGGAAACAAGAAAACATCATCTGGATAAGGATGGTTGCGTCGATGATCAACCAGGTGTACCAATAACGTATTATAAAAAGAAACACATTATCAAAACAAGTATAAAGTCAACACCAACATAAGATGACTACCAAATTATGACCAGACCAGAAGAGTTTGTCATTCTACGCCACAGAATACAACTCAACGACTCCGCAACCACGTGTATGCAAATTTCAATATTGACAACACAGCCATATGTACACGTGGACAACCACCTCAGACAACAGAGCATATTCTTCTGGAATGCCTGTAATATGAAATACTGAGGCAAATAAACTGACCCATAGAAATAAAAGTGGAAGAACAACTACTTACCTCTATACGAGTGATATAAAAGTCAGGTTCAACTGTTTACCTCTATACTAGTGATATAAAACAGTCAGGTTTATAGAAACAAAACTTAGAAATGAGCGTGTTCCAAGGGAACGACAGAGGAAACAATCATTATAGCTAATTTGACAATGAAGGAAAGAATAAACAATAACCAGAGCTAATTTGACAATGTCTCGTACCTAAATAAATATCAAACAATTTTATTTGCCTGTGTCATGGTGCATGTCCAGTCTTACCTGTAGCTTACCTGAAAAATTGTGGTGGTGTTAAATTGGGGTCTAAATATGTGGAGAAAGGAGGGAATAAAGCCTTTGCAAAATATGCAAGTTGGGAGGGGGGATAGGGATCTATAAAAATGTTTTTACTAAACTGCTGTTAAGTAAAACAGTTTTCCATGAACTCCAACTTTTCGGAAAAGAAACGTTTTGTACTTTCGTAAACAAAGCTGTCTGTACTGTAAGTCTGCATTTGGAACATTGGTGTAACCTATAAGTACTAATAGTAACAAATGTAATTACTTCACTTAAGAAGGTATCATGTATAAAATATACCCAATATTATCACAGTAAAGCATGATACAATAACAGAAAACCATGATTTCTTACTGTGCGTACAGATACCACCATGTCGGTTTCAAGCTCCAAGAGCCATTTCTCTACTTGACCCTTTGCTCGAGCAGTAGATATTTTCTCCTTTAGTTTGACTACCTCACCTTCACTGGATTTCATGTGCGTGATGTCTCTGTCGGGTTCAGTAAATGTCAGACGTGCTATACCTTCGAAGCACTTTTTTAAATGTGGTTGTACTCTATAGATTAAGAGTGTACAGTTTCTCAGAAAATAGGCAAACAAAATAATTGTAAGTAATGCAATCAAAATCTTCAATAACATTGTCAATAACTTGTTTCAGTACTAGGAGTATAACATTTTGTACTAAAGTGTTTCAGCTCTAGCAATATATAATAACTAAAGTGTTTGAGCGTTATAAATATATAGTAACTGAAGTGTTTTAAGTAATACTGTAAACAATAAGTACAGCAATACTGTACTTCTTGATTCGTGATTAGATACTAGCATCATTACAAACGGGACATTCCCATACGTGCGATCTTCGTTTCATCAGCCATTCGAGTGTATGTATACTAGATGTGCTGGTGCTTTCTGTTGTGTTGTATGGTTGTGAGAGTTGGACACTCACTGCGGACATGGAGAGAAGATTACAGACTTTCGAGTACAAATGCTACAGAAGAATTCTGCGAATTTCCTATAGGGAACATAAGACCAATGTTTACGTAAAAAATAAAGAGCAGGTGTTCAGGAACTATTACTATCAATAGTGAAAAATTAGCATGGTTCGGACATGTATGCAGACATGTTTCCTTGTCAAAAACAATACTGTAGGGAACTGTCGAGGGTGGAAGAAGCAGAGGGGAGAAAATAAAGGCATGGAAGACAACATCAAGGAATGGACAGGACAAGATATTGCCACACTTATCCGCATCGCTGAGGGTAGAATTCGCTGGTGGACTCTGTGTGCTGAAGCATCCAATGTGGTACCCCTACGACCCTGAAGGGTTACAGGTTGATTGATTGATTGATTGATACTATATGTATATTGTATGTATATAAGTCACAGTGATATGTTTAAATGATCTTCGGTTATTTCCAAAAAGAGTACATGCGCTTCCTCCTCTCTAATCACTTTTCATTCTGTCATTCTTTTTGTATATGTTCGTTTTCACTATTATTGTCAACATCTCCATTTTGCGATGACTTTATGACAGTTTGAATTAAGTCAGCTTTATAAATATTCAGTACTGTACCGTCAATCCCAGCAGTATCCGCCAATGAGTCAGCTCTTTCGTTTCCTCTGACTCCAGCGTGACCCGGGCAGCACATCCATGTAATGCTCTGTACAATTGAGTTGTTAAATGGCGCTACCGATTCCTTTCTCAACATGTTCTATACTATCTTGCGCAGCATGCTTTGAGAGTTTGTGAGTATTATCGAGTGGGATGATGTATCAGTTATCAACCACCTCAGTGCTGCTGTAACTCCCTCTATCTAATCCCCATGCCCGATGTGAAAGTAGAGTATGTTGACAATCCCCACAAAAAGTGGTGCTATCTGCCATAGATTATGTCATAGGTGCTATCTGTCATAGATTATGTCATAGGTGCTATCTGTCATAGATTATGTCATAGGTGCTATCTGTCATAGATTATGTCATAGGTGCTATCTGTCATAGATTATGTCATAGAAGCTGTCATAGGTGCTATCTGTCATAGATTATGGTCTCGGCCTACAAACTCTGTCACAGACACACGTAGATAGATTGGAAAAGTTAAAAATGAGAGCGGTACTGGTGTGTACTATTGATACACTCATCACTACAATACGATTTCTGCTTGATCTCCGCAGTATTAAAGTGCGACATCAGGTAGCACAGGTTAGGTTGTACCTTAAAGTAATAAAATACAACCACCATCCATTATACCAACGTCTAGATGAATCAAAGGGAAAAGGAATCAAACGTGGCAGATCATGGATAGCAGAGGCTGAAGACACACTGCAAAGAGAATGTGAATTGGAAGAAATAGGAAAGGGCATTTGAATGGGTGGAGGTAGACACTGAGAAGAAATCACTGACTAAAGTAATAATACAACTAGATAACGCGTGTCGAAAATGGACGGGTGTCAAGGCCCAGGTTACAGTTCATGAACTTGCCCAGTTTACACACGAAACCACAGGACATACCAGTAATTATATACACAGACGGCCCAGTTAACAGAAACCCAAATAAAAGCGGTTGGGGTTCTGTTGTCTATGGAAACGGAGTTAAGTTGGTTGAGAAATCTTCAGCATATTCCACTGTCACATCGAGCATGAGGATGGAGATAGAGTTACAGCAGTGCTTAATTAGTTGATAACTGATACATCAACACACTCGGTAATATAGACTGAAAGCACGCTGCACAAGTAGAAACGTACATGCTGAGAAAAGAATGGTGGGACTTATTGAATAACTCAATTTTCCAGAGCATTACATGGATTTACTGCCCTGGTTATGCTGGGGTCAAAGGAAACGAGAGACGACTTATTGGCAGGCAATGCGGCGATAGACGTCACAATGCTGAGAAGCGATAACGCAGACTTGATCAAAGCATTG
Organism: Meghimatium bilineatum; assembly: GCA_034231615.1. Taxonomy (NCBI): domain Eukaryota; kingdom Metazoa; phylum Mollusca; class Gastropoda; order Stylommatophora; family Philomycidae; genus Meghimatium; species Meghimatium bilineatum. The sequence continues at coordinate 19,482,271 of CM067315.1, forward strand.
ATAAATTCATTTCAAGATGATGTCAATGAGGCTGAGAACGTACACATACAGATAATGTTAGAAATAGGAGTGTCTAGAGGGGAGGAAAGGAAAAGTAATATTTTTAGAAGGTCTCGAAGATCACGCAATCAATACCTGACCAGAAGTCTACATACACTGGGATGGCTGCTGGAACAGAGAGGGGGGGGGGGTAATTATGAGAGTGCCTCACGTACTGTGAAGCTAGTTTCTAATCAAGAATTAAGAAAACTCTCACTTCCTGTATGTCATTATTTAGTGGGTTACTTTTGTTAATGCTGATTTGGAGGTATATATATATATATATATACAGGTAGAGTGGATTTGGATATATATATATATATATATATATATATATATATATATATATACATACATACACTGCCCTGGAAATATTGGTGTTCACTGTAGTGAGAAAGAAGACTTGCATCAACAGTCCATGAATTGAAGATTAATAAGTACAACAAACAGATTAGATAAACACGTAACCAAAAAAAAATCGTTATTCAAATATAGACACAAAATTATACATACGCTCATTATTACCTTGTTGGGTCTTTTGTTTCCGAAAGAATTTCCAATAGCTCGTCATTTGAAAGGAAGAAAAATCTTGGAAAATAAAGCCTTTTCTTTTCTAGGTATTCATTAAGTCCCTATAGGATGGAATACATTTACATAGAAACACAACTTTCTTCGTACTTTATATCTAGCCTATAGTAATTGATGATCACTATTGTATCATAATAATTCGTTCATTCATTGGTACCGTGCCTTCCAGCGTAGGCGATCATGTCTCTCCACAGTCCTCTGTTTGTTATCATTTAAATCTAGTTTTGGATGAGTTTATATCATGCCAGGCTTTCAAGCCATCCAACATTTTCTCATGCTGTCTTCCTCTGTCTCTCTTACCCTCGATCTTTTCAGTTGTTACGATGTTCGCCAACCTCCCTCTTCTCATGACATGACCCAGGAACTGTGATTGCCATCTTCAAATACAGTTAATAAGTTCTCTATTTGAGTTGACCAGTTGTAGAATTATAGCATTACTCTTTTTAGCTGTCCTTAATATTTTCAATATAAATATCAAAGTTAATATAACTTTCAATAAAACCACATCTCTGTGGCCTCTAGATGATTTCTTGAAATATTGTCAATTGTCCATGCTTCACTACCATATAACAGCATGCGTTCTATGTAACATTTTAGTATGTTCTTTCTTACTTCTAGTGATAATGAATTATTACACAAAATGTTTCTCATCTTCTGTAATGCTGCTTTTGCTTGTGCTGTTCGACTTTTTATCTCAGTGACGCATGTGACAGTAATAATTGTGCCCAAATATTTAAATTTGTCTACGTTTTCCTGTTGAACTGTCCCGTTGACATTGATGTTATATTTAGAATGGCTTGATGTTTTAGATGTAACCATTACTTCTGCTTTCTTGGTGTTCAAGCTGAGACCTTTGCTTGCGTTTAATTCTTCTATAGTTGTAATCAATTACTGTTTTTTTTTTCACTCTTTGCTACCAGAACCGTGTCGCTAGCATATCTCAGGTTATTCACATTATACTCACCAACAGCTATTCCTGGCATATTATAAAAAAACTTTCATTACTCAGTGTTTTCCTGTTAAGAAGTACAAAAAAACTTTTTGGCTGCGAAATTAAAGGACGCTTTGCCATTGCTGTCGCCGCGACTTGTACTCATTGTATAAATGCCATTCTTAATCTAGTATTACTACAAGAAACATGTATTTTAATGTACACACTTTTAAGATCAGTTCCAGAAGACCATTACTTTTCTGCATTCTGGAGAGGACATTTTCAATCTCTATGACTTTCATCACAGAAGGATCTTCAACTGCTACTTTCATGACATCTTTCCATGTCTTGTCCACATTTTTGAATCTACGACCTTCTTCTGGCATTTGCATCATAATGTCAGGCGAGCTGGCAGATAGAACATATACACACCAAATATAATAAGCATATTCATTCTGTGTATGTTGTTGTTTAATTATCATGTTTTGTGAACATTTGTTTGTCAGTCTTTGTGTAACAACAATCGCTGGAGAACATATTTTGACAGAGAAAAACTAATCACTAAAGACATTTCATATCATTAATGAATACATTGTGATGGCGGTTCTTTTAAATCAATTTTGCAATGATGTTTGCTGGTTAAATGTGTCAACATTTGTATTTATTTGATTTTGCTTAAAGAAATATCAACTATATTATTTTTGTATATGATTGCTCAACTTGTGTATGGAATTGTGCAAGGAAACTCGTTTGATGAATATTCCATCGGAATTGGAGACTTGTTTGAGAGATCCACATATTTCTGTATGCCATCTTACGCCCCCCTCGCTAGAGCGTCACTAGTATTCACCTAGGAATTTATGCTTCGATGGAGCTGCAGCTTTCCTTGCCATGTGTATTTATTTTCCAGTCACTGTTTCTGCCGCATTAGTGGATGATTTATAAGCATGTAATCAAGTGTTATCATTGCTTGTATTTTAAATGTTAGTGATTCTACTCTAAGTGCATGTACTCTAGGTTTACTACAAGTACCTATACTATATGTGGATGTACTCTAAGTGTACTCTAAGTGCCTGTGCTCTTGGCACCTGTACTCTTGTGCACACTTTATGTGTCTGAACTCTACATGTACTATATGTGCATGAAATCTAGTGCACTCTGTGTATTTACTCTAGGTATATTCTAAGTTTTTGAACTCTACGTGCATGTAAATAGGTGCTTGTAACCAAGGGCACTCTAAGTTCTTGTATTCTATGTGCCTGCACTCTGAGTCCTGCACTTAAGATGTACTATATGTGCCTGTACTCTGAGTTCTGCACTTAAGATGTACTATATGTGCCTGTACTCTGATTTCTGCACTTAAGATGTACTATATGTGCCTGTACTCTGAGTTCTGCACTTAAGATGTACTATATGTGCTTGTACTCTGAGTTCTGCACTTAAGATGTACTATATGTGCCTGTACTCTGAGTTCTGCACTTAAGATGTACTATATGTGCCTGTACTCTGAGTTCTGCACTTAAGATGTACTATATGTGCCTGTACTCTAAGTGTAGTCTATGTGCATGTACACTATTTGCCCGTAATCTAGGTGCCTGTACTAAAGCGGCACTCTAAGCACTTGTACTCTAGGGACACTGTAAATGTATATACTCAAGGTGCACTCTGAGTGCTTGTACTCTATGTGTGCTCTATGTGCCTGTACTCTAGGAGCACTCTAAGTATCTGTTCTCTAAGTGCTAGTAATCTAGGAGCACTCAAGTGTCTGTACTCTAGGTGTACTCCAAGTGTCTGTAATCTAGATGTACTCTAAGTGTCTTTACTCTAGGTGTACTCTAAGTGTATGTACTCTAGATGTGCTGTAAGTGTCTTTACTCTAGGTTTACTCTAAGTGTATGTGCTCTAGATGTACTGTACGTGTCTGTGTTCTATGTGTGCTATAAGTGTCTGTACTCTAGGTGTACTATAAGTGTCTGTACTCTAGGTGTACTCTAAGTGTCTGTACTCTAGGTGTACTATAAGTGTCTGTACTCTAGGTGTACTATAAGTGTCTGTACTCTAGGTGTACTCTAAGTGTCTGTACTCTAGGTGTACTCTAAGTGTCTGTACTCTAGGTGTACTATAAGTGTCTGTACTGTGAGTGTACTATAAATGTATGTGTTCTGTGTGTGCTATAAGTGTCTGTACTCTAGGTGTACTATAAGTGTCTGTACTCTAGGTGTACTCTAAGTGTCTGTACTCTAGGTGTACTCTAAGTGTCTGTACTCTAGGTGTACTATAAGTGTCTGTACTGTGAGTGTACTATAAATGTATGTGTTCTGTGTGTGCTATAAGTGTCTGTACTCTAGGTGTACTATAAGTGTCTGTACTGTGAGTGTACTATAAATGTATGTGTTCTGTGTGTGCTATAAGTGTCTGTACTCTAGGTGTACTATAAGTGTCTGTACACTAGGTGTACTCTAAGTGTCTGTACTCTAGATGTACTGTAAGTGTATGTGTTCTATGTGTGCTATAAGTGTCTGTACTCTAGGTGTACAATAAGTGTCTGTACTCTAGGTGTACTCTAAGTGTCTGTACTCTATGTGTACTATAAGTGTCTGTACCCTGAGTGTACTATAAATGTATGTGTTCTGTGTGTGCTATAAGTGTCTGTACTCTAGGTGTACTCTAAGTGTCTGTACTCTACGTATACTCTAAGTGTCTGTGTTCTACGTGTACTCAAAGTGCCTGTAATCTGGGTGTACTATAAGTGTCAATAATTAAGGTGCAGTCTAAGTGTCTGTACTCTGGGTGTACTATAAGTGTCAATACTTAAGGTGCAGTCTAAGTGTCTGTACTCTTGGTGTGTTGGGAGCCGCGTTAGCGCAGTTATAGCGCACTGGCTTCGCATATGAGTGGTCCTGGGTTCATTCCCCAGCTGAGGCGGAAATGTTTTTAGATCGCAAAGTCTCCCAGGTCGACCCAGCCTTAAATGGGTACCGGATTAATCTGGGAAGTAAAAACTGCGAGGGAGAGGAGATGGCTACCGCCCTCATTTGCAGAGCCTGTGAAATGTGAGATCGCTAACATCTCACACCCCTACGGCATTAATAAATGCTATGGGTTACTTTACTTTTAATTTACTCTGGGTGTACTATAAGTGTCAATACTTAAGGTGCAGTCTAAGTGTCTGTACTCTGGGTGTACTATAAGTGTCAATACTTAAGGTGCAGTCTAATTGCCTGTACTCTGGGTGTACTATAAGTGTCAATACTTAAGGTGCAGTCTAAGTGTCTGTACTCTGGGTGTACTATAAGTGACAATACTTAAGGTGCAGTCTAAGTGTCTGTACTCTGGGTGTACTATAAGTGTCAATACTTAAGGTGCAGTCTAAGTGTCTGTACTCTGGGTGTACTATAAGTGACAATACTTAAGGTGCAGTCTAAGTGTCTGTACTCTGGGTGTACTATAAGTGTCAATACTTAAGGTGCAGTCTAAGTGTCTGTACTCTGGGTGTACTATAAGTGTTAATACTTAAGGTGCAGTCTAAGTGTCTGTACTCTGGGTGTACTATAAGTGTCAATACTTAAGGTGCAGTCTAAGTGTCTGTACTCTGGGTGTACTATAAGTGTCAATACTTAAGGTGCAGTTTAAGTGTCTGTACTCTGGGTGTACTATAAGTGTCAATACTTAAGGTGCAGTCTAAGTGTCTGTACTCTGGGTGTACTATAAGTGTCAATACTTAAGGTGCAGTCTAAGTGTCTGTGCTCTGGGTGTACTATAAGTGTTAATACTTAAGGTGCAGTCTAAGTGTCTGTACTCTGGGTGTACTATAAGTGTCAATACTTAAGGTGAAGTCTAAGTGTCTGTACTCTGGGTGTACTATAAGTGTCAATACTTAAGGTGCAGTCTAAGTGTCTGTACTCTGGGTGTACTATAAGTGTCAATACTTAAGGTGCAGTCTAAGTGTCTGTACTCTGGGTGTACTAAAAGTGTCAATACTTAATGTGCAGTCTAAGTGTCTGTACCTCATATATACTCGAAATGATCTTACTTTACTGTAGTTGTACTGAAAATTATTTCACTCTACCTGCATTCTATGTGCTTGTATTCTAAGTTCCTGTATTCTAGGTGTACTATATGTGTCTGTACTATAGGTGTACTCTACATGTCTATACTATAGACAAGGTGAGTATTTGGCGTAAAACGCTGAAATGGATGACAGTTGATTCATTCAGAGTTATTATTTCCTCTATCACTTCCATCCATTACAAAATTTTACGCCAAATGCTTTTCCAGAGTAACACATCCATGCGATATAGGCCATTTTTTGAGAAGAATGAGCAAGCTATTTTTGTCTATGCCACTCTCTATCTTGTAAAGTAGAAGTAGGTTATATGTTACGTTATATGTTACGTGATATGTTACGTTATATGTTACGTTATATGTTACGTTATATGTTACGTTATATGTTACGTTATATGTTACGTTATATGTTACGTTATATGTTACGTTATATGTTACATTATATGTTACGTTATATGTTACATTATATGTTACGTTATGTTACATTATATGTTACGTTATATGTTACGTTATATGTTACATTATATGTTACGATGTTGGTGGAATATGATTATCATGAGAGACCGCTGCACTAGAATGTCTCTCTTCAAGTACTAAACATGCACCCATAAATCCGACCCCTAAAATACAACTGTGTCTTTGAGGCAACAAGTCTTAAACTAGTTCCAGTTTCACCTCGATGACTCAACTTAAACGATGACTCAATGACGCATCTTAATGACTCAACTTAAACGATGACTCAATGACTCACCACGATGACTCAACTTAAACGATGACTCAATGACTCGCCTCGATGACTCAACTGAGGAAGACGTGTGTTTGTTAGAAAGGATATGATCTGGCAAGAGCTACCTGCTCACAGCTACAGGAATTATTTCACCCCCACCGTCATCATCATCTAGCACAGCATGCTATTGCTGCGTGATATATTTGTAATTGTCGTTGTGACATCAGGAAAATGAGAACCGCTGTTATCGCACACATATGCTACATCCCATTATATATGACGTTGTACGACCGACAGGCAGCAGATCTCTTCATTACATTTCTGTCTGGTTAGTTAAGGCATGGGGTGACGGCTTTATCGTTGATTTCTCTTCTAGAAGAAATGCTGATCTGTTGTAAAATACTCGTAGATGAACATGGACATCTTTCGTTACTGCATGTTTTCCTGTGAAATAGTGCAGCGAGGTTTTCTATGAGCTGTGGAAATAAAGACCGCTTTGTCATGGCAGACGCTGTGACATGTACAGGAAGGATTTTGAGTGTATCTTCGAAAAAAAAAAACCTTTCCCAACCGTGGATTGAACCCGGGACCTCAAGGGTTTGAGAACGGCATTCTAACTACACGGCCATGCGCTCCACCATGTACATCAACGCGCCTTTATTATCTGCCGGATTATGTATCTTGGTGAGAGAGAGAGAGAGAGAGAGAGAGAGAGAGAGAGAGAGGTTAGTGAAACAGAATTACAATCTCAACTCTAACGAACCAGTCTGACGTTAGCGAGACATTCCTACAATCTCAATTCTAACAAAGTAGTTCGAGTTAAACGAAAAAGAAAAATTCGAAGTACTAAAGGATAGCACATTATATAAACGCACACAGGAAGCATTAACAACAGCCTCGTCCATGACGATGCAATATATACATTGACTTATATCAATATACTTTATATATATATATATATATATATATATATATATATATATATATATATATTCCATGCAATATATACAAACGGTATTTAACAACTAAGACAGAAATGGAAAGCTATGGTTTCTGCCCTATGCGCCGCCTATGGCCCCTGGACATAACATAACAGTTAACTACCACACTGAGATAAAAATCGACAAATTTGCAGACGCTGGATGGAGGATAGTCGTCTTCTGTTTGTGCAAAGACCGTCATGTCTACTAACGTACGTGCATTATATTACAAAGCAGTATCACAGGAAGACAAAGTACAAATTTCTTCAAATACAAAAGATCAAATTAAAACATGACTTGTTAAGGAAAATTTCAGCTTCCACGACAAATATTTGAAGCCCGGGTTGTGGCAGCTTGTGAGAAAGACAATTAAGACAAAAGTATTTGATATTGACAAAATCACTGAATAATGCAATAGGATCACACTGCTCTGTGACTTCATATCATGAGCATCTTAAAGCGATAGATCTTGTGTGGACCTAAAGTCAAAGGACAAGCTGCTGATGTGATATTGAAGTTCTGACACGTTGGTATCTCTAAAAAATAGTCATTCAATTTTGTAAGAAATTTGTTTAACCTGTTCTTCGAGAGGAAGATGACTATTGGCACCGAGATGGATTACAGTTTCTCCAACCATGTTAACAATTTAGTAATTGTTAAACCGAAACTTCCAACGTGTGTGGCGACGTTGATTGTTTTTAAAGGGACCTCGTCTAAAGAAAGAACACTTTGCTCGTAATTCATGGGAATCATAATAAACAAACAAAATGCAATAATTACAGATGATAAGGAAGACGATTTATTTTACATATTAGTTATAGAAAACAAAATAGAACACAACATTACAGATTGGTTCACCTAAAAATAGGCTCAAGGTATAGCCAAGTTGCCTGCACTTTCAGCCAAGAGTCCATAATATCTTGTAGTGATATCAATTTTCGCTCAAAGCGCCTACCAGAACGCACAAATGTGCAGAATTAGTTTCAATCAAAGTATCCGCAAAATAAAACAGTGTTGATAAACAGATAACAGTACATTATTGCTGAAGTTGTATAAAGAATATAATATATATATATACTAAACAATTTGTATTGATGAACATTAAGGAATCGCAGTACTATTATATATACTAATGTTAGGTTAAGAAACCCAACAAGTATGGGGATGGATTGTTGTCGTAATTATTGTAGGCACAGAGCGAATTACTGCAGGAATGGAAACTGCGAAATTTACGCCACAAGATTTTTTTCTGCTGAGTATACGAAAAAAAATCAAGTTGCAGGTGAGGCACTATTCTCATCAAGTATAAATAACCAAAATATCACAGGATGTCTTATCAAGTATAAATAACCAAAATATCACAGGATATCTCATAAAGTATGTTGTCACTGAAAATATGTAGGAGTTGTGACAGTATACTCAGCATAAAAAGGCAGTTGAGACAAAACATTTAGGACATGGCCGTAACATGGGCCTGAAATGCTACGACTATATGATAATGAAAGCCAACTAGCCATTGGTATGAGGGACCAGATTGAGCTTGACAGAAGGTTGAATTGCAACAAGAGCTCTATTGTGCGCCTGAAAAAAATATTACTGAACTCGGCAGTACTCGGTTTAGACTGTGGTATGGTCAACCACTGGTAATATTGTAATACGCTGACATCACATTGAAGTAATAATGTAATAGCTAACATCTCATTGATGTAATAATGTAATAGATGACATCACATTGAAGTAATAATGTAATAGCTGACATCACATTGAAGTAATAATGTGATAGATGACATCACATTGAAGTAATAATGTGATAGCTGACATCACATTGAAGTAATAATGTTATAGCTGACATCACATTGAAGTAATAATGTTATAGCTGACATCACATTGAAGTAATAATGTTATAGCTGACATCACATTATACCACCAATCTCTTGAATGGATACCAACAGGCAAAAGAGCAAGGGGTAGACCAAAAGAAACTCTCATAAGAACAATACTTAGAGAAAGTAAAACAACCAATATTCATACTATTCAAGAACTGCACAGAATAGCGTTGAACAGACAGAATTGGAGAGATCTGACCTCTGCCCTATGTGTTAACTTCAGCGCAAAAGGAAAATGGATGAATGAATGACATCACATTGAAGTAATAATGTGACAGTTGGTAACACATTTGATACTATATGATATGTATTCACAAATTAATCTGAGCATTGTTGAGAAATCTGGCGTACATTTACATAGAGTAACAATACTTGCTCTTTTTCTTCTGACATGTCTACTTTTTAAGCCTAACATTTTGTTACTGTCAGATGTTTTAAATCTGCTATAATGTCTGGGATTGTAATTTTCGCAGTTTCATTCGAATTTTCATTATTTAATATTATAACGAAAGGCATACACATGTTTAACTACAATCATGTATCTCTGTACGAAACAAGCTATATTTATATATTTCAATTATTTGCTTTTTGTGTTATTCTAAAGCTTAAAGTTTCTCGTGTTTTAGTTGGATGACCCGTGACCTTCGATATAACGGGCCGGAGTACTAACCAATTTTAAGTTACTGCCTACGACAAATCTAACTATTGATGTGCCTTTCATTAGCGGGTGAAACAAAGTATAAATAAATGAAAACAATTAAAATGCATGGAAATAGTCGGAGTGGTCTAACGCAGTGATGCAGAACACAATCCAGTTATATCTGATGTCCCTGTTGAGGTACCACATGCGAATGATGCAGAATCTGCTCTCCAGTGTTTGATTAAGATGGGAGTTCTAATTGTTTGTGATATAAAGGTTTTGGTGAAATTAGTAATATAAACATATTTATGGAAAATAATTGCATAACAACGATAAAAAGTTTGTTGAATTGTTGTCACATGGAAAAATAGACAAATTTTAAAGTACGGACTTGATTCAGATTTGTTAAAACTTGCTCAAGTCTTCTTTTCTATGTGTCCACAGAATGGAAATATGGAACGACTTTTCTCCTTTAAGCAGGCTCAATTGACATAGGAGAGAAACAAGTTTTTAAATGATTCTTTAAATACGTTTAGCATTAAAATGTTAAATATTAAATTAAAGTTCATATCTATAATACGTATACACTTTATTATAATCTATTTAATTTTTGGTAGAAACATTTTCTTTTTCAACATCATTCACTTACTCAATTTCTACCTCAAACGGTTGTATAAAAGGTGAACCTTTCATTGTCTGAACTTTGACAATGTGGTCGTCCAGTAGTTGTTGAACTTCTTCTATACCTGATAGAATATATGTTCCCGTCTCTCTGTACGGCACCATTGTAAATTTTGACTGAAATGGTAAATCATAGTTTGCATACCGTTTGAAGACAGATAAATACAGATATTATGTTACGGTCACATTAATTTAATTCAAGAATACCCATAATAATTTTTTATGTATTCATTCACTCATTCATTGATGCATGGAGATTTCGTTAAAGTTGAGAAAAAAATGCTTGTTTTGGGATATAATCAGAAGCGAGTCCAACTTTCTATTTGTATCTTGTGTCAACAGACTGTTACAATCTAGCTGCTCCTGTTATATCTATCTATCTGTCTGTCCGTCTGCCCACCCCCCGCCCGGATGTCCACCATCGCCGTTGAAGTGTGTGGCCACAGGTGTAGGTGTTCTGTGCTTGATGGCATGAAAATGGTTACAAAATCGATCGCTCAATCTTACGCCGGTTTCCCTGATGTACTGACATCACATTCATGGGACATCTTGAACATCTGTTTGGTCGACCTATGATGGCCCGTTTCCATCTCTTACCATTGTTTTTACCTTTCATCCCCATAATTCTTCTGTCCTATGCATCATGCTGAAACATTATTCTCTTCTCCAGTCTGATCCTGACACCTGTGCCGCTTTCCACGACTTACCTCTGGTGGCGTATAGGCGCGACAAAAATTTGAAGGACATCTTGGTCCATAACCATCTTAAGTCTTCTGTTCCTGACCATTTTGGCACTGTTCGCTGCTCACGTGACAGTTGCTATACATGCCCTTATATGGTTCAGATGCGCTCCATTTCATTTCCCAAGGCTATTTTCTCCATCGATGAGGCCTTTACATATGAATCCCGTAATGTTATTTACGTGATCATATGTAAACGCTTCGGCAAGTAGTACATCGGGTAACGGCTTAAGATTGGACATCATGGTGCTCCTCATATTCAGATCACTGCCATTAGATCCTGCACCACCGATGATAGATCTAGGTACGTTCTAGAAAACCGCCTTATTTTTAATTGGGTACCCTCAAGCCATTTGAACTAAATTCCGACCACTCTTTTGTCTAGTACTGGGTTGGTGTGTTCTTTATCTTTATTCATTTTGTAACGTCATTTACGTCATTTTATTGTTAGTTTCGTTTCCACATATAATTACGTTTTATATATACTTCCTGTCCTTCCGGCATCTCATTTCCATATTTCCGTTCGATACCTTTGTGTGCTCTGATAATTTCCATTCGTCGTTTTTGGTGTTATGTGTTCATCTTGATAAAGAACTTTTGGTTGAAATGTTGAATATGTTTGGTGTATTATAATTTGTATGTCTTCTTGTGAACACATCATTACCCATTCGTTTCAGTAATAGTCCGTCTTGTCTGAGTGAAACGATTATAAAATCTGTGTTTTACGTAACTACGATTGTTGATTCGAGTATGTTGATTTGATTGGGTAACTTCGATTAAGTAGATTCGATTAGGTATATTCGATTAGGTAGATTAGATTAGGCAGATTTTATTAGGTATACTATATTAGGTAGATTAGATAAAGTAGATTATATTAGATTAGATATATTAGATTAAGATATATTAAATTATGAGAGATGGGTTATATAGGATAAATTGGGTTGACAGGATAGATTGGATACGATTAGATTTCTTCTTCTTCTTTCGTTCACTTGAAACATGTCTATATCTGTAATTCTGTCTCCTTAATAAAACTCACTGTCTTTTGTAGTTCATACAGTGTCCCATAGAGTTTTGATTCCAGTGTTGTTTCCTCTGGCCAATATGTCTGCCTCAGCGTTTCATGCTCAGAACACTCTTGAAGTATATGTTTGGCACTCTGTGCTGCCTGTCCACATGTACACATGGCCGTGTTGCCAATCTTGAACTTTGTATACATGTGACTGCGGAGTCGGTTGTGTCCTGTTCTGAGACGTAGAATTATAACTTGTTCTGATCTGTTCATATTGTGATAGTCATCTTGTGTTGGTGTTTGTGGCTTTCTTATTGACTTTATCATCTGTTTTTTCTGATGGTAGGTGATTGGTATATCTGGTTGGTCTTCGGCAGCACCTTCCTTAGCCAGTTGGTCTGCTTTTTCATTTCCTGGTATTCCACAGTGAGAGGGTATCCACTGCATGGTTACCCTATACTGGTAAGACAATTCGCTAAGTAGTTTTTTTAAGTCTGTTAGTTTTCCAGACTGGAGAGCTTGAAGCACTGACCTTGCATCTGTCAGGAATACCACAGGCTGTAGGTCAGAGTTGGAGTTCAGCAGTTTTTTAGCTGCCACACTAATTGCCTGGATTTCTGCATCATAATTATTGCAGAATTTTCCTGTCGGTGTTCTGATTGTATCTCTAGGCTTGTGTGGATATTCTATATATACACCTGCACCTCCATTCCTCACAGCATTCTGTGCTGACCCATCTGTGAACACTCTGACCCATATATCTTGTGGATATTCCTCATCCAGGAAACTGAGGGTGATTGTCATTCGCTGCACACTGTTCTGTTCGTCCTCGCTTAGTATTCCTTTCACATGGGTCTGAATGTATATTGGCATTCCATGGCTTTCACTCCACGGGGTTTGCTCTGGTACAGACCTTAAGGGGCTGCCAACTTCAGGTAGGTCTGTAAGTTGTCTACGGAGTCGTTTAGCTTGATGGATAAAGCTGCTCCTTTTCAGTCGTCCCATTGCTAGATTTTGGAATCTTTCCTTCATTGGATGACTTGGCATACACTGAAACTTTTCTGCTTGAATTAGTACTTTTGTGTCTCTGCGTTCGCCAAGTGTTTGCATTCTTCCCATTTTCTGCATATCTGCTATGGGTGTTGATTTCATTGCTCCCAACATTATTCTAAGTGCCTGGTTTTGCACTTTATCTAGATCTTGTAATGTGGTGTTTGATGCAGGACACCACGCAGCTGAACCGTATTCCAGGTGTGGTCTTATGCCTTGCTGGTAAACTTTACTGAGTATATGTCCACTGGCTCCCCATGTGGTTCCACTTAGTTTTCTCAGGATAGCTAGCTTCCTCCTGGCTTTTGTTGTTGCTTTGTTTATGTGCTGCTTCCATGTCAGCTTATCATCAAAAGTAACTCCGAGGTATGTGGGTTGTTTGTCTTCTTTCAAGAGCTCTCCATCTATCTTGATATGACCAGCTTTTTGTTTTGGTGAGAGGGTAAAGAGTGTAGTGCTGCACTTATCTGTGTTAATGCTGACGCACCATCTATTAGCCCATAAGGTTAGGGCATCGATAGCTCTTTGTATTTGTTTAGTGGCCACTGTTGCATGTTCTTCCGTGCACCAGATCACCAGGTCGTCAGCATACATTGCCACTTTGATCCCATGTGGTAGTTCAGCAACTAGGTCATTGATGTAAACCAAGAAAAGTGTGGGTGACAGGACTCCTCCCTGGGGGACTCCATGACGCAGTAGAACTTTCTTGCTCTTGCGACCATCTAATTGTACCCTGGCTCTTCTATTATGCAGGTATGCTTTTACCCATTTGTACATTCTTGAGCTAACCCTGCAATTTCGCAATTTCTTTAGGAGCCCTTCTTTCCAGACCTTATCAAATGCTTTCCTGAGGTCTATCCATGCTGCTAGTACCAGTTTCTTTTCTTGGAAGGCATCCTCAATCTCTTGGGAGAGGTAGGTTGCCTGATCTTCAGTAGAGTAGCACTGTCTGAAACCTGCTTGCTGTGATACCAGAAGGTTTTCACTTTCAAGGTACCACTGCATCCTAAGATTGATAATGCGTTCCATTGTTTTACATAGACAGCTTGTGAGGCTGATGGGCCTGTAGTTGGAGACTGTTTTGCCATCTTTTCCTGATTTGAGGAGTGGTATCATTATTGCTTCTCTCCACGCCTGTGGTACATTACCTGTGGACCAGCTTGTGTTAAAGATCTGCAGTAGCTTTGCTCTTGCTGCACTTCCCAGGTTTCTAATCATTTCATTGGACACTCCATCAGCTCCAGGGGACTTTTTCATTTTCAATTTGGATATTGCATGCTCCAGTTCTCTCATTGTGATTGGTGCCTCCATGACTTCAGGTATAGGTTCACCTTGTCCAATGTTTTGCTGGTTCTCTCGAACCTCCTGTTGTTTGTCTGGGCTGACTTTGACGTTATTGTCTTCTGCAAAGGAATCTGCAAAGTAATCAGCTGCATGTTTACCTGTTAAAATGTTTCTATCTTTATAAAGTGTGATCCTGGTATTTCTCCCTGTACCTTCATCATTTAGTTGTTTTACAAGTTTCCATAATTTCCTAGTATCTCTTTCTAGGTTCAGCGACTCTGTTTTTTCTTTCCAGCTGCTCCGTCTGGCTTGTAACTTGGCTCTTTGAAATTTAGCCTTTGTTTGCTGATATTTGTTGTGATGTTCTTGGCTAGGTCTGTTCTCAGCCTGCTTTCTAGATGTTTCCATCTCATTTTGCAGCTTTTCCAGTTCATCATTCCAGTAGGGTTTGTAGTTTTTGCGTGCCCCCCCCCCCCCTGGGTATGGTTTTACTAGCAGCATGTAGTATACATCTATTAAATTCACTCACTGCTCTATTGATGTCTTTGTCCAAGTTCATGTCCTTAGCTAGAACACTGGTTAAATGCTGGTACATTTTCCAGTCTGCCCTCTTATAGTTCCACCTAGTGAGCGTGCTGCTGTCCCTGGTATATTCATTGTGAATTTCCAGAAATACTGGTCTGTGGTCACTACCCCCAAGCTGCTTTCCAACGACACGTGTGATGTTCCATTCCAGGCCTGGTGAGTAGAATGCCAGGTCTGGTGTAGAGGTGGTGTGCCATGCTCTCGAGTAGAAGGTTGGTGAGTCTGCTGGCTGGTTAATAAGAATGAGATTATTTTCATCCTGCCAGCTCTCAAGTTCCTCACCTCTCTTGTCGATATGATCGTAGCCCCAGCTCTGAGAGTGGCTGTTGAAGTCACCACACACCATAAGTCTCTCTTTGTCTGGAATTGTGTCTAGTGCCAATGGTTTATCATTTGGGCAGTAGTAGTTCAGGAGATGGAATTCTGCACTGTCTGTTTTTAGGTGGAGCATCTGGTATTCTGCCCCGTCCATGTATACTTCCAGCTGACATGCGCTGATATTGTTTTTAACTAGTGTCAGAATTCCACCCTTTCGCCTGTCTTTTCGGTCAGATCGGTAGCACTGGTAGCCTCTGATTTTGAAGGCTATGTCGCTGCTGAGGTGTGTTTCTTGGATACAGCATATATTTACTTGTTCTTCACTGAGGACATTTTCAAGTTCCAATTTTTTGCTGTATCCATCTCTTTTACTGTTGACACCCTCAGCATTCCATTGCATTATTTTTATTGGTCGTTTGTTTGTTTGGCCAGTAGCTCTATTCCCTTGCCTCCTGGCTCCTCGGGGCGATTGAGAAGGACTTCCAGTAACTGAGGTTGGGCCCTTTCGAGGTATAGGGCCCGGCACCGTCCCTGCCTGAATGTCCGCCACAGGGCAGGCACCATAACGTTTATTAGATGCAGACATGTTTCCATTGTGTTTTATGCGTGGCAACCTGATTATCTGTGCGCCTTTTGGCTGGTTGCCTCCGTCTTCAGCACTCTGCTTACTTGGGCCGGACTATGGTCCTGCTCGAGTGGGAGTGCCCGACCAGTCTTAGTTTCCAGCCTCTGATGGCTGAACTAAGCCCCATCACCACTTCAAGGTTCTGGCCTCGATGGGGATACGATTAGATAAGATAATATAGAATAGGTACGATAGATATATAGATCAACCATTATGACTGTTGAACTTACTGGAGCCCATGCCTCTGTCATAGATTTCAGAGCTTTCTCAAGTGAAAATTCCTTGCTGGCTGCTTCATTGACAACTTCAAACAATGCCAAATGTTTTTGCAAATCAAGCTCCAAAAAGTAGCTTAGGTTTGTACTTTCTGTGGGTTGAATTTTTTTCCTGAAAGTATATGTTTTGTACTTTTGTGTACAATTAGTACGATTATACTTTGTGTAAAATTAAACATCTACCTTGTGTAAATTGTGGCCACGAGAATGGAAATTAATTTGTATTACCATAATCTATAGTTTTAAATCTTGGGTAGACAAAATACATTTCTTGGTCAAATCCCCTTTGCCCTGCCATTTTTACCGCCAATGAGCGTTTAATTATTAAGTGCTCTGATTAGTGAAAAGTGCTCTGAAATGTGACAATGTACTGAATCTAAGATAATGCAAGTGTGTGCTTAGAGCGATGAATAAATACAAGAAACTGATGGTCATGTCTATGTCATAGTTTTTCTTATGAACAAAATAGCTGAACCGAACTAAACATTTCATTCTAACCCTAACCAATTACCGACTCAGTGTAGTAAGTGTACCACCGACTCAGTGTAGTAAGTGTACCACCGACTCAGTGTAGTAAGTGTACCACCGACTCAGTGTAGTAAGGGTACCACCGACTCAGTGTAGTAAGTGTACCACCGACTCAGTGTAGTAAGTGTACCACTTTAGAAACATCCACACATAAATCTTGATATGTCTCTGTTCTGTGTGCCTTGATAGAGTGTCTATCTATTGTCGATTGTCTATCCCCAGATGAAAGCTACTTGATAGCATCCGCACTTACCGTTAAGCGTAGGGGTGGGAGCTGCAAGTTTCTGCTCAAAGCAAGATGTGATGCCTGAGTCGTACTGAGTCCGTGTTTGTGGAGGGTGGTCGTAATGTTATTGATCCATCTCTTTCTTGGTCTTCCCTTTGCTCTGTATCAAACTGATCGTTTGTTATAAGCTCTCAGTGGTAATTGACTTGGGTCCATTCTCATAAGGTGATCAAATCACTTTATCTGCTGACGTTCTATATACTCGATACAAGGCATTATTCCTACTCTTTTTCTGATATCCTCGTGTCTTACTCTGTGCAGTTTGGTGGCCATACTTGCTTTTCTTTAAAATATTATCTCACACGTGATTATTTTTTTCTGCTGTGAAGTTGTTAAAAATCATTTTGACACTGGTAACAGAGCTTTTGTATGAAAATTGTAGATACTATCTGTCTCTTTATGTCCATATTGATCTTTGGACGCAAGAGTAATGGTGAAAATTTATATGTCACTGCGTTTGCTTTCTGACATCTAAATTCTATGTCTCTTTCTAGTTTCCCATTTTCTGAAAAGAAAAACGCTTCCTAAATATTCAAATTCTTTTGTTTGTTTCACTGTTGAATCGTCTATTGTAATATCTATTGTTGTTGGTGACTTGCTGATTTTCATAACTTCCGTCTTTTGTATGTTTATTTTCATGTTATGCTTCTTACAAGCTGTTAACAATGCATATATATAGATTTGCATGATTTCTACGTCATTGTCTGTTTGGGTGTAGATAAACTTAATTATATTAATCATATTATGAATCAATACTTTTCTGCTACCTATTCTTGTCCATGTACCCACAACTGTTTCATTGCAAGACAGCATTGATCAGGAAATTATACCTCATTAAGTGTTCAAACCACGCAAGTTTCACACTTGCCAGATTTCTTATGCAAGAGAATTTATTACATTTGATTAACAATAAATCCATAACCCGTTAAGGTTGTGGAGATGCCAACTAGAAACATCAGCACAAGAAGTCCTAGAAACATCTCTATCCTCGGCCATTCGGAAGATTGTGTAAAAATCATGCCCAGACTATGTTATCAATCTACAATTTGCTCTTCACCTTCTACCCGCGACTGTTCTTTGCAAAAAAATTTATAAAACGTCTAGTGACTCGTTACATGTCCAAACCAAACACGTTTACGCAGTTTTATCATTACCAATAGTGGTTCTTGATAACCTGCACATTTGTTTATTTGCTATCGGGAGAATATATTTGTCTTGTTCTATAATAATTAATTCTTAAGGAACGTCTATAGCACTTGTTTAACATTTTATTAACTAACCTTGATTATCAGATTTCATACTCGCAGATTTTCTTACCCTGATATTTCAGAAATTTGCTCCCAGTGGCGACTTCTGAGTCCAGGATTAAACAAGACACTTAATATTGGCAAGTGTTGCTTGAACTCTTCTACTTTTTCTTTGAACTAAATTGACAATGATAAAATGTCAATCAGAATAGATGTCAACATAGATGCCACTAAACGTAAGAGGAGAATATCACTCAATCTTATTATATATTATAAGCCATTGTTGTTGAAATAAACATAGATAGGTTGAAATAAAATAATCTAACTCAGTATACGGTCTATCCTTTGCATAAAAAATGATCTGCCCATAAATTGTGTGAGCGATCTTTTTTGCCAATTTTCTACAACCCCCCCTCCCCCCCCCCCCCCGGCATCCCATATTTGTCATCAATCTGTCAATAATCCAGTAACCCTCACCTTCTTAATTACGTCAAAATATTTTAACATCCTCCCCATTTCCAACTATTTTGTTTGCAGAAAAATTACGAACAAGCTATATGATTTTCGTCTCTCTCCTTTATCATCTGATTGTGTTCCTCTTTATACTGTGATTCTTTTCTTTTTTGTTGTAATATTCATTTATTTTCTTTGTTTTGTCCTGATGAAGACTTTTCAGTTGAAACATCCTACATGTTGATATTCTCAGTGTCTGTTAATGTTCAGCATTTGTAACCTATTTTGTTAAGGAACTAAATATATTGTCATAAAAAATATAACCGGGGTTAGTGTACGAAACTCAGTAGAATGAAATAAGCAGTGTTAACAAAAGCATTGCATTTATTGTGTCCCTTTATTTGAGCGCAGTTACAGGATATAGCTTGCAGGGGAAACAACGCATTTTAGTTTTTTTGGTTAGTTAGTTGTTGGGGGTAGGGAAGTTACGATTGGTGTTAGAATTTTACTTTTTTGGGACATTTCGCTCGGACACGTGTGTATGACGTTGTCATTTCTAGCCGTCGTCTTTTTGTGTTATGCGCTTATCTTGATAAGGCCATTTGGTCGAAACGTCGAGTATTGTCGTGTATTATTGTTTGTATGATTATATTATGTGTAGTCTTGTGTGTATTATTATTTCACGTGAACGAAAGTGATAGTGTGTTAGTCATCGTTCAGTAAGACTTCATTCCCTGTTTCCTATGTAAGTATTAGTTTTTGGGAGAGGTTGTTTAGCTGTTGGGAGGGGGGATGGGTTAAGGATTGGTGTTAGATTATTTTGGAGGTAGGATGTTTAGTTGTTTTGAGAGAGGTTAGGATTTTAGTTTTTCATACCATACCATAACATACCGTACCATAGTATACGATACGAAACCATAACAAACCATACCATATCATACTATAGTATACATTACCGAAGTATACCATATTATTGTATACCATAGTGTACTTTACCGTAACATACCTTTAGCTATTGTATAATACCCTAGTGTAGCGTGTCATTAACATCTGTGTGACATGTCCTTTTTTCAGAATGTTGTCATCACTGTCATTCTGTAAACCTCTCTGTTCTGTCAAACTGCCCTCCTCTTCGAGTGTTATGTTCAGAATGTCTTCTTTATCCTGTTTCAATAGTAGTTTTGGTGTGTCCCTTGTTCTTATTTCTGGAAATTTTCCCTCCACGGTTGCTCTCTTTAAACCACTGTGTCTCTTTATACGACCAAAATATGGTAGCTTGTGTTTTTGATAGTTTTGAGAAGCCTGGTTTAATCTATGTTGTTTTTTTGTGTGTGGACATCTGCATTGGTTCGTCTTTCTGTACATAATTTTCTTAGGATTTTTCTATAACCTTTCTATTTTGAATGCTAGATATTTTCTTTTCCATTGCGGATGTCATTGTCCACGTCTGACATCCATATATTGCCACTGGAAAATTATAGCTTCTTAATAGTTGTAACATTGTTTTTCTGTTTGACCCTTGCTATATATTTTTCATCGCTGATGTTTTTTATAGAGACATGATGTTTTTTATGATGTTTTTTATTAATCTCTTTCTGATCTCCGTTGAACTCCTTTCTGATCTTTGGTGATATTTGACCAGAAAGAGTCAAAGTTGCTGACATTTTCTAGTTGTTCTTTGTCAATGACTATTGTAGGTGTTAGTTCATTTAAAGATCCACTAGTGAGGGTCTCTAGTGAGTTTTCAGATCTTTCTTTCCGTTTATTTCTCTTGTAATTTATTTTTATTTCTAAATTGTTCAATCTTTTTCAAATTTTTTGATGCCTGCAGTGATCTGAGTGTGCCAAGTTGAGCGACCAAGAGCTGTAGTCACCCAGAAAGCTACAAAGAACACATCAAGGCTGCAGTGTTTGAGAGAGTTCTTTAGGGATCATCAAATCGATTTTTTTATCCTCACCTTGAACATTTACCAGCTCCCCATAAAACAATCTCTTTGGAAGGCGCTTGTCTGGCATACGGACGATATGGCCGGTCCAGCGGAGTTGGGAACTAATCAGCAGGGCCTTTTGAAGTATTTCCGTGTGGTATTTGATCATTCCAACTTACTCTCATGAAATTTCTTAGGTAAGCTGTCGAGCGTGGCTCGCATAGACATTCCAAGATGTCTGTGTCATGTGACGTTTTCTCTCCAGAACGTTGTGTTCCCAATGAATTCTTTGAACCCTTTTCTATCTTTTGGCGATGTGGCTTGCATTTTCCATCGATGTATTCATGTTATCTTTAATGTCGTCAGTCCATCGTGTTTTCGTCTGCCCTTTCTACTCTTACCAGGTACTCTGCCCTCCATTATTTGTCTTTCTAAACAACTAAAGAGTCCAAGATAGCGCAGCATAAAGCGGTGTTGGTAGAACCACAGCACGGTAGACTTCTAACTGAGACCACACCTGATCCTAGACATTGGCACAAAGGTTCCCGAAGGCAACACTGGTATGAGCAATACGCAGGGCAACATCTTCGTCAATTATTGCTGTTTGCTGCTGGTTGCTGCCGAGATATGTACATATATTAGCAGTTTTGAGCTTCTGTATTTTCACTGTGATTGCTGGTTTCTGTACATATCATATATTATACCGTACCTGAAGCACGATGAGTTTTCTGTGTATAAGCGTTATTTTTCAGATTCCTGTATCCTGTATAAGTGTTATTTTTCATTTTTCTCATATTTTAGCTCGATGTGAAAATATTTCTGACATTCCATGTACTAAGTCTGAACGGTTTTGTTTGTATACTGCTGTGCTCGGAGAGAGAGAGAGAGACACGCACACGCGCGCGCGCGCAGGAACGCACGCAAGCACGCAGACAGGCAGTCTGACTAACCGACAGACCGGACAGACAGACAGAGAGGAATATAGAATATTACATACATATAATGTGTAATGAGAAACTAAAACCTCATGTGAAATGACATGACTGAATAATCACTAGAAATTAAATTCTAACTCACGTGACGTGCAATGCCTTCAGCATGGGGTTTTTTTGCAAATGATTTTTCCAGTTTGAAAATGGCCCTGTATGATCCGCCAACATTGGACTCTGTTTCATCTGGTAGAACATCAACCATCGGTCCAAACATCCATTTTCTGAGAGACAAATGTATTCAAACTAAACTATTATAACTAATCTATTCAGGAAAAAAAGATAAAAACAAACAAGTGATTTCTTGTTCCGTGGCTATGTTTAGTGTTTATTATTGTCTCATCAATAGATGACATGATACAAAGTGTTTATTGAATATTATCGTCTCATCCATGGATAACATGATACAAAGTGTTTAGTGAATATTATCGTCTCATCGCTGATTATTATGGAATTTGTTTCTTGGATATTTATATCCAGTCCATATTCATTACATCAAATAATGAATATGGAATGGATATAAATGTACAAAAAACAAAAACCATGATAATCAGCAAAGACACAGAAAAACAAGAGCTAAACATAAACATACAGGGAGAGAAACTACAACAGGTAAAACATTATCTATATCTTGGACACACAGTCACAAATGATGGCAGATGTGAAACAGAAGTTAAAAGGAGAATAGGAATGGCTAAAAGTACCTTCAATGACATGAGGAAATTATTAATATCTAAACAAATTACATATTAATGTATAGATCAGATGTCGCTGGTGCTTTCTGTATGGTTGTGAGAGTTGGACACTCACTGCGGACATGGAGAGAAGATTACAGGCTTTCGAATACAAATGCTACATAAGAATTCTACGAATTTCCTATAGGGAACATAAGACCAATGTGTACGTAAGAAATAAAGTAGAGATGTGTACAGGTGTTCAGGAGCCATTGCTTTCAATAGTGAAACGACGAAAACTAGCATGATTCGGACATGTATGCAGGCACGATTCCTTGTCAAAAACAATACTGCTGGGAACTGTCGAGGGAGGAAGAAGCAGAGGGGGACAAATAAAGACATGGACAGACAACATCAAGGAATGGACAGGGCAAGATATTTCCACACTCATCCGCATCGCTGAGGATAGAATTCGCTGGAGGACTCTATGTGCTGAAGCATCCAATGTGGTACCCCTACGACCCTGAAGGGTTATGGGTTTATTGATTGATTTATTAATAGATCAGAAACATGGACACTAAATAAACAATTAGAAAACATAATTGATGCGTTTGAGATGTGGGTGTATAGGAGAATAGGGAGAACATCATGGAAAGAGAACAAATAAAGATATACTAAAACACTTAATATGAAGAAGGAACTACTAAGAGACACCTTATTGAAGCCCTTACTTGAGGATAAAGTCAAAGGGAAGCGAGCAAGAGGTAAGCAGAGATACAAGTGGGAGAGTAACATCACACGATGAACAGGTTACAGTCTAGCAGAGTGCACCACCAAGACAAGAGACAGGGGATGTTGGAGATACGTTGCAGCCAACCTTCGTTGCAGATACGGCACTTGATGATGATGAGGATGATGATCGTCTCATCCATGGATGACAAGATAGAAATAATATATTTTGCTAAAGCTATGTTTTGTGTTCTGTGATATAGCTGAGAGAGTGCATCACAGACAACGCTCTCATTTGCTAATATCCCTTATGTTTTACCTTAACTTTTATCATAAGTTAGTATCCATTATGTCATCTCTGTGTTATATTACCTATTTAAACTATATCCGTGGCTATCGACAGAGTGCTACAGACATTCTAACAGAATTGAGGTCTTCATTGGTTACTTTTCTTGATTATTCCCATGTTTTCCTTTGGCCAATATTTATATACGTGGAATCGCACACTATACTAAATGACAACAAAATACCAAATGACAACATAATACCAAATGACACCATAATACTAAATGACAACACAGTAACAAACTCCCAAGATGACAGGGAGAAAGTTAGGCAATGTCTAAGAAACCAGGAAAGAAGTTGAATATATTTGAACATTGAAAACAAGTAAAACACTGTGAGTAAAACGTGGTGAATAAAACGTCGTGAGTAAAACGACGTGAGTAAAACGTGGTGAGTAAAACATCGTGGGTAAAACACCGTGCGTAAAAAAATCCTTAATGAACACAATATTCCTGCAGGTTTTCTTAAATACGGATTGGTAGATGTTATCACTTTCATATAATAACATTATATAATAGTGAGCCTGAAATCAATTATACTTTGGTGTGAAACATGATATAATACTGACAGTCTGACATTAATTATATCTTGGTGTGAACCATGATATAATACTGACAGTCTGACATTAATTATATCTTGGTGTCAAACATGATATAATACTGATCTGCTGGACTGACCACATCGTCCGTATGCCGGACAAGCGCCTTCCAAAGAGATTATTCTATGGGGAGCTGTGCGAAGGTAAAAGTTCAAGTGGAGGGCAGAAAAAGCGCTTCAGGGATCATCTAAAAAGCTCTCTCAAGCACTGCAGCATCAATCCTAGCTCCTGGGAGACTACAGCACTTAATCGCTCAGTCTGGCACACTCAGATCACTGCTGGCATCACGAAATTTGAAAAAGAAAGAACACTGCGGGCAATCCACAAGCACACGAAGCGGAAGGACAAATCCGTAAATTCTCCTACCCCGAACCTTCAGCACTCCTGTATGCACTGCAATAGAACTTTCCGTGCACGGATCGGACTCATCGGGCATCTACGAACTCACGAACCAAAATAATTAATTACAAATTTTAATTATATATTTTTTCCCCATCGCATTTAATGTTTTTCATGTCATGCTCATCTTCGCTTGCGAAGGAGGAATATCATCAATACTGACAGTCTGACATTAATTATACCTTTGTGTCAAAAATTATAAAATACTGACACCGACTGCAGTTTATTTGAGTTTACAGTATGTAACGAGCTGTATGTCATTGTTGCTGTAATAGTTAATTTGCAACAGGCTACAGACATTTAATTTTTATAGGAATATGCATGTTCCAAGAAATATGTTACTTGTGATTTTCTTCAAACTGCACACATTCCTTGAAGAGACTGCTGTATGGCTTCATTTTATTAATAGCTGCCATTCTTTGCGGGTATTGAGAGACTTCAAAACCAAACGCTTCTTCCTCCTCATTGAAACGTGCAATCTGTGGAAATAATTTGATTCATTAGCTTGCTCTTGCTGTGGCAAAAATAGATCACGGTAATATCCTATTGGTATTTTCTACCAAAAATATGTTGGACATATAAAAAGCTATGACACATTGTCGGCGGTAGAGAAAACCTGTTCGCTAAATTTCAACCTACATAGTAACCTAAATAGTAACCTACATTTCACATGTCACGACAGGTAGTATGGACGCATTCATGTCACGACAGGTAGTATGGACGCATTCATGTCACGACAAGTAGTATGGACGCATTCATGTCACGACAGGTAGTATTGACGCATTCATGTCACGACAGGTAGTATGGACGCATTCATGTCACGACAGGTAGTATGGACGCATTCATGTCACGACAGGTAGTATTGACGCATTCATGTCACTACAGGTAGTATTGACGCATTCATGTCACGACAGGTAGTATGGACGCATTCATGTCACGACAGGTAGTATGGACGCATTTAACAGTCTATTGTTTTATAAGTTTGTTAAACTCATTGTTGCTTATATTCTTATATTTGAAATCTTATTACTCGCTCCTGCTGGTTTATATATCTATTAAATATCATATATTCTAGAAATACATTCAACGTTTACATAATTTCAACATTATTTTTCCTTGACAATATAATCTGTAAACCTCCAAGCCTGAGTATCCCGGAATACTAACAGACTATGTAATATGCTGTAGCAACAACTACCTACAAGTTGCGACATAAGCTCGTGTCAGCTCCTTGCACTATCTCATAAAATGAACGCGTAAATAAAAATACACTTCCTACAGCGAGGAACATCCATCCGCGGATACAATCCATGCTGCTTATATCACAGCTGAGATTATCAACAAAAGCGGAGATAGCTGTATTATCTCAAAGATTCCACGTGTGTAATGTCTAAATGTAAAGGTATGCCCCATGGCAGCAACATGCCGTCGGGGATGAAGATAACTCTTCATGAACTAAACCGCAGCAACTATTAGGTGGGGTGGCCAGTTCCCTGATGTCTACTTTCTCTTTTATTATTCTACCTAACCTGTTCGCTCTCTGTATATGAATAAAAAGATATATTTTATGCATATTTATATACATACCTTTTCTGCGGCTTCGGATAGCTTTTCTTGCAAAAATACAGTTGTTTTATTGTAGGCGTCTACTTGATTGACATCAGCGCACAAATCCAGATCCTCCACTTGTTGAGTATACTCATCGAGTTCGCTCAGAAACTTCATTTTGTTAATCTGTAAACATTCAATGTACTTTAGCATGACATAATGGCTATCTTAATCAACATATTTCAGAAAGCTATTCAAGTCAGGTATTAAACATATTTCAGTCAGCTACTGAACATATCTCAGTCAGCTACTGAACATATCTCAGTCATCTATTGAACATATCTCAGTCAGCTATTGAACATATCTCAGTCAGCTATTGAACATGTATCAATCAGCTGCTGAACATATCTCAGTCAGCTATTGAACATATCTCAGTCAGCTATTGAACATATTTTAGTCAGCTATTGAACATATATCAGTCAGCTATTGAACATGTATCAATCAGCTGCTGAACATATCTCAGTCAGCTATTGAACATATCTCAGTCAGCTATTGAACATATCTCAGTCAGCTATTGAACATATATTAGTCAGCTATTGAACATATATCAGTCAGCTATTGAACATGTATCAATCAGCTGCTGAACATATCTCAGTCAGCTATTGAACATATCTCAGTCAGCTATTGAACATATATCAGTCAGCTATTGAACATATATCAGTCAGCTATTGAACATATATCAGTCAGCTATTGAAAATATTTCAATCAGCTATTGAGCATATATCAGTCAGCTATTGAACATATATCAGTCAGCTATTGAACATATCTCAGTCAGCTATTGAACATATTTGAATCCGATATTGAATATCAGTCAGCTATTGAAAATATCTCAGCTATTAAACATATTTTAAGCAGATATTGAACATATCTCAGTCAGCTATTGAACATATTTTAGTCAGCTATTGATGTCAACTATTGAAAATATTTCAGTGAGCTTTGAACATATTTCATTCACCTATTACAATGAGCTATTCAACATATCTCAATCATCTATTGAACATATTTCAATCATCTATTGAACATATTTCAATCATCTATTAAATATATCTCAGTCAGCTATTGAACATATATCTGTCAGCTATTGAACATATTTCAATCGGCTATTGATGTGGGTATTCAACATATCTCAGTCATCTATTGAACACATTTCAATCATCTATTGAACATATTTCAATCATCTATTGAACATATTTCAATCATCTATTAAATATATCTCAGTCAGCTATTGAACATAAATCTGTCAGCTATTGAACATATTTCAATCGGCTATTGATTTGGGTATTAAACATATGTCAGTGAGGTACTGAACACATTTCAGTCAGCTATTGAACACATTTATGGCAGCTATTGAACACATTTCAGTCAGGCATTGGAGCAGCTATTGAACATATATTAGTCAGCTATTTAATACACTCAGTCAACCATTGAACATATCATTTCAGGCAGCTATTGGGCATATTTTAGACAGCTATTGGTGTCAGATAAACACACTTTAGTCAGTCATAGAAGTCAGCTATTTAACATATTTCAGCCAGCTATTTAACATACTTCAGTCAGCTATTTAACACATTTCAGTCAGCCATTGAAGTCAGCTATTTAACACATTTCAGTCAGCTATTGAACACATTTCAGTCAGCTATTGAACATATTTCAGTCAGCTACAACAACATGTAGTACAGACATAATCAATCATTCATGAAATATATAGACAACGAGTTTAATTAAAATAATACAACACGCATACACACATATAACACATAATACGAACCTTTAAGTTGTCCTGCAGTTCCTTCAATTTTTCTGTCATTATTAAATTATTTTCTTCCATGACCGAATCCATTTTTTGATACCATAGAAACGCATCTGCGTTTGTACGCATTGTTGCAGGATTGAATGTGCAGTGATCTGATAAAAACGTTAGCCTATATGGATAAATGTATTGGAAATACAGATACATCTTTAATAAAGAATACATCAAACGTCTGGTTAGTCTCAACACCTAACATGATTACACTCGATAATATTTATGACATACATACCCCGTGCCCTATAGGCTTTCATGTGTATAAGTTATCATAATAAAATGTTGTCCATCTATTGTAGTCGACGATAACGATACAGCTCAACTGGGATGATGATGGCGTATACGGTGTGTCATACTGTGACGAGTCATATGCGTGACTGGAATGTTCTGTCGATCTCTGAATATCTGTTGGTGGTGGGGGGAGGGTTATAGGACATTGATTCACTGTTGTATTTCTTGAAGCAAGAGTTTGTTGCGCTGCCTCATGTCTGAACTTCTCTGCCACATGTCTGAACTTCTCTGCCACATGTCTGAACTTTTCTGTCACATGTCTATGAGATTCTCTGTCACATGTCTATGAGATTCTCTGTCACATGTCTATGAGATTCTCTGTCACATGTCTTTGAGATTCTCTGTCACATGCTTATGAGATTCTCTGCAGCTACTGCACTACTATTGCGTCCACAGCATCAGTCGGATTTGTCTTGTGCAAGACTTCCTCATGAATGTGTGTTTATGTTGAAGCAAGTGCGTAATGTCTTACGAGTGTCTTAAAACGCTTCTTCTATCCTCCAGCTTTGCGGGAGCCAGTCTGATGTTCTTCATATAGCACCTTTCTGACATGACAGTCTGATGCTCTTCATATAGCACCTTTCTGACATGACAGTCTGATGCTCTTCATATAGCACCTTTCTGACATGACAGACGATGATCGTTCATGCGAACCATATGACCTGCCCAGCTTGTTCATTTCTGTCCATTTTATCCATCAGTCCATTTTCAACACGCTTTATCTAGTTGTATTATTACTTTAGTCAGTGATTTCTTCTGTGTCTACCTCCACCCATTCACTGCCCTTTCCTATTTCTTCCAATTCACATACTCTTTGCAGTGTGTCTTCGGCCTCTGCAATCCATAATCTGAAACGATTGATTCGTTTTCCCTGTGACTCATCTAGACGTTGGTGTAATGGGTGGTGGTTGCCATCTAGACGTTGGTGTAATGGGTGGTGGTTGCCATCTAGACTTTGGTGTAATGGGTGGGGGTTGCCATCTAGACGTTGGTGTAATGGGTGGTGGTTGCCATCTAGACGTTGGTGTAATGGGTGGTGGTTGCATTCTGTTGGTGTAATGGGTGGTGGTTGCATTCTGTCGCTTTAATGTAGACGCCGACTAAAGCGTATCAGAACTCAGTCTGCGGTAAGCACAGGCACGTCACCTGTTCAATCTGTGATATATACTTGGAGAGTCGAGAAGAAACCTCATAGCGACAGGGTATGTACCTTGTACAACAGAGCATTATTCACATCGCTTCGTTGTGAATTCTTTGTAGTCCGTCAGCATCTGTTTCACTGACAATAATGGTGGCGCCTGAATATTCAATAACATGAAGAGTAAGAGCTTTATTTACGATTACGAGCTGTGATTGTTTAGTGCCAGTAGTTGTCATCACTCTCAAGTCAGACACCTTTGCTGCCTGTGGACATAACACGATCGACATATTCCCGACAGCACAATCTTTGATGGAATCGCAGGTCAAGATATTATAATAATGACTTTCTGGCTAAATTGTCATCAATGTTCATGTGTATGTATGTATGTGTATTATGTGATATGTGATGTATGTGAACATCTAAGTGCATGTTTTACAGAAGAGTGGACCTCGTATCTATATATATATATATATATATATGCATGATAAGCTCCTAAACCACGTTGCTATTTTTTCACAAAGCAAAGTAACATTTAGTTATTGAGTAAGTTATACAATTATATTATGAACAAAATACACATTTACATTATATTTCTCTCTCTCTCTCTCTCTCTCTCTATATATATATATATATATATATATATATATATATATATATATATATATATATATATACGCAGAAAGTTATTAAAATCAGGCAATGGAGACCAGTAAGGTATGGAAGGGGGGAGAATGTTTTACTTTACAAAAGGTCGTTTGATAGTTTTGGTGAATCATGTGAATGCAATATTGAATGTTCATGAAAAGAAAGTAGTCTAGTTAACTGCATACCTTTTGCCGGACAAAACTATTTCTTTCTGAAGTTCCACAAGAGTATCTAGCTTGCTTTTTTTAATGAATGATTCTAGTGTCACATATTCAGCAGTAGATAAAGGCATTGATAGGGCCACTTCTTCCAATTGCTTGTATTTTGCACACACTCTGTTTAAAAACAGTACTCTTTGATTAAGATAACATGTCCATGATAATCTCACTTTAATCAGGGAATTATCAATCCACATCGCTGCCCATAAATAACGTCAACAATAAGGGGAGAGGTTCCTGAAAAATATTTGGCAGTTGATGACAGGGGAGTGGGTGTGGTAGGGAATTGTGACAAACGTTGACAGCAATACAAAATGTAATTTTCATATTTCAATTTTTAAAAATTGTAAAAAACACATTTACTTCTGAAAAATACTGTAGCTTATGAGTACTGTCTCTGCAAAAATATTGGAGGTTGGTGGAGGGAATAATAAAATGTCAAAACAGTGTTGACGTAATATATGGACACCCGCTTAGAATGAAAAACTAATTTTCTATGGAACATTCATTATTGAAGTAATTCGTTTTGAACATTCATCCTTTCAGCAATTCATATTGAATATTAAGAATTTCAGCAATTCATATTGAACATTCATCATTTCAGCAATTCATATTGAACATTCATCATTTCAGCAATTCACGTTAACCATTCATTATTGAAGCAATTCATATTGAACATTAATCACTTCAGCAATTCACGTTGAATGAAACATGTAGCAGGAATGCAGAACACTTAATCAAAGTAATATCTGCTGTTTGCGGTACATACTAAATTGAACTGTTAACTTCGTACTTATAGTTTGCTTGTCAAGATTCATGTATACTGTATATGGTTAGAAACCGGCTGGTGAAATGTGCGTGTTAGTACTCATGTTGTAGCTACCTTCAAATATGTGTCATCAACTGTCTTGCTCTCAATGTTCTTGCAATCTATAATCTCACCACCGACTAGAACTACTGTTTCAGGAAATTAATGTGCTGTTGAACAGGTTGCCCTTCTCAAATACAGGTAAATCATGGTATATGACTTGCACTAGTTCTGTTGTCTGATGCTGTACGAGGTGCGGATATATGAATGACCATCAGATATTGTGCTAGAAAGTGCCAGGTTTAATACATGTCAAGGTTTCTAAGCACCCAAAATCTCGGGTACTTGTAACACGTGCTCTATATTATTAAACAAACTTTTAAAATAAGCTAGTCGTCTTTAGGAATGCACCAGAATGTCTTTATTTGAGAAAAGTTGATGGAAGTCAGCAAATTCGTGCAAACCTATCCACCTGTCATTTTTCCATTGATATGATAGTATCTTCAAATTGTGTGATATAATTGACATAAAAAATTGTAATTTCGCTAATTTTAGTTTATAAAAAGATGAATTACACATTGAAAATACGAAACTTATAAACAAGTAAAGCAATGTTGCCAATCACCGGTACCAGACATGATAACACACAAATCGACGTTTCTAACAGAAGGCTTAATTCAAGAACACAAATTAAAACATGCCGAATAAGGAACTGCACTGATGTGTATTGAACGTGTTTGTCCAATTATAGTTTTGTTGCAGTTATTACCCTTTATTATAAAATATTGGCATATGAATGACTCAAACTGCAGTGATTTCAATGCCAATTTTCGTTTTCATCGAAAGAAACTGTTTTTGTTGTTTTTTTATGTTTTTATTTTACCTCAACTAATGTCATAAGAGTTATGCCAAGCTGTTGTTAAGTGTAACGGTCAATTGTCGATCAGAGATGATTTTATAAATTTTATTGTGCCATCATTTCATCATTTGTGTAGATGGAACCGGGAATTTCTGGACACAAGTACCACGAAAGATCACAACAAACTGGACAACCTCATTCAATAACAATAATTCAAGGCCACCACATTCTTTGATCTCTGTTTTATTTTCAGAACGACTTTCAAACAGCAGTTCTTACACATAGAAATTATCAGCAGAACACTGTAATGTACACTTCTCAGACTAGTAAACCAGATATCTGAACACAACTTGTATCCTTATTGTAAAACAGATGTCTGAACACAACTTTTACCCTTATTGTAAACCAGATATCTGAACACAACGTGTATCCTTATTGTAAAACAGATGTCTGAACACAACTTTTACCCTTATTGTAAAACAGATGTCTGAACACAACTTGTATCCTTATTGTAAAACAGATGTCTGAACACAACTTTTACCCTTATTGTAAACCAGATATCTGAACACAACTTGTATCCTTATTGTAAAACAGATGTCTGAACACAACTTGTATCCTTATTGTAAAACAGATGTCTGAACACAACTTTTACCCTTATTGTAAAACAGATGTCTGAACACAACTTTTACCCTTATTGTAAAACAGATGTCTGAACACAACTTGTATCATTATTGTAAAACAAATGTCTGAATTCAACTTTTACCCTTATTAGACGTCGTGGTTCTAACGTCTACGACCCTGCAAATATTTATTAATTATATATGACAGTGTTGCAGATCAGGAAAATTTCCTAATGGGAGTCAGTATAATGTGGGTTTTTTTTCTGTCCCCCTGGAGAAGTATGTTAATACGTACGTATATTTAACAGATATCGTAGACGAATCGCACGTGCATTGTGTGGATTCTCACGTGAGCACTCAACTTCTTGTCAGTTTCTAAACTCGACTACATACAGATGTGTTAATGAAATTATGCGATCCATGGCCAAGACTTTTAGAATAAATCCAAATATGATATTATGTATGCATTATAACGGTGGTAAAGCTGACATGAGATTCTGAGCTGAATAAAAAAAATGTATTCTGGGTTGATCAGCAAACTCTCCTGGCATGCTCCAGATTGAACACAAGTTGACTGAACAGAACAGAAAGGTCTGTCAGCATAACATCAACAGGGTACATAATCTTGAGTGAGAACTCATTGCAAAACGTATGATTACTTGCATGAAGCACATATGTCACTCATTATATAGATGTAGCGGGGAGTGAACACATTATTATTGATAATTGTAAAATCATCAGCTTTACAACAGACAGTAATATTGATGGTTGTAACATCATCTACCCTACAACACACAGTAATATTGATGGTTGTAACATCATCTACCCTATAACACACAGTAATATTGATGGTTGTAACATCATCTACCCTACAACACACAGTATTATTGATGGTTGTAACATCATCTACCCTACAACACACAGTAATATTGATGGTTGTAACAGCATCTACGTTACAACACACAGTAATATTGATGGTTGTAACATCATCTGCGTTACAACACACAGTATTATTGATGGTTGTAACATCATCTACCCTACAACACAAAGTAATATTGATGGTTGTAACATCATCTACCCTACAACACACAGTAATATTGATGGTTGTAAGATCATCTGCGTTACACCACACAGTATTATTGATGGTTGTAACATCATTAACATGAGTACACACGGTATTAATGATGACTGTAACATCATCAAAGTGAATATTCACTGTATGAATGATGGTAATGACATCATTAAAGTGAGTACAAATGCAGATTTTACATATACATCTGAGGAATTCCGCGAGTGTAAACTGTCCCTCATGTTTAAGAAGAAATTCTGTTACAGTAAATGAACACGGAATGTGGAATCAATGGTTACAAGGATATTTTCCTGAGAAAGAATGGTATGCCATTTAAAACGTGACGACGAAGAATTGATAAACCACATACTCCAGGTTCTTCTCCTGGTGGTCGTCTAACATTTGCTCAAGCAACACTTCACATATCTGCAGGGTTCTTTCGTGAAGTCCCTCTATGACCTCCTCACAGTGTAATTCAAACATTCCAATTGAAGATGTCTGAAATCAACGCAGTCACTATTATACAAATATATAACATAAGGAAAGCTAGTGCTCATCATTTCGTATCAACATGTTGGTGGCATTCTACAAAGCAGAAACAACAACAATATAACACTAATGTGGCTATTGAATGAGTATATACAACAATATGAATTAGTTTCTTCTTTTTCTTCGTCAGCGTTCATTCTCAAACTCCCACTGGATCTCTCTTGTAGCAGGACAATGGTCCAACTAGATTTCCAGAAGGATGTAGTCCAGAACATGGAAATGCGTTGTGTCGCCGTATTATTTGCACCAATGTCATGAAACATCCGGCTTCGGCGGATAATTAATTTGATAAAGATAATTTGATGAGGGCATATATCTCATTAACTTTATAGACGTTGAAGAGTGTACAAGGTAGAGTCAATGACATTTCAATGATGTCAAGGTTGGTCATCTATATATCGGGCCTAGACAAAACCACAGCACGGACGTCACAGAAAGGGTAATTGCTAACAATACAGTATTTACCAAGTCATTCTCCAGGATAGTCATGCATACTGATCTCACGCAGCTTCATTTATCTTGCCTAATGTGCCATATCTCTTGTTGCTTTGTGTATATATTGTGTCGCAGCCAATGAATGCACGGAGAAAGTCAGACATCCTATGATAACAACTACTGCATGAGATCAGTGTGCACCATTATCATGGAGAATTACTTTCTTTTCCAACTATACTGGTGAGAATTGGTTCAGCACTGAACATCCTGAAGGAAACTCCCCAACGAGTAACGTTTTTCTATGTTTTTCTATCTATCTATGTGGGTATACACTCATATACATGTACCTTATAAGAAGATAAAACTTAATTTTGTTATTGACTTTAATATAAAATTATGAAACACATATTTTTGGTAAATATTCATGTTTTTTTCAATTTTTCTGTAAAAAAAAAAAAGTAAAGTAACCCATAGCATTTATTAATGCCGTAGTGGTGTGAGATGTTAGCGATCTCACATTTCACAGGCTCTGCAAATGAGGGCGGTAGCCATCTCCTCTCCCTCGCAGTCTTTACTTCCCGGATTAATCCGGTACCCATTTAAGGCTGGGTCGACCTGGGAGCCGTTGCGATCTGAAAACATTTCCGCCTCAACTGGAGAATGAACCCAGGACCACTCATATGCGAAGCCAGTGCGCTAACCACTGCGCTAACGCGGCTCCCAATTTTTCTGTAATTGAATTGTCGGTGAATACGATTGTTGGATATGACCATCGTTAGCTCAAGCTAACAACAGTGTTCATCTAATCTGAATCTGACTGGTATTATCACTGAACATAACACAGACACATGACTTGAAGGATAACACAGACACATAGTAAACACGTGACATGAAGGATAACACAGACACATAACACAAACACATAAAATAAAAGATAACACAGTAACACAGACACATAACACAGACACATGACATGAAGGATAACACAGACACAACACAAACACATAACGCAGACACATAATACAGACACATAACACAGACACATAACACAAACACATCTTAAACAAAGCATGGAGAACTTTTGACATTTCAGACCAATGGTGTGTAAATCTGTCATCATTCTAATCAGTTAAACAAGAAAGTCCAGCTACCGACCAGCCAGCTTCCTGTATTGCGTAGGAAAAGAAATGCAGCAAATGGTTCATCAGCATCATCAAGTGCCGTTTCAACAACGATGGTTGGCTGCAACTGACCTCCAACATCTCACGTCTCTTGTTTTGGTGGTGCACCTTTTTAGACTGAAACCTGTCCATCTTGTGATGTTACTCTCTCACTTGTATCTCTGCTTACCCCTTACTCTCTGCTTCGACTTTACTCTCAAGTAAGATCTTCAACAAGGTGTCACACGTCTTTTAATGTGTCCAAAATATTTTATCTACTTGATCTTTATTTCCATTAATAATTCTTTCCGCATATTAAGGCTCATTGCTTGTTTTCTTCTCTTTCCATGATGTTCTCCCCATTATTTTATATATCCACATCTCAAAGCATCAATTCTGTCTTGAAATCGTTAATTCTAGAGTTTAGACTAATAAAATGTCATCGAATACGGGCAATTAGTGCAAATGAAATGGCAACACAACGCATTTCCATTCTCTGGACTACATCCTGCTGGAAATCTAGCAGGACCATTGTCCTGCTACAAGAGAGATCCAGCGGAGGAAGTTTCAGATTGAACAGCGGACGAAGAATACATACAATACTTAGATGAAAGCCAAAATATCACTATGGTAAACTCAACCTTTAGGAAAAATTAAAAGCACGGAATACCCGTTCATATACATATCACAGTTGAAAATGATTTCCAAATGTTGCAAAAAGTGCTGGCAACTTTTATGGACTTGAGTGAGGTATGAAAAGATGGACTCCTCCTCAAGCTTCTTAAAAACATAATTGAGGGCACAATGTTCAGCTGGATAAAAGTTTTCCTCTGCTACTGTACAGCAAAGGTAAAAGTAGATGGTAAACTAATCAAACGTGTTATTCTCCAACGAGGAGTGCCTCAATGAGGAGTGTTCTCTCTAACCCTCTTCCTGGTATTCATCAATGATACTGGAGAGAAAATGTCACATCACATTTCGACGGCCCTCCAAGCAGATGACTTTGCTGCCTGAGTATGGCAGACAACCTATCAATTGCAATAGAATAAAATGTGACGGCACTTGACATTCCAAGTGAAAACGTATTTGGCTGTGGAATTTCAGATGAAACTTTTCAAAACAGTGAAACCATCTTTACATATCAAACCACGAAGAAAAAGCAAGCCTACAAATAAATGGAAGGAAATTAGCACATCAGGAGAAACCTACCCATCTCGGGGTCAAACTAAACAAGAGACTCACATGGAAGCCACACCGGGTAGCTGCTGAACAAAAACCTACCCATCTCGGGGCAAACTAAACAAATGACTCACCTGGAAGCCACACCGGGTAGCTGCTGAACAGAAACCTACCCATCTCGGGGCAAACTAAACAAATGACTCACCTGGAAGCCACACCGGGTAGCTGCTGAACAGAAACCTACCCATCTCGGGGCAAACTAAACAAATGACTCACCTGGAAGCCACACCGGGTAGCTGCTGAACAGAAACCTACCCATCTCGGGGCAAACTAAACAAATGACTCACCTGGAAGCCACACCGGGTAGCTGCTGAACAGAAACCTACCCATCTCGGGGCAAACTAAACAAATGACTCACCTGGAAGCCACACCGGGTAGCTGCTGAAATGGAAGCATCCAGAAAGCTATCCCTGATGAAGAAATTTGCGAGCACAAGCTGAGGAACAAATGCGTGCACTCTCCGAAAAGTCTATATGGGTAATTCAGACCTGTAGGCAATATGGAATAACGGATGGACATTAAAATGATCTTTAAAGCCAAAGAAATGATCGCCTATTTAAAGTACAGAATGCATGTCTTCAACCAATCTCAGTAGGGATGAAGACCACTCCAATCGACCACAGGATGACAGGAAAGAATAGCAAGTGCTTGTCCAAAGGGAAAAAATTATGCACATGTCAAACCATTCGATGCATGTCAAAATTTGTATATCAACCACAAGCAGACGGGAGAGATTCAGCTTTTGTCACATCTCTAATCATCTCCGCCAACAGCACTAAAATATCCTCACAAACATACACAAACTGAAATTACTAACGGATTTTGAAGAGCCAGACAATAGTCTCTACAATTCTCCATAATAACAGAGGTTCCTAGAATAATAAAAATAAATACCAGACACACCTCAACAAAAAGCATTGGCACTAGAGATGGTAGAAAGAAAATACAATTCCAAAAAATGGACACATGTCTACATAGATCTACAGACGGATCAATAAAGAATGGCGGTGGTAAGACTCAAAGACGGGGAGAGAATATCAATAGCTTTTCTAACCGGGAAATACTCCTTCAACTTTAGAACATAAGCAGTTGCACTCCATGATGCACTAAAGTTCTCAACGAACTAGAACTACCAAGACCAAAGAAGATAGCTATATTCACAGATTGCAGATCCCTACTGGAAAAATTTCCAGAGCACCAGAAATTAAAGCCTTCTGTAAAACATCAGACAATAGCTCAGACATATCCAAATATCCTCGGCTATTATCTGTCAATGGATACTTTCACATTGTGAAATCATGGAAAATGAGAAAGGGGATGCTCTGTTAAGAACAGGTACTGAGATGGAACAACACATAAACCCACTGTCTTAAAGAGAATTACACAGGCAATAATTAATAACACATACACGTCAAAATGGAAGAAATCAAATCGGAAGTGGAAGAGAAACCCGATAGAATACAACTCCCCAGATACCAGCATAGCACACTACTTCGTCTTAGAACAAACCACAACATACTTATGTTAGCTTTACCAACTGAGGATCTTGTATACAGATAAATGTTTACGTGTATTCGGAATCCAAAACACCAAACACATACATCAGGACCGCCCAACATACAAAGAGCAGTGACATCGGGTGTGACCAGAGTTTACAGACTTGAGGCATACATCTATGTGGCAGCCGCTCTGACCTGGAGATGACAGTGAACTTTGACCTGAATTATTTTTGTCCGGCTCGCCACCAGCTGTCTATTTTTCCATCCGTCTCTCGGATCTAGAAATGTTCCCGACCACGGATGTAGTAAAAGTTTGTAATCCACAAAACATGTATTCAGACATCCGCCCACATATGTATTGTCACAAAAGCGAAGCAAGTGTATGGAAGATATAGTAACTCAACCAATAATCATCGTAAGCCTAAAAATACACTGCAAACTAAATGTAGCGGCCTAATATCTAATAAACATAGAAGCCAGAACAAATGTCTTGACTATTTCACCACCATATCCTTGAGAAAAAATCATCACATATCAATAGAAAGTAAATCAAATGTCAATCCGCTAGATACCTAGACAATGTGAGCTGCAGACGTGTTCATAGTAAGTAAAATGTGTGTACCTTGGACAAATCACTTTCAATAAGATCTGCTAAGTTCTGGTAGAAAAAGTATTTTTCAACTAATTCGTCAAACGGATGTGCGGTTGACAAGTACTTGATTAGATCGTCTTTAGCCTGCAAATATATACATCAGAAGAAGTGCATGTGATTCATAATTACTGATCAATAAATATGATCAATCATAATGATAAATAAATTAACGTGGTATAATACATGTTTTTTCTGTGGCCAATTCATTGTCGGAAAGTTGGAGAGGAGTTGGGCACCGCCGTTTTAAAACAATAATATTTACTTACTGTGCACAACTAAAATCCAGCAGGCAAAGCTTGAAGTTAATGTTATCTCCAATATCGTCATTCCATCGTCTTCTTGGCCTGCACTTTCTTCTCCTTCCATGTACTTTGCCCTCGATTATTTGTCTTTCTAAACAGTTGTGTCTCTATATATGAACAAACAGGTGTAGTTTTATGTTTGCTGTTGTGTGTAGTAACCAACACTCTGGAATCTTCAATGTGTCTGTAATATCTGAGTTTCTCTGTTCTTTCCTTCCATGATATTCTATCTTTCTGCATAATTTCATCTCCAATTCGTTGATCTTCTTTGTCGCTGTTTTATTTAGGGTTTCACAACCGTATGTTGCAACAGGAAAAATTAAAGTTCTTAGTATTAACAGTTTCTTTTTTATTTTGTTGTTTCTCGATATGTTTTTCAACCGTGTTATTTTACAATATTGCCAATCTCTATGTTATTTCTGCCATGCAGTCTCCTGCACCGTTGATGTTTGTTCCTAAGTATTCGAATGTATACAGACAGCCTATCTCGGTATTGTCTATTCTGATTATTGGTTGTTGTGTTGTTGCATATATTGACATGATTAATCACTGAAAACACGCATAATAAAACACACAAATCGACGGTTCGACTAAAAGTCCTTTATCAATACTAAATACGCAACAATAAACGACGACCAAGAGCGACAGTGTTGACGTTCATATGGCAGAGCACAATGTGGAGATAACCCACATT
This sequence comes from Meghimatium bilineatum, assembly GCA_034231615.1. NCBI lineage: Eukaryota > Metazoa > Mollusca > Gastropoda > Stylommatophora > Philomycidae > Meghimatium > Meghimatium bilineatum. The sequence continues at coordinate 19,522,466 of CM067315.1, forward strand.
CAAACTAGATCAGATGTGAAACGACACAAACAGGAAATATATCAAACACACCCGAATACATGTGAGACGAGATAAATAGAGAAATGACGGCAGATTAAAAAAGCAATGACAGAAATTGAAAAATTCAACTTTCTGAAGGCATGGATAATGCATGGCCTTTATTATAAATCTTGTTAAAGTAAGTAATATTAATATATATCTGTACGGATGGAGGAGGTGAGGCCAGTATATAAGGGATGGTTTGCATGGCTCTTTTGCAGGGTCGTGTGTACGTGTTCAGCAAAAGGGAACATAAACAAAACTAACATTTTCATTGTAAATATTCTCTTTTTATTAGATTTTCTGATGATATTTTTGTAGAAAATCGTTACGTGAGGGAGGATGTTCTGTGGAATCATTATGTGAGGGAGGATGTTTTGTGGAATTATTATGTGAGGGAGGATGTTTTGTGGAATCATTATGTGAGGGAGGATGTTCTGTAAAATTATTATGTGAGGGAGGATGTTCTGTAAAATTATTATGTGAGGGAGGATGTTCTGTGGAATCATTATGTGAGGGAGTATGTTCTGTAAAATTATTATGTGAGGGAGGATGTTTTGTGGAATCATTATGTGAGGGAGTATGTTCTGTAAAATTATTATGTGAGGGAGGATGTTTTGTGGAATCATTATGTGAGGGAGTATGTTCTGTAAAATTATTATGTGAGGGAGTATGTTCTGTAAAATTATTATGTGAGGGAGGATGTTCTGTGGAATCATTATGTGAGGGAGGATGTTTTGTGGAATCATTATGTGAGGGAGGATGTTCTGTAAAATTATTATGGTAGGGAGGATGTTCCGTAAAATTATTATGGTAGGGAGGATGTTCCGTAAAATTATTATGGTAGGGAGGATGTTCCGTAAAATTATTATGTGAGGGAGGATGTTCCGTAAAATTATTATGGTAGGGAGGATGTTCCGTAAAATTATTATGGTAGGGAGGATGTTCCGTAAAATTATTATGGTAGGGAGGATGTTCTGTAAAATTATTATGGTAGGGAGGATGTTCTGTGGAATCATTATGTGAGGGAGGATGTTCTGCTGAACGCTTGGTTTAAACCCCATTTCCCTCACTCACCTCCCCCCCCCAATTATCTTCGAACTTGAACTTTATGAACTAGAAGCTGATGAGTGGCTCTCACGGACCAATGAGGTTGCTAAACTTTGGAGAGACATAACCTTATTGAGTAAGGACTGTCTATTTGCTTCAAGCACCAATGAAGCAGCCATGATGTAGCCAGACATAACCTTATTGAGTAAGGACTGTCTATGTGCTTCAAGCACCAATGAAGCAGCCATGATGTAGCCAGACATAACCTTATTGAGTAAGGACTGTCTATGTGCTTCAAGCACCAATGAAGCAGCCATGATGTAGACAGACATAACCTTATTGAGTAAGGACTGTCTATTTGCTTCAAGCACCAATGAAGCAGCCATGATGTAGCCAGACATAACCTTATTGAGTAAGGACTGTCTATGTGCTTCAAGCACCAATGAAGCAGCCATGATGTAGCCAGACATAACCTTATTGAGTAAGGACTGTCTATGTGCTTCAAGCACCAATGAAGCAGCCATGATGTAGCCAGACATAACCTTATTGAGTAAGGACTGTCTATGTGCTTCAAGCACCAATGAAGCAGCCATGATGTAGACAGACATAACCTTATTGAGTAAGGACTGTCTATTTGCTTCAAGCACCAATGAAGCAGACATGATGTAGCCAGACATAACCTTATTGAGTAAGGACTGTCTATGTGCTTCAAGCACCAATGAAGCAGCCATGATGTAGCCAGACATAACCTTATTGAGTAAGGACTGTCTATGTGCTTCAAGCACCAATGAAGCAGCCATGATGTAGACAGACATAACCTTATTGAGTAAGGACTGTCTATGTGCTTCAAGCACCAATGAAGCAGCCATGATGTAGCCAGACATAACCTTATTGAGTAAGGACTGTCTATGTGCTTCAAGCACCAATGAAGCAGCCATGATGTAGACAGACATAACCTTATTGAGTAAGGACTGTCTATTTGCTTCAAGCACCAATGAAGCAGACATGATGTAGCCAGATATAACCTTATTGAGTAAGGACTGTCTATGTGCTTCAAGCACCAATGAAGCAGCCATGATGTAGCCAGACATAACCTTATTGAGTAAGGACTGTCTATGTGCTTCAAGCACCAATGAAGCAGCCATGATGTAGCCAGACATAACCTTATTGAGTAAGGACTGTCTATGTGCTTCAAGCATCAATGAAGCAGCCATGATGTAGCCAGACATAACCTTATTGAGTAAGGACTGTCTATGTGCTTCAAGCACCAATGAAGCAGCCATGATGTAGCCAGACATAACCTTATTGAGTAAGGACTGTCTATGTGCTTCAAGCACCAATGAAGCAGCCATGATGTAGCCAGACATAACCTATTGAGTAATGACTGTCTATGTGCTTCAAGCACCAATGAAGCAGCCATGATGTAGCCAGACATAACCTTATTGAGTAAGGACTGTCTATGTGCTTCAAGCACCAATGAAGCAGCCATGATGTAGCCAGACATAACCTTATTGAGTAGGTGCTGCTGAGTTACAACAGCTGGTAGTCGACAAGTGTCATTAATATATTCGTCCCCTTATTGGAAGCAACACTTTGCGCCAGCATTCTGTCTACGTAAATCTTACGGTTTATAACTGGTAACTATTGCGTTATGTGTTGTGTTAAAGTTGGAAATTGAAACTAGCTGTATTCTCCAAATGATAACCATATGGAGTTTCGTCGTTAGTTACGGAGTAGGTTCACACCTCACCTCATACGCCTTCTACGTTACAGGTAGGACCAAGGAAACTACGTAGTCGGTACAATTTCGTAACCCCATGTTGTTGAATGACATGCCAGAGAAACATGAGAGCATTGACTATCTTTGGAACTTTATTCTTTTTTTATGATCTACTCCAAAAGTCTTTCTACTGAATGTGTATTGTCTCTAGACAGTGGAGTTTTTAAATGAGCGTTGTCTTTCTCCTACACAGACAGACTGCCAAGGGTGATAAGTGTAATTTACTTTAAGATTACGTGAACGATATACACATACACATGTATACATTGATAACACACATTTGTACATCCTATCACGAGATGCAGAATTACATTTATTTATATATATATATATATATATATATATATATATATATATATATATATATATATATATATATATATATATATATATATATATATATATATATATATATATATATATATATATTACAGAAAATCCTACAAATATCTTGGGCAGAAAAAAAATTGAAATTACTGAAACGGTGGCTTCTAAATACCATCATAAAAAGAAAGCTACAGTATTTTGGACACTTGAAGGGGCAGGATGGTATCGAAATGCTGATTCTGGAGTGCAGAGAGCTAGGCGAGAGATGAAGAGGAAGACCAAGAAGACGATGGACCAGCGACATCGAAGAATGTATGCACATGTCTCTGGCGAATGCAGGCCTGCGTGCCCGGAACAGAGAGGCGTTTAGAGTATCCACGATGAAGACAACGTTCTGGAAAGAATATGTCACTTGAGATATATATATATATATATATATATATATATATATATATATATATAAATGACACAATGACACTTACGAAGATGTTGCACCAAACAGAGCTGCATGACATTCTGCAATTTAAAAAGGCGCAAAATCGTGTGGGGGGAAAAAAAGCAGACTAACTAGAAAGGTAGGTGTAAATCAAACACCATCGAAAGTGGTCATTCCATGCAGAAGCTGTCCAATAATTTTCGAGGGCACTATAGAGATTATCAACCACTTCAAAAACAAGGAAATATCTCTGAATTTCTTATTAAAGTTGATATTTCAAATGATCATAATTACATGTGACGGACGAATAACAACATAGATGTTAAACGTATAAAATGCATATTGTATGTGTGGCCTTTCGCGTCTTGCAGACGGTCATTTAGCAATAAGAAGAAGCTATCTGTTGAATATTTTCTCAGGAATTGGGACTTTTCAAGCGATCATGTCACAGCAACTGACGATTTTTGTTTGTGTCTTTCTCTTTTTTTCTTCCATGTCTTTCTATCTATTTATACGCTGCAGCCCTTGTTTGCCTTGCGGCGACAGGGGTGGAATAGTTCTCTGGAGATGGCCTTCTTGTATGCTGTTTGTAAGCTTCTTCCTGTGGCTTCTCTGATTTCTGTGATCCATCTTTTACATGGTCTGTCTCTAGCTTTATAGCCGTGATGTCTATGTGTCATGGCCATTTGTGGCATGCTGTCTGTTGGTAGTCTGGAATCTTGTGAAAGCCACTTGATCCGTTGTCTTTTGATGTGTTCCAATACTGATATTGTTTTGGCTATCTGTCTGATGTTATCGTTTCTAATTCTATCTCTTAATGACACTTCGAGTATTCTTCGTATACATGTCATTTCTGCTGTCACTATTTTTCGTTTGTCTTGTGCTGTCATTGTCCATATCTTTAAACAAATTATACATATAACATAATACATATAAATCATATGTGAATAGATATATAATAAATAACACCAACTGTGCGCTTACTGTATTGCTGATGAGGAATTCATAGTCGTGGTAAATATTTAGGTATTCTATTAATGGAAGGGTTTCTGCTTCTAAAACTTCCAGTACCTTATTCTTGAGTTCTTGAACCAGTTCATCAGAAACGACTGGCAATAAATACTTGACCAGCAGCTGTTAATAATAACAGGGACGACAAGAGACACGTCAGAGCACTTGAAGTATACATATATTTTAGTTTTTAATTGTAAGTAATATTAACTTACAAGGTGTCCAATATTGGACAGATATACAAGAAATCTTTCATCATGCAGCAGTTTTGTCTATTGGTAATTTATTATTTAAACATTTCATTCTTGATTAGGAACAAGCGTCTCATCACTGGGGGTACTTCCATATATGCTCTGCTTGTCGTTTCGTCAGCCATCTAAAGGTGTATAAGCTCAGTGTCCCAGACAGTTGTTGACTACGGGTCCGTCTGATCTTTCCGGAGAGGGAGCACTTTCATCGCCTCTAGTCACACCAATTTCTACCATTCTCTGAATATGTACAGTGTCTCGTTAGACTTCCTCCTCGCCTTCTCGTAGGGTATCCATGACTGCTATAATGAATTCAATCATGTCTCTTCTTATTTCGGTGCTGTTCACCAAGGCTTTATCAGCCAACACATCGGCTCTTTCTTTTCCCCTGACCCCAGCATGACCTGGACAGTAGATCCATGTAATGCGCGGCACGTTGTTGAGGAGAGTGACCATTCAGTTCTGATCACACACTTTTCTATCTTTAGCATACTTTGAGAATACGATAGAATCACTGAGTCTGTTGGTCGTTGCATCGCCAGCCAAGTGAGAGCTGCTGTCACCGCTCCCATTTCCATTCTCATACTTCATGTTGTAGTGGGGTACCAAGCTGACTTCTCAGCTAATTTCTTGCCATTTTGGTAAGCTACGAAACCCCAGCCACATCTGTTTATTTCTTGTGTTACTGAGCCGTCTGTGTAAATTATTGTATCGTGTGGCTTCGAGTGCTGTAGTATGAATTCTTGAATATTTTCCACTGTTCTGTTGGCAGCACAATCGCGGCACTCCCTTTCCATCTGTATCACAATTGTTGTCAATAACTTTCTTTCTTTGCCAAATATCACCCATTCACAGCCTCGACCCATTTCCTCCAGCTGACAAACTCTGAGTAGGGTATCTTCTGCCATCCACGACATTCCTCTCTTGATACGCCTTCCTTTTGTGTTGTCTAGAGATTGGTGTAAGAGGTGATGATCATTATTGGCGACCTTGAAGTATTCTTTAACCTGAGCTATTTTATGTCTTGATTTGATGCTCGGTAGGTCTAGGAGAAACTTCATGGAGAAACTTACCTCTGTTTATTATTTTCGCATTGATCTTGAGTACTGGCATTTCATCTATATTTTTAAAGATATTCTATGTGTATTTTTTAAATAGGCTTGGTGATATTTCTTGTCCCTAGTCCAAATAGCCCTACAATGTTCTTGTGTCTTCCTTTCTCTATTTTTGCATTCATGTCTCCCATGACTATTAGAAAGTCTGTTGATTTTACTGGCTTGAGTAGTTGTTGTAGGTCTTCATAGTAATGTTCTAGTTCTTCTTTAGTGTAATCTGTGGTTGCTGTGTATGTTTGTATAATGGCTAGATCAAACGGTTTTGCTTTGATTTTTAGCATCGTCATTTTGTCGCTATGTGTCCAGTTTTCAATTTTTTATATAAATAATATAATAGATATATTTTTATATTTCTTTCTTGATTAATATGCCTACTCCTCGTTCCTGGTAATCTTCTCCTGAATGTATAAAACTAAAATTATCCTTTCTTGTGTACCCAGCATTTTTCCATCTTGTCTCTGCTATTCCTAGAATATCTACATTTAATGCTTCTGCCTCCAGTATTAAGTTTTCTAGCTTCCCTGACTGGTGTAGTGTTCTATCATTCCCTGACTGGCGTAGTGTTCTAGCTTCCCTGACTGGTGTAGTGTTCTATCTTCCCTGACTGGTGTAGTGTTCTAGCTTCCCTGACTGGTGTAGTGTTCTATCTTCCCTGACTGGTGTAGTGTTCTAGCTTCCCTGACTGGTGTAGTGTTCTAGCTTCCCTGACTGGTGTAGTGTTCTATCTTCCCTGACTGGTGTAGTGTTCTATCTTCCCTGACTGGTGTAGTGTTCTAGCTTCCCTGACTGGTGTAGTGTTCTAGCTTCCCTGACTGGTGTAGTGTTCTAACATTCACTGACTGGTGTAGTGTTCTAACATTCCCTGACTAATGTAGTGTTCTAGCTTCCCTGACTGGTGTAGTGTTCTAGCTTCCCTGACTGGTGTAGTGTTTGTTCTATCTTCCCTGACTGGTGTAGTGTTCTAACATTCCCTGACTGGTGCAGTGTTTGTTCTATCTTCCCTGACTGGTGTAGTGTTCTATCTTCCCTGACTGGTGTAGTGTTCTAACATTCCCTGACTGGTGTAGTGTTCTAACATTCCCTGACTGGTGTAGTGTTCTAACATTCCCTGACTGGTGTAGTGTTCTAACATTCCCTGACTGGTGTAGTGTTCTAACATTCCCTGACTGGTGTAGTGTTCTAACATTCCCTGACTGGTGTAGTGTTCTAACATTCCCTGACTGGTGTAGTGTTCTAGCTTCCCTGACTGGTGTAGTGTTCTAGCTTCCCTGACTGGTGTAGTGTTCTAACATTCCCTGACTGGTGTAGTGTTCTAACATTCCCTGACTGGTGTAGTGTTCTAACATTCCCTGACTGGTGTAGTGTTCTAGCTTCCCTGACTGGTGTAGTGTTCTAACATTCCCTGACTGGTGTAGTGTTCTAGCTTCCCTGACTGGTGTAGTGTTCTAACATTCCCTGACTGGTGTAGTGTTCTAACATTCCCTGACTGGTGTAGTGTTCTAACATTCCCTGACTGGTGTAGTGTTCTAACATTCCCTGACTGGTGTAGTGTTCTAACATTCCCTGACTGGTGTAGTGTTCTAGCTTCCCTGACTGGTGTAGTGTTCTTGCATCCCTGACTGGTGTAGTGTTCTATCTTCCCTGACTGGTGTAGTGTTCTAGCTTCCCTGACTGGTGTAGTGTTCTAGCTTCCCTGACTGGTGTAGTGTTCTAACATTCCCTGACTGGTGTAGTGTTCTAACATTCCCTGACTGGTGTAGTGTTCTAACATTCCCTGACTGGTGTAGTGTTCTAACATTCCCTGACTGGTGTAGTGTTCTATCTTCCCTGACTGGTGTAGTGTTCTAACATTCCCTGACTGGTGTAGTGTTCTATCTTCCCTGACTGGTGTAGTGTTCTATCTTCCCTGACTGGTGTAGTGTTCTAACATTCCCTGACTGGTGTAGTGTTCTAACATTCCCTGACTGGTGTAGTGTTCTAACATTCCCTAACTGGTGTAGTGTTGTAACATTCCCTGACTGGTGTAGTGTTCTAACATTCCCTGACTGGTGTAGTGTTCTAACATTCCATGTTACTATTCTAATATGTTGCTTCCTAATCTTTAGATGTTGTTGATCCGTTGATTGGCTTTGGGGTGTGCGTGGTAAGATCCCAGTCTTTTCCACGGTGGCCAGCCAATATTCATTCCTATGCCCAGAACTTGCCTCTTGTGCGCCACACTTTGCTGTTTCGCCTTTTGAGTCGTTGATGAATTTGGATTCCTCTGCCTCGCGCGCCGTCATTGAATTTTTGATATCAACGATTATGTATATGGTGCAGAGATAGAAACATTGACAGCAAAGATTTTTTTATAAGATGCAGAGACTCTTGAAGAAGCATTAAAAGTAAATTTTGGGTGGAAAGTTTACTATTCGAGTCACTTTAATTGCATCCCCGATAACATTCCTGCTGCCATAAGGTGTGCCGATCACTAAGAGAAAATCTCGCTTCTGTGGCAGAATCCCGCCTTAAACATATTTCAATGAAACAAAATATCAATGAAAATTAATTATTTCCAAATCTAGATATATGCTATAATTTAAGACAAGCGAATATAAATAGTTGGGCTTAATCGTTACATTGAGTATTATATACTTCATATTTACCTCTAAGTCTGGAAACATTGGAGTATTATATACTTCACATTTACCTCTAAGTCTGGAAACATTGGAGTATTATATACTTCACATTTACCTCTAAGTCTGGAAACATTGGAGTATTATATACTTCACATTTACCTCTAAGTCTGGAAACATTGGAGTATTATATACTTCACATTTACCTCTAAGTCTGGAAACATTGGAGTATTATATACTTCACATTTACCTCTAAGTCTGGAAACATTGGATTATTATATACTTCACATTTACCTCTAAGTCTGGAAACATTGGAGTATTATATACTTCACATTTACCTCTAAGTCTGGAAACATTGGAGTATTATATACTTCACATTTACCTCTAAGTCTGGAAACATTGGAGTATTATATACTTCACATTTACCTCTAAGTCTGGAAACATTGGAGTATTATATACTTCACATTTACCTCTAAGTCTGGAAACATTGGAGTATTATATACTTCACATTTACCTCTAAGTCTGGAAACATTGGAGTATTATATACTTCACATTTACCTCTAAGTCTGGAAACATTGGAGTATTATATACTTCACATTTACCTCTAAGTCTGGAAACATTGGAGTATTATATACTTCACATTTACCTCTAAGTCTGGAAACATTGGAGTATTATATACTTCACATTTACCTCTAAGTCTGGAAACATTGGAGTATTATATACTTCACATTTACCTCTAAGTCTGGAAACATTGGAGTATTATATACTTCACATTTACCTCTAAGTCTGGAAACATTGGAGTATTATATACTTCACATTTACCTCTAAGTATGGAAACATTGGAGTATTATATACTTCACATTTACCTCTAAGTCTGGAAACATTGGAGTATTATATACTTCACATTTACCTCTAAGTCTGGAAACATTCGACGTTCTAGTCTTGGTATAGAAATTGATGCTCTGATAATTTCATCAAACATTCTTAGGAATGTGCTCCTTAGTTCATCAAATGTTGGATCAAAGGTTATTGTTGAAGCATCAAGAATGAGATTGACAACAAATCCACAGTGTTCGTACCTGGATGTGCTTGTCTGGTTTGATTGTGAGTTATTGATTAGAACAATCACATGCAAAATATTCTTATTACACTTTATACAATATATATATTTAATAACTGGGACATAAAAACATGTCGCAAACGACACATTTCTGAATTGGTACATACCGTGTCTGACCTATATGTATTGTTCAGTCGGTCTACTTTATCAAGTTTTGGTGCAGTTCACAAACAAGCACTCTGGCATATATGTATTGTTCAGTCGGTCTACTTTATCAAGTTTTGGTGCAGTTCACAAACAAGCACTCTGGCATATATGTATTGTTCAGTCGGTCTACTTTATCACGTTTTGGTGCAGTTCACAAACAACCAATCAACTCTCATCACACTGTATAGAAATATTGGACAACCCTTATTATGTTAAATTTAAATCATTGAACTAGTCACCGGTGGTCATATAGAAATCATGCACTATGATGAAAACGTCAGTCAAGGCTAAACTTAAAGCTGTAGGTCAAGATACGTTACTTTTACTAACTGTCGAATAAAAAGATTTTGACATCATCTGACGTTCACAGATGAACCTGCAAGTCGTAGTGAGAAATATGGATGGATCAGCTTGGGTTTTATAGTTAGTGCAAGTGGTTACATTAATGCCGTGCGCAACGAAGCATATTAGACAACTAGTTCCAGAATGAGGATGGTGGTAGAGGCTGTTACTGCAACTCTCCAATGACTCTCTGATAATCGTTTTACTAGGTTAGTCATAGTGTCTGGTGTGTCCATTCTTCGAAAGATTCAAAACGTTCCCATCAGTGTGTCAGGATATTTTACTAGCCACGACATGCTGTCGTTCGCGGGTATGAGAGAGAAGATATGTTTGTCACGACTGCACCAACAGTCGGCGAATTGAGAATGGATAAGGAGACATGGGGTAGTTGCTTGGCGAGGCCTTGTTGAATTTAGACAATACTATAGGTGGTATATCTAGGATAGTATTTGGAGAATTTGGTATTTAGTGTGGATAGTCAAACCAGTCACAGGAACCATCATTATGCGTACACTTCGAAATTTATTTGGAAAGACTGAGCACTTATGGGTATGCCCAGAGTGCAGTGATATCGGATGATAGTCAATAATCAATCAAAGATCGAATGGCTGCAATTACTGTGCATATATATATCGATCTATATTCTTCAACGCTTCTTATTACAAAACATATGACAACCAGTACTCCCTTTTTGAGCGATGTAATGCTGTATAGTTTTTATGTGTGTTCCTCTTTTTATCTTTTCGCTGTATACCCCTTTATGCCTTGCAGCGTCAAGGGCGCAAGAGTTCTCTGGAGATGGTTATTTTTGTTTGCTTCATATATGTTTGTTTACGCAGACTCTTTTACTCTGTAATCCATCGCTTGCAAGGTCTGCCCCTGGTTGTGCCCCATCATACAAAATACTTTTTTTAGGGGCATGTCTGATGATTGCCTTGAAGCATGCGAAAACCACATAATATGTTGTCTTCTGATGTAATCCAGGATTGACATTGTATTTGTTAGTTTTCTGATGTAATCCAGGATTGACATTGTATTTGTTAGTTTTCTGATGTAATCCAGGATTGACATTGTGTTTGTTAGTTTTCTGATGTAATCCAGGATTGACATTGTGTTTGTTAGTTTTCTGATGTAATCCAGGATTGACATTGTATTTGTTAGTTTTCTGATGTTTTCGTTTCTGCTTCTGTCTCTTATTGTTACTTCTAGGATTCCACGTAGGCAAGTCATTTCTGTTGTAACAGATTTTCTTTTGGATTCCGTTGTTAGTGTCCACGTTTGATATTGGTAGCACAGGGATGGTATGATGATCGTTTTATAGAGTGCAGATTTGTTTTCATGCTCACATATTCGTTTTTGAAAATAGGAGACATCTGCCCCAAGATCTAGTACGCTATGTTACATCTACGTTGGATTTCTTTGGCGTTTTTCCCATTATTGTGCTTCCAAGATAAGTATTCACCTGTTTAAATTGTTTGTAATCGATTAAAATAGTGATGTTTCTTCCTGTTTTTGCGATTAACATTATCTCAGTTTTTTTTCTGTGTTTATCTTCCTGTAAAAGTACCTACATGTTGCGTGGAATCTATTTATATGTTGGTGTAGTTGTTCTTTTGTTGTTGTTGTTGTTATTGCTTGATCGTCTACAAAAAGAAGTTCGTTCGGGATGTTATTTAGGTTGTCTTCTTCATTGGTGTTGGCAATTTTACATATGCAATCGATATATGTGATGAATAACAAGGGAGATAGAACACATTCTTGTCACACGCCAGACTGTATGTGGAATTTATCTGAAAGACCAACACTCGTTCTTACTGCACATTGACTGCCTGTGTAACTACTTCTACACAAGTTGGTTAGGTATTGTGGAATATTTTGATAGTATTTTCCAAAATTATATCTGTATACTTTGTCGAAAACTTGTTCTTGGTCCACAAATGCGATATACAATTCTTTGTTGTTTTCCGTTGATTTTTCTTGCAGTTGTCTGAGTGTAAAAATGGCATCTGTACAACGTTTATTCTTACGGAATCCCATTTGAGTGTTACTAAGCTGTGGTTCTATGAATGCTCGCAATATTTTATTTAGAATTGTGTTGGACATTTTTCCAGTGTGGCTTAGAAGTAAAATACCTCTGTACTTTGAATAATCTTCTTTGCTGATTTTTCCACCCAGATAGATATTATTACAGCGCTTTTCCACCCAGATAGATATTATTACAGCGCTTTTCCAGCCTTATGATGTTTCTTGTGTTTTCCATATTATATTAAACATCCTATGCAATCATTTTATCCTTATATCTGCCGTTACTTTTATTAATTAGACTTTATGTTTTATGAATGAATTCTTGCATGTTGTTCAAACAATAGTGTGAGCGATGTAGTGCTGTATGTGTGGTACTAGGGTTTTTATAGGATATTCACATCTGTAATCCTGCCATTGTAGTCCTCGCATTCACATCTGTAGTCATGACATTGTAGTCCTCACATTCACATCTGTAGTCCTGACATTGTAGTCCTCACATTCACATCTGTAGTCATGACATTGTAGTCCTCACATTCACATCTGTAGTCCTGACATTGTAGTCCTCACATTCACATCTGTAGTCCTGACATTGTAGTCTTCACATTCACATCTGTAGTCATGACATTGTAGTCCTCACATTCACATCTGTAGTCATGACATTGTAGTCTTCACATCTGTAGTCCTGACATTGTAGTCCTCACATTCACATCTGTAGTCCTGACATTCACTTCTGCAGTCCTGAAATTTATATCCGCAATCCTGACATTCACATTTGTAGTCCTCATATTCAAATCTGTTGTCATCAGATTCACATATGCAGTCCTGACATCCACATGTGTAATCAGTTGTTGATGTTGGGGGTATGACAGTATGTTGATCGTCTTCAGATGTCATATTTTAAAGTTGATCCTCCACTTGATAATTGCCTGCAACCCGCACGTGCTGCGTACAGTTAAATGCGGTGACACCAGCAGAGTGTTGTGAGGATGCCCTCATAATGAAAGGTGTGCCACCGACATAATGAAGAATGTGTGCCACCGACATAATGAAGAATGTGTGCCACCGACATAATGAAGAATGTGTGCCACCGACATAATGAAGAATGTGTGCCACCGACATAATGAAGAATGTGTGCCACCGACATAATGAAGAATGTGTGCCACCGACATAATGAAGAATGTGTGCCACCGACATAATGAAGAATGTGTGCCACCGACATAATGAAGAATGTGTGCCACCGACATAATGAAGAATGTGTGCCACCGACATAATGAAGAATGTGTGCCACCGACATAATGAAGAATGTGTGCCACCGACATAATGAAGAATGTGTGCCACCGACATAATGAAGAATGTGTGCCACCGACATAATGAAGAATGTGTGCCACCGACATAATGAAGAATGTGTGCCACCGACATAATGAAGAATGTGTGCCACCGACATAATGAAGAATGTGTGCCACCGACATAATGAAGAATGTGTGCCACCGACATAATGAAGAATGTGTGCCACCGACATAATGAAGAATGTGTGCCACCGACATAATGAAGAATGTGTGCCACCGACATAATGAAGAATGTGTGCCACCGACATAATGAAGAATGTGTGTCACCGACATAATGAAGAATGTGTGCCACCGACATAATGAAGAATGTGTGCCACCGACATAATGAAGAATGTGTGCCACCGACATAATGAAGAATGTGTGCCACCGACATAATGAAGAATGTGTGCCACCGACATAATGAAGAATGTGTGCCACCGACATAATGAAGAATGTGTGCCACCGACATAATGAAGAATGTGTGCCACCGACATAATGAAGGTAACCTTATATAAATTGGTAGCATATCCAATTCGGGATGTGGCTATCAACCAAGCATGTGTTCGCTGTAGTGATTTTCTAGGCAGTAATAATACGTCCAATAGTTTGCCAGTGCTTTTCGAAAGGTCCGATGAACAATTACCTGTGGGGGGAAGATGGAAATTTAGTATCTTGGCCGTCACAGTCGGTCCCTGTACTACTCCGTCACAGTCGGTCCCTGTACTACTCCGCCACAGACGGTCCCTGTACTACTCCGCCACAGACGGTCCCTGTACTACTCCGCCACAGAGCCAGAAACCTTCTATAGCGATACCAAATAAACACTTTTTCAAGTTAAAATTATTATAAGTGTCAATAATAACATACTACCATGTTGTAACATTTAAAATCCAGTGTTGCCACTGTAGCAACACTGTGATTTGCCATGCTTATCGTAAGAGGTGATTAAGGAGGTGTGAGAGTGTCGTTTGTTGTTTTATACTATAGATTAAAGGAACCCAAAGGTCACGCTGAAATCCGACCCGGAATATGTCAGAGCGCAAGGTTCCAGATATCGCTGATACGCTGCCTCTATGAAACAATACTGAGATTTAGAATAAACGCACTTTTTGTACATCATAAAGTCCAACAGCTGATGTGCTGCAATTTCTTGTTACCATGGTTCGAATTTCTACAAACATTCTAGTCCTGTGATGCTGCGCACAGAGTGTGATCGATGACAAGAATGTGTAGAAATAAATCGTTCATCCTCTAACACAAGATCTGTCATTAGCTATTCCTGAAGCTGGACTAAGGTCAAGCACATGAGAACATATCAATGGCAGATGACACTTCAAGTCTGTTGGTGTATGTTTGCAGGATACATCAGTTGGTGTATGTTCGCAGGATACATCAGTTGGTGTATGTTTGCAGGATACATCAGTTGGTGTATGTTCGCAGGATACATCAGTTGGTGTATGTTCGCAGGATACATCAGTTGGTGTATGTTTGCAGGATACATCAGTTGGTGTATGTTTGCAGGATACATCAGTTGGTGTATGTTTGCAGGATACATCAGTTGGTGTATGTTCGCAGGATACATCAGTTGGTGTATGTTTGCAGGATACATCAGTTGGTGTATGTTTGCAGGATACATCAGTTGGTGTATATTCGCAGGTTACATCAGTTGGTGTATATTTGCAGGATACATCAGTTGGTGTATGTTTGCAGGATACATCAGTTGGTGTATGTTCGCAGGTTAAATCAGTTGGTGTCTGTTCGCAAGATACTTCAGTTGGTGTATGTTCGCAGGTTACATCAGTTGGTGTATGTTTGCAGGATACAATTGAGAATTAATAATTGTTGTGTATATCAACAAAAGGATTTGGCCACTAAATAAATCGAGCATCGTCTTCTCTGTATGTTCACACACTCCTGTCAGTCTTCTGTGTATGTTCACACACACTCCAGTCAGTCTTCTGTGTATGTTCACACACTCCTGTCAGTATTCTGTGTATGTTCACACACCTGTCAGTCTTCTGTGTATGTTCACACACACTCCAGTCAGTCTTCTGTGTATGTTCACACACTCCTGTCAGTCTTCTTTGTATGTTCTCAAATTCCCGCCGGTCCACTGCTTTACAGCTCCACATCAATTTATACGCCTTTTTTAGCAGACAAATACTTCATAAGTTGGTAATTTTTGCTCGACAACTCCTACATAAGGATGACCCTTTTGACCCAACAAATATGTTGGGTCATAACAATGGTACTTTTGACTCAAAAAATATGTTGGGTCATAACAATGGTACTTTTGACTCAACAAATCCTACATACGAACGTCGCATTTTACCCAACATATTCTACATATAAGGATGGCACTTTTGACCCAATAAATACTACGCACGGATAGAACCTTCTGCCCAACAAATTCTAGATAAGTATGACATTATTTTTGGTCCAACATATTCTACATAATCATGGCACTTTTGCGTAACAAATTCTACATAAGGATGGAACCTTCTGCCCAACAAATCCTCCATACGGTGGGCATTTTTGGATCAGGTACATTCTATAGCAAGGAGTAGGTAATATTACTTGCACCTATCTCTTCATGGTCTGCTCTTACGATATGCATGACATATCACAGCGTTTCTTTTATTTGCAGTACTTTCGCGACTCACAGCGATCAATGTACACGAATACAAACATGAAAGTCAGCAACAATGTACCGGTAATGGACTGAACATACAAACATGAAAGTCAGCAACAATGTACCGGTAATGGACTGAACATACAAACATGAAAGTCAGCAACAATGTACCGGTAATGGACTGAACATACAAACATGAAAGTCAGCAACAATGTACCCGTAATGGACTGAACATACAAAAATGAAAGTCAGCAACAATGTACCGGTAATGGACTGAACATACAAACATGAAAGTCAGCAACAATGTACCGGTAATGGACTGAACATACAAACATGAAAGTCAGCAACAATGTACCGGTAATGGACTGAACATACAAACATGAAAGTCAGCAACAATGTACCGGTAATGGACTGAACATATGCATGTAGTCCATCATGGAATCAAGGATCATTTGCTGCAGATTCAAAGTCATTGCAGCTTTTAGAGTTTGATAGAACCTGTCAAATTTCTCATGTTTTTCCGGAGATGGAACATATCGTTTGTTTTTGTCGTTCAATAACATTTGCTGCAGTCTCATAAGCCAGCTGTTGATTTAAATTATGATTCCAAGTTAACAAATGTTAAATTATGATTCCAAGTTAACAAATGTTAAATTATGATTCCAAGTTAACAAAGGTTAAATTATGATTCCAAGTTAACAAATGTTAAATTATGATTCCAAGTTAACAAATGTTAAATTATGATTCCAAGTTAACAAATGTTAAATTATGATTCCAAGTTAACAAATGTTAAATTATGATTCCAAGTTAACAAATGTTAAATTATGATTCCAAGTTAACAAATGTTAAATTATGAATCCGGTTGCCGTAATGTGACGACATGTTTCCATGTTTACATTTGTGTTTTCTGGATTACGCGAATTTCGATGGTGTGGTTAGCGTATTACTGGTGACAGTGTGATGCCAAATTTAGTTCCAACCTGTAGGATCTGTGTTTTTTGTTCTTAGACGATTATAGGTGGAGTGTATTTCATTCAAGTTGTTCCGACTCGCGAACTCCCTATCTTCGATACAGACAAAAAAATGGCGTCTCGACTACTCCAGTTAATGGCTACGTTCACAGCGTAGAATTTCTTCGCAAAGAGACAACCATAAGTCAACAATAGGGAATGTCCATCCCTAGACAAAAAGTCTGTGATGGCACGCGAGGCGGAGGAATCCAAATGGATTAACGGCTCAAACGGCGAAACAGCAAAGTGTGTGGCGCACAAGAGGCAAGTTCTGTGCATAATAATGAATATTGGCTGGCCACCGTGGAAAAGACTGGGACCTTACCACGTACACCCCAAAGTCAAGCAACGGATGAACAACTGATGACACTGTTCTTTTAGCAGAAAGTGAACATGAACTACAAAGACTAATAGATCAAGTCAATAAATCAAGTAATGAATATCGACTGAATATAAACATTCAAAAAACAAAAACCATGATAATCAGCAAAGACACAGAAGAACAGGAGATAAACATAAACTTACAGGGAGAGAAACTACAACAAGTAAAACAGTATCAATATCTTGGACACATAGTCACAAATGATGGCAGATGTGAAACAGAAGTTAAAAGGAGAATAGGAATGGCTAAAAGTACCTTCAATGGCATGAGGAAATTATTAATATCTAAACAAATTACAAACAAGTTAAAAATGAGAATTATAAAATGCTACATCTATTCCATATTAATGTATGGCTCAGAAACATGGACACTAAATAAACAATTAGAAGACAAAATTGATGCCTTTGAGATGTGGGTATATAGAAGAATAGGGAGAACATCATGGAAAGTGAAGAAAACAAATAAAGAGGTGCTAAAGACACTTAATATGAAGAAAGAACTACTAAGAGAAATAAAGATCAGGCAAATAAAATACTTTGGACACATTAAAAGACATGACACCTTATTGAAGACCTTACTTGAGGGTAAAGTCAAAGGGAAGCGAGCAAGAGGTAGGCAGAGATACAAGTGGGAGAGTAACATTACACGATGGACAGGTTACAGTCTAGCAGAGTGCACCACCAAGACAAGAGACAGGAGATGTTGGAGATACGTTGCAGCCAACCTTCGTTGCGGAGACGGCACTTAATGATGACGATGATGAAATTATGATTCCAAGTTAACAAATGTTAAATTATGATTCCAAGTTAACAAATGTTAAATTATGATTCCAAGTTAACAAATGTTAAATTATGATTCCAAGTTAACAAATGTTAAATTATGATTCCAAGTTAACAAATGTTAAATTATGATTCCAAGTATGATTTAAATTATGATTCCAAGTTAACAAATACGCATATGTTTTACGAATATTCTTGTACAACTGTTAGTAGAATTTGTGTCATAATATAAACTCACCAAATACATCACATACAACACTAGACTTCATGTTCATGCCTTTATAAATCGAATGATGAAAATGAAATCATTACACTAAGTGAGGAATAACGGTTAAACAATTTAGAGCATTGGGTGGTACATAGAGGTCACCAATTTATAATTTCTTACTGAATTGAATAACGCTGAACTTCTTCTTCTTCAGCGTTCATTCTCAAACTCCTGCTGGATCTCAATTGCAGTAGGACAATGGCCCTATTAGATTTCCTGCAGGATATAGTCTAGAGAATGGAAATGCGATGTGTCGCCGTTTTATTTGCGCCAATGGCCCGACACATCCGTTTTCGGCTGTCAATGTATACTAATCTGATGACTTCTGATTCCTGCTAAGTGGAAATGTGGAAAGCAAGATTTAACACATGCAGTCACTAAAGATACTTTGATGAGGAATGCATGAGATAAATTATTTAAATTAACATCGACCAAAGAATATCTGTAATTGAAATGAGTGATCAACAGACATCAAATATTATCATCAAGAAAATCAGGAAGATATGGAAGAGGCTACGATACATATTAAGAATGTAGAATACTATACACCCACAGGGGCGCAGATGATTCTGCTTTCCTCTTGTGCGAACCCAGGGTTAGAAAATAGCCAAGATACTAAAAAGCATGTTGTGCAGCTTGGAAATATATTGCTTCTAAGCTCGTGCAAAGCAGTCGGGCTAACGCCAGATAATGAGATAAATAAATAGTTAATGGCTATTATAAATAATAATAAATACCTAATGCTTAAAATTGTCGTTACTGCATGTTTTCCTGTAAAGGAGAGGAGCGAAGTTTTCTAACCACACAGCCATGCTCTCCACCGACGATAGGTGTACTAAACGTTAGAAATTATAATTATTTCGTTTCAATCGGCGTTTACTCTGTTTCAATAGACGTTTACTATGTATTAACATGTTCACTATTGCTTCTACTTGCGTTTCTGAAATTATTTTTTTTTGGGGGGGGGGGGGGGTAAATGTTTCATAAAATAAAACATTTCACATCTATCTTAAAATACATCAATGTGTGCTCCGATAATCAACCCTGCACAATTACGATTGCGTCGCGATTACGAAACTTTCAAAAATTTACAATTTTACGCACTCGACTATGTAAATCTTGTAATGTAAAGTTAGTAGAGAATCTGATTCTTGTGCCATCTTGTGTTCGTTCCCTAATGACTTTTAAAAAATATCTCAATTTAATGTCAATCAAAATGAAATCCTATAAATGTTATATGTTGGCAGCCTTCGGTAACTTTTTTTCTTATTCTCACCCTGGAAAACGCCGAGTATTTCTTCTAGTGTATGTGCGTGCGTGTGTGTGTGTGTGTGCGCGCGCGCTCGTAGGCGCGTATGTTAGTGTTGTATGTATATATATATATATATATATTCGCTAAACCCGTTTTTTACTTTCAGTGTCAGTGATAGAAGAGTTTTCTGGAGATGCCACGATAATATCTAAAGCTTTATATAGTTGTATATTTCTATACGATAGATCATACTCTATGTACTTTGAACTAAGGGAACTAAGATTTTGATGAATGATACGAGATTTATTTTACGAGTTTCTATGGTACTATTGTGTTGTACTGTAGATGTACTATGTGCTCTTTAGATTTTTGAATGTTCTGGAATTGTATGTGCATGTAGTTTATAGTGTATAAAAATGTAGACCAGAGGGACACTCATTTCAGATCTTCGCTGGTGCTACATAATGTCTTGCATCTGGGCATAAAGGGTGCACAAATTTGATTAATGTTCATCTACGTTTCCACTACATTGTTATATTGTTGCTGGTGATGTTCGTCCATCACAAGCGATGATGACCATTTTTTACATCCCCTTTTGAACTTTGGTTAGAGTTATGACCTTGACGATGAGTCCATAAATTACGTTAACAATTATCTACAATAAATACTACTGCAGAAAAGCTAGAACCAAATATACTACTATTAGAAATAGAAAATACCTAAACAAAGCACCAATAAACACAGAAGCAGCTTCTGATAACATACACAAAAAAACTTATCAAAGCAGAGAGCGGGGAAAAAATGGCTACACAGACTTTTAAATGTAATATGGAAGAAACAAAAAACACCAGAAGACTAGAGAAACGCGACAATCATTCCCCTATGGAAGAAAAAAGGCAGTAAGAGAGACTGCACACAAAAAAAACAGAGGGATATCCTTACTAAGCCGCACAGGGAAATTTTTTAACAAAATATTGGAACAACGATTACGATCATACAGTGAACCACAACTTAAAAACACCCAAATGTGCATCAGTAAGAACAAAAGCTGTATGAATATCTTTATACTTAGACAACTAACAGAAAGAGCCACAGAAAACATAATAGCCAATGTGAAGTAAGAACAATTTCAGGAGTGTTCAATAAGTTGCAAATTCAATCAAGAGTAAGACAGGGGTGTGTCCTATTCCCTCTACCTTTTATAACATATATTGACCACATCTGTAAAATAACAAGTACCAAAGAAGAAGATAACATGAACATCAAATTGAACGAATAATCTTTGCAGACCAAGTGCTAATAGCGACATCAGAAGAACAATTGCAAGAACACATGAACAGACTTAACATAGCATGTCAAAAATTCAACATGAAGATTAATATTGAAAAGACTGAAATAATGGAAATAGCAAAGAAAGAAAGAAATATCATTATCTCAATCGATGATAAACACCTTAAACAAGTAAATGAGTTCACTTACTTAGGAATCATTATATCGAGGGAAGGGAAAACTAGTAAAGAGATACAAAATAGATGCAACAAAACATACCAGATCCTAGGACAGACGACACGTATTTTTAAGAACAAAAATGTAAACATAGACACTAAAGGTGCATTATACAAGACTATTATTATTCCATCACTGTTCATCACTGTGCTAACAGTGCCAAACCTGGACCTGACAGCCGAAGACAAAAGACAAACAGTGACAGCAGAAATGACATGTCTACGAAGAATACTCGGACTGTCATCACAAGATAGAATTAGAAATGATAGCATCAGAAAGATGACCAAAGCTATTCCAGTATTGGAACACATCAAAAGACAACAGATCAAGTGGTTTTCACACACTTCCAGACTACCGACAGACAGCATGCCACAAATTGCCATGACACATATATATCGCGGTTATAAAGCCAGAGGTAGACCATGTAAAAGATGGATCACAGAAATCAAAGAAGCCACAGGAACAAGCTTACAAACAGCGCACAAGAAGGCCATGTCCAGTGAACTCTTCCACCCCTGACGCCGCAAGGCAAACACGGGACACAACGTATAGATAGATAAAGAAAATGGTTGCTTATGTCAGAAATCTGTCCCCCTACCCCGCCCTCTCAATCCTAAAAATGTTTGTGCATAAAAAGTACGAAAAACTACATGATTTTTTTCTGATTTCTAAAAATAACATTCAAATTCACTGAAACAATTTTGTTTGCATATAAAGAAATTGTTGGCGTAAACATTTGTCACACCCCTCTCCCCCCCCCCTGTCTACATCTGTCAATTTTATTTCATAATTCCTCCCCCACCCCCTTTTTCCCCCAAAAAAGAATTTGTTTATATATTTATTTTGACATAATTTATGGAGGCATAACTCGAGGCAACATTAACTGCATGCCATCAGTAATATTCATACAATACGTGTGTCTTATTTGGCAGAATGGAAACTGAGAAGAAACAATTGAACTTAAACATGACCATTACCTTTTGGTTAATTTTTCTTTAATGGTTACTATACTCTGAGAACACAGTTGATCAAAGACTTGTATTTCAATCGCTGTTTCTCTGATCTTAAATTCCTGACAATCAATGAAACGCAAGTCTCTGAAAATAAAATATGTTTGTGTGAGCAACTATTGCTTGTTATCTGTATTAGCAAAATTTGCTTGTTATATGTGGGATGTGAGCAACTATTGCTTGTTATATGTGTGTCTGAGCAACATTTGTTTGTTATATGTGTGAGAGACCAACATTTGTTTGTTATATGTGTGAGAGAGCAACATTTGTTTGTTATATGTGTGAGAGAGCAACATTTGTTTGTTATATGTGTGAGAGACCAACATTTGTTTGTTATATGTGTGAGAGACCAACATTTGTTTGTTATATGTGTGAGAGACCAACATTTGTTTGTTATATGTGTGAGAGAGCAACATTTGTTTGTTATATGTGTGAGAGACCAACATTTGTTTGTTATATGTGTGAGAGACCAACATTTGTTTGTTATATGTTTTGAGAGAGCAACATTTGTTTGTTTTATGTGTGAGAGAGCAACATTTGTTTGTTATATGTTTGTGAACAACATTTGTTTGTTAAATGTGTGAGAGAGCAACATTTATGTTATATGTGTGAGAGAGCAACATTTGTTTGTTATATGTGTGAGAGAGCAACATTTGTTTGTTAAATGTGTGAGAGAGCAACATTTATGTTATATGTGTGAGAGAGCAACATTTATGTTATATGTGTGAGAGAGCAACATTTATGTTATATGTGTGAGAGAGCAACATTTATGTTATATGTGTGAGAGAGCAACATTTGTTTGTTATATGTGTGAGAGAGCAACATTTATGTTATATGTGTGAGAGAGCAACATTTGTTTGTTATATGTGTGAGAGAGCAACATTTGTTTGTTATATGTGTGAGAGAGCAACATTTATGTTATATATATGTGTGTTAGCAATATTCATTTGTTATATGTGTGTGTGAGCAACATAATATTTGTTACATATTACAACAAATATTATTATCTTTTATATTTACTATGAAATGATAAATGGACAGATATAAAAATATAATATAAAATATAAAGATAAATACTGTACAATGTATGTTGTTTAGATAATATTCACACATTTAGATAAATGTCAATTACAGAGAGGCTCTGGGAATCTTAGAGAATCGCCCTATCGCTATTGAACACGAGGCGGTAGGCGTAGCTAGTCACCTACGGTTTCTGGTCAGCCACTAACTAAGCAACTGAGCACTTATGGGAAACCGTGTACATTGATGCTGGTTCGTAACTCATATATTACCTTTATATAGAGGCACATGTGATTCATTTTCAGTTAATGCGTTTCAGTTTATAGTTGGAGAGGGGCTTACATGTGCAGAGGAAGACAAGTTTATAATGTGTTTATAGTTGGAGAGGGGCTTACATGTGCAGAGGAAGCCAAGTTTATAATGTGTTTATAGTTGGAGAGGGGCTTACATGTGCAGAGGAAGACAAGTTTATAATGTGTTTATAGTTGGAGAGGGGCTTACATGTGCACAGGAAGACAAGTTTATAATGTGTTTATAGTTGGAGAGGGGCTTACATGTGCAGAGGAAGCCAAGTTTATAATGTGTTTATAGTTGGAGAGGGGCTTACATGTGCAGAGGAAGACAAGTTTATAATGTGTTTATAGTTGGAGAGGGGCTTACATGTGCAGAGGAAGACAAGTTTATAATGTGTTTATAGTTGGAGTAGGACTTACACGTGCGAGGAAGACAAGTTATAATGTGTTCTGAAGTTGGAGTGGGGCTTACATGTACGAGGAAGACAAGTTATAATGTGTTCTAAAGTTGGAGTGGGGCTTACATGTACGAGGAAGACAAGTTATAATGTGTTCTGAAGTTGGAGTGGGGCTTACATGTACGAGGAAGACAAGTTTATAATGTGTTCTGATGTTGGAGTGGGACTTACATGTGCAGAGGAAGGCAAGTTTATGTTGTGTTTATAGTTGTTGAGGGGCTGAGGAAGACAAGCTTATAGAAATATCCACAAATGGTGCTCTGAAATTGCAATTAAAGAAACAGTCTTGCAAACTTCTGGTCCCACTTGCAAACAGTACTCCGGAAATATCGAAAAAGGCTTTGAAAGTATTTATGACCTTTGTAACAAAATCTTTGCACCAGAAATCGATTATCCGCTCTTTTCTATCTTCAAAAATAAGCATAGAAACTGGTGTCATTGTAGATAGTCAATGTTTCAATTTGATTTACAACCACTTTTACACTTGATTTATTGTTCCGTCTTGTGAACCCAAGAGGCAAGATTCTCACTGCAAAGGTCTCCCAACTCCTTCAGTAATAGGTTTCAATCAATAAAAAAGAGTACAGATTGTTGAATACTGAAGGAACCGATTCAGAATAATGTATATTCAATAAAATGAATACACATTTCAATTTAAAGTTAATATTAGTGGGCACTACTCATATGTTTCTGGCGAGCAAAGAATAGCGACATTGTTCCTTGCCATGCCCGTGGGTAGGAGTGGACTAATGAGATTTCGATAGTGGGTCTTATTATTATTTGTTATTACTTATTGTTATTATTATTATGGTTGCGTTTTGGTCATCGTCGATTACGACGGACGAACATCATCATCATATGCTATAGAGGATCAGGGTGACCTAGAATCCATGGTGAAATCGCATGTATCAGTACGAAAGTCGCTAACATCACAGCCAAATAATAAACCATCACACAACACTCCGTTCTTCCAACGACATCCTGCTAATCTGCAGGAGTTGGAGAACGAACGCAGAAGAAGAAGAAGAAGAAGAAGATCTGCAGGATTAATTAGGAGAAGAAAATTATGAAGAAGAAGTAGAAATGACTGTGTGAACACTATCAAAACCTGTAAGTAGAATATTATTTCTGCTTAACAACTGATGGCACATTATTAGATTGTATAAATATGTATATACCACTAGAAAGAAAATATATTAGATTGTATAAATATGTATATACGACTAGAAAGAAAATATATTAGATTGTATAAATATGTATATACGACTAGAAAGAAAATATATTAGATTGTATAAATATGTATATACGACTAGAAAGAAAATATATTAGATTATATAAATATGTATATACGACTAGAAAGAAAATATATTAGATTATATAAATATGTATATACGACTAGAAAGAAAATATATTAGATTATATAAATATGTATATACGACTAGAAAGAAAATATATTAGATTGCATAAATATGTATATACGACTAGAAAGAAAATATATTAGATTATATAAATATGTATATACGACTAGAAAGAAAATATATTAGATTATATAAATATGTATATACGACTAGAAAGAAAATATATTAGATTGCATAAATATGTATATACGACTAGAAAGAAAATATATTAGATTATATAAATATGTATATACGACTAGAAAGAAAATATATTAGATTATATAAATATGTATATACGACTAGAAAGAAAATATATTAGATTATATAAATATGTATATACGACTAGAAAGAAAATATATTAGATTATATAAATATGTATATACGACTAGAAAGAAAATATATTACTCAAATTCTGAACGCGTTGACAGTGTTAGACTTAAACTCTGAACGTGTTGACTGTGTTGTTTCATTAGGACCCCATTCGTTAAGTTTTTGATTACTATTTGGCTCGCGCTTGGTCACTATTTACATCCCTGTAATCGCATGCCAAAAATAACCAAAAAACTCCAAGTATATAAATAGTGACCAAACAAAAATCCAACAAAGGTCCCCGTCCAGTCACGTGACAATTCTAGATAACAGGTCACACATGGAGACGATCGTGAGCAAGTCCTCATTTTTGAGGGCGAAGGAACCTAAATCGAATTCAACTGACACCGGTTCCCAAAACGTGACACCCGTTGCCAATACGACCATACAGATAATAACAACTGTACTTACGTAGAACACATGTTTTTTAGTTTCACTGGTTGACAAATCAGATTTACACACGGGGGCATTAGAACCCCGATATGTGAACACTACAAAGTTCAAGGTGACAATGATGTACGTGTAAACATGTAGTAAGCGGGTTACAGATAATAAGACTTTGAATTAAAAGATTACAATGACAAACGTTACAAATACGCGGCCGTAAAGATAGTAACGAACTGCGAATTAGTTACACTGGGCAATGGAATACTATTGTATTTTTTAAAACACAAGATCGATTCACCAGCAGCGAAACACGTCTTTCGAAATAGAAGTAATGGACCGCAATCGAACGACAACCGTTCCCAACACCGCTTACATAGAAATTTGAGTTCGGAAATCCAAGAACATATAAACGGCATAGAGTGTAAGCACAGAGACTGTGCTAGTCGATGAACATTACAACCTGGAAGACATGGAAAGACATGAAATCGGATTAGGCGAGTGCTAGAAGTATGTACATAGTAATACCCAGGCTCCAGATACGCTGAGCGACGCTGCGAAAGAAAGAAGGGACTTTTTCTACGAGAGCGAAGCAGACCAAATCAAACTAGACTGACGCCAGTTACCAAAATACAGCTGTGTAGTAAAACTATTGTTGCGCATCGCGAAAATCAAAATGGAAATGAAGTTGTCAAAATGGTCAAAATGCACTAAAAACATTTTGTCGGTACAGAAACATCGTGTTCACAGACAATCTAGTGAGTTACTCAATACTAAATTAGAAACACCATGTCCAAATGCAGACCAGTGGATGACGTACATGTTACGCAAATGTGGCCTCATCACGTGATAACACTCCATGTTTTTAATCATCAGCAGGTGCCATGCCGGGTGGCGTAGGCGGTCATGGCTCTCCACAGCTCTCTGTCCACAGTATTATGTATCAAAGTCGTTGTTGTTTCTTTGCCGTGCCAGGTTGTCAAACTGTCTAATATTTTCTCACGTTGTCGCCCTCTGTCTCTGGTGCCTTTAATCTTGCCTGTTGTGATTATGTTCTCTAAACCTGCCTGTCTCATGAAGTGGCCAAAAAAAAAAGAAGATTGCCTTTTTCTTATATTGTTGATTAAGGTTCGTTTCGCATTTAACTCATTTAACACCTCTACATTAGTTTTTCTGGCAGTACATGGTATTCTCAGCATTCTTCTGTAGAACCACATCTCTGTTGCCTCCAATCTCCCACTTTCCAGTTTGTTTATTGTCCAAGACTCGCACCCATATGTTAGTATAGGGATTATATAGCACTGCATAACTCTCTTTCTCACCTCTAATGACAAGGTCATATTACATAGTATATTTTTCATTTTTCTGAATGTTGTTTTGCCTGTCCTATTCTGCATCTTATTTCTGTTGAACTTCTTCCATCTGCTGTAATAATTGTACCTAGATATTTGAATTGGTGGACCTGTTTTAATACTATATCATTCACTATGATCTTGCACGGTGTGTTATTTTCTTTCTTTGAAATAACCATTACTTCTGTTTTCTTGATATTTAGGAAGATGCCTTTCTCTTTGCTTTCTGTGACTACTACTTTAATTAAGTTTTGAAGGTCTTCCTCACTTTTTGCAATCAGAACAGTGTCATCCGCATATCTCAAATTATTTATGTTATGTCCTCCCACTGATATTCCTGGGATATCTACTATTGCACGCAATATATTTTCACTGTATAAAGAGAACAGGTCTGGTGAAAGCACACATCCCTGTATGGCTCCTTGTTTTATTTGTTGAAAACGGCCAAATTGATTTCCTACTCTTATTGCTGCTGTTTGTTGCCAGTACATGTTCTTGATTATTCTTAAATCCTTGCTGTCAATGTTCAGATTCTCTAGCATGTGTATAATTTCGCTATGTTTAACTTTGTCAAAAGCTTTAGTGTAGTCTATAAAACAGAGGTACAGATCTGTTTTTACCTCTATAAACCTCTCTATTAGTGTTCTCAATATATAAATAGCATTGTTGGTACCTTTGCCTTCTACAAATCCACATTGTTCTGGACTTATTTCTGATTTTATTTTGTTTCTCACTCTCTTCATGATGATTCTGAGAAGTATTTTGGTTATTTGGTTCATGAGGTTGATTGTACGGTGTTCTTCACATTCGGTGGTCCCTGGTTTCTTAGGTAATGCTATGAATATGGACCTCATTAAGTCATCGGGTATGTTTCCGCTATTATATATGCCATTCAGCAATTTTGTGATTATTTCAACTCCAAAGTCATCTAAAGCTGCTAATTCTTCTAATGTGATATTGTCTGGACCTGGGGCGTTGCCATATTTCATGTGTCTTAGTGCCTCCCTTACATCTGCTGTGAGTATTGATGGACCCTCGCCGTTATCTTGTATGTTTATTTCTGGTCTATTATGATGACTCATAAAGTTCTTTGATATATTCTGACCATCTCTGTACTATGTGATCTATTCCCATTAATACCTGCCCTGTCTTAGATTTTAGACACCCTGTAACTGTTTGCATTCTCTTTCCTGTTATCATCTCAATTTTCTTATATAGTAATGTTGTATCTTGGTTGTAATACAATTCTATTTCTGTGCATTTCTTGTTCAGTAAGCTTTCTTTTGCTATTTTGCATTTCTCTCGTATCTCCTTATGTATTTTCTGATATTCCACTATCTTGTGTTTAATTTTCCTTCTGTTGCTCATCAATTCTAATATTTTTCAGTCATCCATTTTTTGTTTTGATGTATGTTTTACTTTTGGTATTATCTCTTTAGATGTTTGGTTTATCGAATGTTTTAGCATGTTCCATTGATCTTCAATACTCTGAATCTTTGCAATGGCATTGTATCTATTTTGTACAATTATGTTGTATCTTTCTTTAATGTCAGCATCTGATTTCAATAAAGCTAAATCTAATTTCATATTCCTTGGTGCTCTCTTGATCTTCTTTAATCTTATACACAATTTCGCTACCAGTAGTATATGATCACTGTTGCAGTCAGCACCTGGCCTTGTTTTCATAGATCTAATGCTGTTTCTGTCTTTTAGAGACTAAAATGTAATCAATTTGGTTCCGAGTATTATCACCTGGGCTAATCCATGTACACAGCCTTCTTGGATGTTGCTTGAACCATGTATTCCCTATTATTAAGTTATGTGCCTGTGCCCACTCTATCAATAAATCACCCTCTTTCGTCCTTAGTTCCTAAACCAAATCTTCCTGTCACATCTTTTATTTCTGTTTCACCTACTTTTGCGTTAAAGTCCCCCATTACTATAGTTACTTCATGATTTTTACACTGTTTCATTGCGATTTCTAAATCTTCATAGAAAATTTAGATGTCCTCCTCTGAACTGCTTGATGTAGGTGCATATACCTGCACAATGTTGATATCCAACGGTTTTCCTGTTAGTTTAACTAATATTACCCGATCTGATATTGCCATAAAACCCTTCACCGTTTTTCCTGTTTCTGTGTCTAATAATACTCCTACCCCCCTCTCGTGTTTTTGTCATGTTGAGTATATTAATTTAAATTTATCTGACTGTATCTCTCCTGCCCCAGTCCACCTCATTTCGCTCATTACTAGGATATTTATGTTCATTCTTTCCATTTCTTGCTTGATGCTGTCTAATTTACCACAATGCGCTAATAATATGTTTTTAATAGTATGTTTTATTTCATTGAGCTTATGTGACACGGAGAAAAAAACGCGAAGCGTCTGCTAGCATTAATCCGATCTTAGCGTAACGTAGTGAGAGCTCCCCTATCCCAAAGGGTGTTCCATGGGGGTGGGGGCTCTCAATGAGTGACACTAAGATCGATGGATGATGCGATGTGTGCGCCTTTAGCGAAAGTTCGTTTCGTTACACAATGTATGAGATTAATTCCGTAAAAAAAAATAGGCCACTTCTGCGTAACAAGAACCGGTGACTCAACACAAAATTAGAAACACCGTGTCCAAAGACAGACACGCAAAATACTAAATTAAAAACAAAGATTTCCTCTGAATAGCCTTCTTAGTACAAAATTGCTCATCGCCTCCAACTAAAATATTCTGGGTATAAGAAACCACCTAAATACGCACAGGGAGTAAGAGCTAATTTTTCATAATACATTGGGGATCGTCACAAAACAACGACATGCAGTAATATTAACTGAATACATTCAATAATTTGGTAGATTTGTTCAAACATGTCCAGAACGTATATGTACTTACGCAAAATCTGAAAACCAAATTTCTATGGCTTGTCTGATGCATGGATTGACGAAACATAGATTTTGCTGAAGCTTTTTCTTGTAAACAATTAACGAATTATGCCAAGGTTGTGGGACAACATTTAATTCTGTCATCTCCGCGTTCAGTTCCTTCTCATTATCATGCAGCTTTCGGGGATCTTTCAGTACGAAATCCACTACAAGAAGAATAGTTAGAATTTCATGACAATGATGCTGATGAAATAACTCTTTCAGCTGTGAGTAAGGAAGCTATTGGCAGCCCATAGACTTTCTGACTAAAGTACAATTGCTTCTCAGTTGTGTAACTGAGACAACATCCTCATTCATGTAAGATCTCAAAGGTATGGACAAGGGAGGTGTGTGTGTGTGTGAGTGTGTGTGAGTGTGTGTGTATGTGTGTGTGTGTGTTTGTGTTATGAATGGACGTTTAGTCCATGAAGGGAGTTTTCAAATGCGGCAGTATTCCAGGATTATCACTTCCTGTCAGGATAACAGTGCACACTTCTGGGTCAATATATGTCATCAGTCTTCTGTCAGATATATTAACCCAGCTGCAGTGATAACGCATATTACATTCCCCATCACACAGGTGACTGACGCACAAAAAACTCAGATGTGCTATGTCACAATTTGCATTCCCCATCACCCAGGCGACTGACGCACAAAAAAAAGGGGGAAATGTCAAATTTTGCCGTCCCCATTACCCAGGCGACTGACGCACAATAAACACAAATGTGATATGTCAAATTTTGCATTCCCAATCACCCAGGCGACTGACGCACAAAAAACTCAAATCTGCTAAGTTAAATTTTGCATTCCCCCATCACCCAGGCGACTGACGCACAAAAAACACAAATGTGCTATGTCAAATTTTGCATTCCCCCATCACCCAGGCGACTGACGCACAAAAAAACACAAATGTGCTATGCTCGCTGGCATGCATGTCTTCATTCTCTATTTGATGGAAGATCACAGAAACTGAGACAATATGTGACAATGAGCATTTGTTCACAGGTAACTGGTTGTCAGCCTATTTCCCTCATCCTACCGTTCCTTAGTCGAGAAATTGAGACACAGTTCCTTAGTCGATAAATTGAGACACCGTTCCTTAATCGAGAAATGGAGACACCGTTCCTTAGGCGAGAAATTGAGACACCGTTCCTTATGCGAGAAATTGAGACACTATATGACAATGATGATTTTTAGAATATCACTCGCAAATATATGAAAAATGACAATTGACTAGTATGTGACAACCATATAGACATCTCCCTGATTTCTATTATTCAGGCCAGAGTTAAGTTAAATAGATTGTAATAACACCTGCAATCAGGTTTAGCTTCTCAGAGTTAAATAGATTGCGATAACACCTGGAATCAGGTTTAGCTTTTCAGAGTTAAATAGATTGCTATAACACCTGGAATCAGATTTAGCTTCTCAGATTTAAATAGATTGCAATAACACCTGGAATCAGGTTTAGCTTCTCAGAGTTAAATAGATTGCACGAGCACCTGGAATCAGGTTTAGCATCTCAAATTTAAATAGATTGCAATAACACCTGGAATCAGGTTTAGCTTCTCAGAGTTAAATAGATTGCACGAGCACCTGGAATCAGGATTAGCTTCTCATAGTTTAATAGATTGCAATAACACCTGGAATCAGGTTTAGTTTCTCAGAGTTAAATAGATTGCGATAACACCTGGAATCAGGTTTAGCTTCTCAGAGTTAACTAGATTGCTATAACACCTGGAATCAGGTTTAGCTTCTCAGATTTAAATAGATTGCAATAACACCTGGAATCAGGTTTAGCTTCTCAGAGTTAAATAGATTGCTATAACACCTGGAATCAGGTTTAGCTTCTCAGATTTAAATAGATTTCAATAACACCTGGAATCAGGTTTAGTTTCTCAGAGTTAAATAGATTGCACGAGCAACTGGAATCAGGTTTAGCATCTCAAATTTAAATAGATTGCAATAACACCTGGAATCAGGTTTAGCTTCTCAGAGTTGAAAACATTGCAATAACACTGCAATCAGGTTTAGCCTCTCAGTTTTAAACAGATTGCAATAACATCTAGAATCACGTTTAGCCGGTCAGAGTTAAATAGATTGCAATAATACCCGGAATCCGATTTAGCTTCTCAGAGTTAAATAGATTACAATAACACCTGGAATCAGGTTTAGCGTCTCAGAGTTAAATACATTGCAATAACACCTAGAATCAGGTTTAGCTTTTCTGAGTTAAATATATTGCAATAACACATGGAATCAGGTTTAGTTTCTCAGAGTTAAATAGATTTCGATAACACCTGGAATCAGGTTTAGCTTCTCAGTGTTAAATAGATTGCTATAACACCTAGAATCAGGTTTAGCTTCTCAAATTTAAATAGATTGCAATAACACCTAGAATCAGGTTTAGTTTCTCAGAGTTAAATAGATTTCGATAACACCTGGAATCAGGTTTAGCTTCTCAGTGTTAAATAGATTGCAATAACACATGGAATCAGGTTTAGTTTCTCAGAGTTAAATAGATTGCGATAACACCTGGAATCAGGTTTAACTTCTCAGAGTTAAATATATTGCTATAACACCTGGAATCAGGTTTAGCTTCTCAGATTTAAATACAATGCAATAACACCTGGAATCAGGTTTAGCTTCTCAGAGTTAAAAAGATTGCACGAGCACCTGGAATCAGGATTAGCTTCTCAGAGTTAAATAGATTGCAATAACACCTAGAATCAGGTTTAGCTTCTCAGAGTTTAATAGATTGCAATAACACCTAGAATCAGGTTTAGCTTCTCAAAGTTAAATAGATTGCAATAACACATGTAATCAGGTTTAGTGTCTCAGAGTTAAATAGATTGCGATAACACCTGGAATCAGGTTTAGCTTCTCAGAGTTAAATAGATTGCTATAACACCTGGAATCAGGTTTAGCTTCTCAGAGTTAAATAGATTGCAATAACATCTAGAATCAGGTTTAGCCCCTCAGAGTTAAATAGATTGCAATAACACCTGGAAGAGTTAAATTGATTGCAATAACACATGGAATCAGGTTTAGTTTCTCAGATTTAAATAGATTGCAATAACATCTAGAATCACGTGTAGCCTGTCAGAGTTAAATAGATTGCAATAACACCTGGAATCAGGTTTAGCTTCTCAGAGTTAAATTGATTGCAACAACACCTGGAATCAGGTTTAGCCTGTCAGAGTTAAATAGATTGCATAACACTTGGAATCAGGTTTAGCTTCTCAGAGTTAAACAAATTGCAATAACTTGTAGAATCAGGTTTAGCTTCTCAGAGTTAAATATATTGCAATAACACCTGAAATCAGGTTTATCTTCTCAGAGTTAAATATATTGCAATAACACCTGGAATCACGTTTAGCCTGAGTTAATATGGCATGATTTTGTCATTTCATTCATCTTTAGTACGTTGAGTACTCCCGCCTGCGTTTCTCTCAGCGTCCAGAGTTCCAACATTGACGCCAGACACTCGGTAATGATGTCCGAGACTTCCTGTCATGCAAAGAAAAGAAAAAGTTCACATGACCTTTACTGACAAACAGCTGCAGGGCAATTTCCGTGAGCAGAATATCGGTCTATAGACAATATCTATGATTTCTAAAGATCTGAATATCGATCTATCGAAAATCTTTCTATGCAGCAATTGGATTTTGAAAATCATCATCAATACAGTCAACCGTGATTTGCTATGAAGATTTTGTCCGAAATCGATTGTCCCCCGAAAAATGCATAGTTATGGTTAATAAGTTTCGTGATAGTATGAAAACTTGTGTACAAGACGAGTGTGAACACTTTAACCTATTCGCAGTCACCAACAATTGTAAACAGGAATGTGCCCTAGATCTGACGCTCTTTAGCTTGTTGCTTTCTGATGTTTGCTGACGTTTTACGGAAAGGGGGGGGGAATGCAGGAAGAGATTTCAGCTTTCGCACATACTGTATACTGCTCAGTTCTCTGTGATTGAAACCAAAGATCTCTTATTTGCAGACGCATGCAGGCTCGACACTACGAGTATGCATTCCTTGCAGAAAATCATTGACACCCTCGTTGTGATCTGTAATATTTTGGGTATTTCACTAACAACATAGAAACAGTAGTAAAGCACTATCCAGCGTCAGGCGTATCTTACGCCTAAGCTTATATTATTGTTCAAGGTCCAAAAAATGAGCAATTAAAA
The DNA here is from genome assembly GCA_034231615.1 of Meghimatium bilineatum. NCBI lineage: Eukaryota > Metazoa > Mollusca > Gastropoda > Stylommatophora > Philomycidae > Meghimatium > Meghimatium bilineatum. The sequence continues at coordinate 19,557,268 of CM067315.1, forward strand.
CACACGTGTGCATATTGGTAACACTATATACAATACCATAACAATGTACGAGGTTGTTGCCTTGTGCACGTCAGTACAACTTTGTTGAGTCTTCTTGCAAATGTCTGTATCCAGTGTGGTACGAGCAGCAAACCAACTGAAGGTCAACTGTGCAGTCAGTCTGCCCTCGTTGCTACATGCAACTGAACCTTAGACTGTCAATGCCAGACATGCAAGGTAACTTAGCACTTTTTAAATCGGTGCATGAGAAAGCTTCTAAGCGTATCCCTGACATTGAACTCCTCAAAAGTATAAGATTGAAAACAGCTATACCTTATTGATCAGATCTCAGCCTTATATACCGGTCATTTATACCGGTTCATTATACCGGTTACGTCGCCAGGCACACGGGGCGAACATCTTTCAAGGAGTATGTTCTATGGTGAGAATGTTGTAAGCAAACATTGAAGTAGAGACTTGACAAAAATGTTTCAATAAATATTTATAGACACCTTTCAAGCACACCAGCACAGACCACATGTCTTTCAGATAACACAGCTCTTGGCCGCCCAACGTGACTTGGCCAGGTCAGAGCGGGTATTAAATGTAATGAAAGTACATACAATTTGAAAGAGACAAAAATAACAGGAAAATCTAGACAGCATTACATCATCTCAAGACCTTCATTTCTGTTCTGCAATTGGGGTTTTTTTTTGAGTCCGCCATCTGAGAACATAAATGCTAGTCCCAGACATACTTGATTATTTTGTTCAATGTCATGTTCATCGTCTCCTGTGATGGACGAACATCTCCATCACGATCCATATCAACATAAATGTATGTGGATGTGCACATACATACTTTTATTTTAGAAGAAAATACCCTAATATATACTTACTTATAGATTTCTTTGTATTTAGCAAATAATCTTCCTTGATTTCATCACACAGTTTCTCAATAAACTTTCCTTGGTCTTTCTTATAAACAAAAATAATCAAATATTTAAAAAAGTATATTATGAGTAAAATACTCAGATTGAATATGAGATAAATTACAAGTATTTTATGTACATATTTAATCAAATATTTACCGAGCAACAAAAATGTTCATCATGCTCATAGTTCACACTCAACGTTCCGAATAAGCCCAGCTCCGAATTTAAACAATCTAGAAAATCCAATCTTATATATATATATATATATATATATATATATATATATATATATATATATATATATATATATATACTTGGTGACATTCTCTCACACTGCAATGGCAATCATTTCAACAATATGTCTCTTTTGTATTCGTCTCGTCTCCCTTCTCCTCTGGATCTTTCCATTGATGACTAAATGTTCAAGTTTTGCTCTTCTCATGACATGCCTTAAAATTCTTGACGTAAAGTTGGACTAAGATTGGTTCGCCCTCTTAACCGAGGTTTTATTCATCGACATCTTAAATACCTCACTCAAGGTTGAGCTTCTACTCACATTGTCTTCGTATAGGACGGTGTGGTATCTTGCCTTTGCCTTTCAACACAACCTGCTCCCGGGAGAGAGCTAAAATCTTGTTCACGAGAATGAGCATTGTTTCGTTGTGGTTTCAATGTTCTCTTATACTTACACATGGCTCTGACAATCGATGTGCTACCTTCGCATGTTCACAATAGATTTGCTCATTATTTTTGCCTTCGTGATCTCTCAGACTCTACAGCTCAGTAGGCCAGGCTAGTCTTTGTTTTGCTGGTTGTTGTCATTGTGGGACGATGGATTCTATTCAGTGATATTGGTTGCCTTCTACAATGAATTCTCATTTCATCTCAGTTTACACTACCAGGACACCATCCATAAAGCGTTAGCCAAATTGCTTCACATAAGCTCGTTTCCATGGTTCACCACGAGGAGTTGCTTTTTGTATCTTGGTTATATGCTAACCCTGAGATTGCACGAGAGCAATGCATATCCCTTTGGACCCCAAAAATATATTTGACAGTTCACACATAGACTAATGTCGTTGACAGTTCACACACAGACTAATGTCGTTGACAGTTCACACATAGATTAATGTCGTTAACAGTTTATACATAGACTAATGTCGTTGACAGTTCACACATAGACTAATGTCGTTAACAGTTCATACATAGACTAATGTCGTTGACAGTTCACACATAGACTAATGTCGTTAACAGTTCACACATAGACTAATGTCCTTGACAGTTTATACATAGACTAATGTCGTTGACAGTTCATGCACAGACTAATGTCGTTAATAGTTCATGCATAGACTAATGTCGTTGACAGTTCACACATACACTAATGTCGTTGACAGTTCACACATACACTAATGTCGTTAACAGTTCATGCATATACTAATGTCGTTGACAGTTCACACATAGACTAATGTAGTTAACAGTCCATGCATAGACTAATGTCGTTAACAGTTCATGCATAGAGTAATGTCGTTGACAGTTCATGCATAGACTAATGTCGTTGACAGTTCACACATAGACTAATGTCGTTGACAGTTCACACAGACTAATGTCGTCGACAGTTCATACATAGACTAATGCCGTTGGCAGTTCACACATAGACTAATGTCGTTGACAGTTCACACATAGACTAATGTCGTTAACAGTTCACATATAGACTAATGTCGTTAACAGTTCATGCATAGACCAATGTCGTTGACAGTTCACACAAATACTTCTTCTTTCTTTTTCTGCGTTCGCTCTCATGTAACCACAACGAATATTTCGTGTGATGTATGCCGGAGAGCGTGAAGTACGTTGGGCTGCAAGTTCCACAGTAGAACTGTATTATTTTCACCTCGGTTGGCTACTTGTGGTCTGGACGACCGAGGTCCAGCACATCCGTTTTCGTCATGCCTTTAATTCGGGTAGGCTTCCCTAGTCCGTAACAGCATATCTATCTGTCGCCGGGCACGCTGGTGTGTAGTGCCACCTCGCCAAGACGCTTGTCGAGTACGTCTATTACAGTAAGCAATCTTGCATAAGAACGAGAACAGCGTGAAATGTATTGTCTCTTGTTGTTCTCCATGATTTCTACATAAATTCTGAATGATAGCTTTCAAGATAGTGCAGAGATGTGACACGGTGTTCATTGTTTATGCATTTCACGCAACCCAAAATTAGTTCAGTGTTCAAACGTCATTGTTTTCATTGTGCTACCGTAACGCGTAGATAGTAAAACTGCAATCATTCGTACTGCGCGCTTTGCACTGGCCTCCCTCCCCTCCTTCTCCCCCCCCCCCCCCCAAGTGTATAGTGCGCAGAAGGAATGTGGACAATAGATATTCTCTTCAGTGGGTAGAATTTTTCTGCTTTGTAGAAACACAACCGATTCCTGCTCATTTTTGGGGATACTCATGGCATATTGTTATTGTAGCTAAAAAGTAGGGGGGAGGGACTGAACGGTATGTTGGCATCTACTAGTACTGAACACATAATTTAGCTATCTTATAAACATATAATTTAATTAGTTTAAAAACATAATTTAACTAGCTTATAAAACATAATTTAATTAGCTTATAAACATATAATTTAATTAGTTTAAAAACATAATTTAACAAGCTTATAAAACATAATTTAATTAGCTTATAAACATATAATTTAATTAGTTTTAAAACATAATTTAATTAGCTTATAAAACATATAATTTAATTATTTTATGAAACATATAATTTAAGTACCTTATAAACCGTAACGTACTATTGTTGTATAGGTGTAAACAAGATTACCTTCAGTGATTCGGTAAGTCTACCCAGAATTTTTTCTATGACGTCATCAGACAATGGCTTAACATCACTGATGTCCACACCATTGTGTATGTAGTAGAAGTACCTCTACGGGAAATAATGTACAAGAAACAGACTAGCAAGCTAGAAACTTAAAATAATGAGTTTGTGTCTTTAAATAATAGAAACACATGGTCGACTAAACTAAGATAATGAATTTGTCTTTAAATATTAGAAAAATCTGCTCCATCACACTCATCATCATCATCATTAAATGCCGTCTCCGCAACGAAGGTTGGCTGCAACTTATCTCCAACATCTCCTGTCTCTTGTCTTAGTGGTGCACTCTGCTAGACTGTAACCTGTCCATCGTGTGATATTACTCTCCCACTTGTATCTCTGCCTACCTCTTGCTCGCTTCCCTTTGACTTTACCCTCAAGTAAGGTCTTCAATAAGGTTCTTTAATGTGTCCAAAGTATTTTATTTGCCTGATTTTTATTTCTCTTATCAGTTCTTTCTTCATATTAGGTGTCTTTAGCACCTCTCGATCAAACTAAGATAATGAATTTGTGTCCCTAAAAAAAAAGAAACACATGGTCGACCAAAGATGTAGCAGTACTTTAGGGCAACTGAAAACAAACTTGTTTTAAAATAGATAATTAATTATTATTAGTCAGTAAGTCAATCAATCAGTTATTTATTTAGTCAGTCAACTATTCAGTTGGTCATTTCGTTAGTCAGTCAGTTAATTTAACAGTCAATTAGTTAGTCAGTCAATCACTCAATTAATTAGTCAGTCAATCAGTAAGTTAGTCAGTCAGTTAGTAAGTCAGTCAATTGGTTAGTCAGTCAGTCGGTGAGTTCATCAGTAGAGAGTCAGCCTGTCAGTTACTCAGTCAGATAGTCAATCAGTAGTAAATAACTTAGTGGGTAAGTCAGTCGTCAGATGGTAATCACCAGACCCGATGTGCGACATAATCATACTGATCATCACTTGAATGTAGCAACCAGCAAATACTGGCAGTTCCAGGAATGTAGCAACCAGCAAATACTGGCAGTTCCAGGAATGTAGCAACCAGCAAATACTGGCAGTTCCAGGAATGTAGCAACCACTATGCAAATACTGGCAGTTCCAGGAATGAAGCAACCCACTATGCAAATACTGGCAGTTCCAGGAATGTAGCAACCACTATGCAAATACTGGCAGTTCCAGGAATGTAGCAACCACTATGCAAATACTGGCAGTTCCAGGAATGTAGCAACCACTATGCAAATACTGTCAGTTCCAGGAATGTAGCAACCACTATGCAAATACTGTCAGTTCCAGGAATGTAGCAACCACTATGCAAATACTGTCAGTTCCAGGAATGTAGCAACCACTATGCAAATACTGGCAGTTCCAGGAATGTAGCAACCACTATGCAAATACTGGCAGTTCCAGGAATGTAGCAACCACTATGCAAATACTGGCAGTTCCAGTTTCTCTTGGTTCATGAATATTATTCTCAGTCCAAAGAAGCGCTCAGTTCTGGCGACCTCACGTATTAGTTACATGAAAAAGGAATCATTAATTTCATTTGCCAGTGATGTTTCTCGTAATTAATTCAATATTTCAGCCCGAGCCATTGCTTTACCACCCGACACATTAGCAGCGCAGGCAAGCCAATATGTCCTTTCCTTGCCTTGAACACTCCCATGACAATACAAGAATATGAATGTGACGCATTCCAACTTCGACCTCTCATTACATCAAGCCACTGTTCACGAATATCGGTGTCTCGACTACATCAAGCCACTGTTCACGAATGTTGTTGTCTCGACTACATCAAGCCACTGTTCACGAATATCGGTGTCTCGACTACATCACGCCACTGTTCACGAATATCGGTGTCTCGACTACATCAAGCCACTGTTCAAGAATGTCAGTGTCTCGACTACATCAAACCACTATTCACGAATGTCGGTGTATAGACTACATCAAGCCACTGTTCACGAATGTTGATGTCTCGACTACATCAGGCCACTGTTCACGAATGTCGGTGTCTAGACTACATCAAGCCACTGTTCACGAATGTTGATGTCTCGACTACATCAGGCCACTGTTCACGAATGTCGGTGTCTCGACTACATCAAACCACTATTCACGAATGTCTGTGTCTAGATTACATCAAGCCACTGTTCAAGAATATCGGTGTCTCGACTACATCAGGCCACTGTTCACGAATGTTGGTGTCTCGACTACATCAAGCCACTGTTCAAGAATATCGGTGTCTCGACTACATCAAGCCACTGTTCACGAATATTGGTGTCTCGACTACATCAAGCCACTGTTCAAGAATATCGGTGTCTCGACTACATCAAGCCACTGTTCAAGAATATCGGTGTCTCGACTACATCAGGCCACTGTTCACGAATGTTGGTGTCTCGACTACATCAAGCCACTGTTCAAGAATGTCAGTGTCTCGACTACATCAAACCACTATTCACGAATGTTGGTGTCTCGACTACATCAAGCCACTGTTCAAGAATGTCAGTGTCTCGACTACATCAAACCACTATTCACGAATGTCGGTGTCTAGACTACATCAAGCCACTGTTCACGAATGTTGGTGTCTCGAGTACATCAAGCCACTGTTCACGAATGGTGGTGTCTCGACTACATCAGGCCACTGTTCACGAATGTTGGTATCTCGACTACATCAAGCCACTGTTCACGAATATCAGTGTCTCGACTACATCAAGCCACTGTTCACGAATGTTGGTGTCTCGACTACATCAAGCCACTGTTCACGAATGTTGGTGTCTCGACTACATCAAGCCACTGTTCACGAATATCGGTGTCTTGACTACATCAAGCCACTGTTTACGAATATCGGTGTCTCGACTACATCAAGCCACTGTTCACGAATGCAGCTCGTTTGTATTTTTCAGATCATACTCATCGAGCCATTGATGATGCAGACCTGGGTTGTCTTCAATTTGCTCAACCAACTGACCCACTTGGTCGCTGCTTGCAATCACAGCAATTGTGCCACTCTCCTCTTTGTTGATCTTATACAAGTACTGAGCTGTGAGCAACAACGCAATAAAGATATGTCTAACAAACAAACCATCCATGTCCATAATTATGTCGCTTTCTCTGAAATTATTACTGATCATCATTATATACCCGCATCCCAGTCTCTATGTCTAGAGCACCAATCTTTGCACTGACTATTGAGAATTATTATTATTCGAAAGGTGTTCTGGTAATCTATTGGAAAACCTATCGATTCAACATCAGGTGCCACGTCCTCCAAAATGCACACAGTTTGAATGTGTCCTCATCATCACGCCATATCCACGATTGTCCTCCATTTGGTTCACTGTCTTTCACTTTCTGAATTTCAAACAGCTGTGGTTTGGAGGTAAGTTAGCACCTTGCAAACTGTATTCTGTGCGCCGTAGTAGCACAGTCGATTAAGAATCGCATATCTCATATTGGTGTGCCTCAAGTTCGTACATGTATGATACATATCTCCTCATTCTGGATTTTATCGAATCTTTCAGTCTACGCGTACCTGAGTGTCATAATTGCGAATGCATACTCTATCGCAGAAGCAATCAGACCTTAAAAAGTGCCTTTGACATTTCGTTCTCCGACTCATCAAGTTTGTCAGACCAGTACGGCTTGTAATTTTTTTCTAGCACCTCTTGGTATGGTTTGCTTGAAGAAGTGCAGAAGCCAGGAGTTGTGCAGTTTTGTTCTCATTTTTAATCCTTGGATTTAGGATTGTTTGTGAATGTGTCTGTCATGTTGAATCTATTGTTTGTGAGGTGTGTTTCCTGTATGCATGCTATATAAAGTTCTTCAATTTTTGTAATCGATTTACAAGGGCATTCTTTTTATTGTATTCACATTCTGCATTCCACTGAAATATTTTCAGGTGCTTATTCTTGTCCTTGGAGTATACATCATGATCATTATGTGTGTTTTTGAACCAGTAGTTATTTTTCTTCTGATCTCTTTTCCTGCCTCTACAAATTTATGTAAGCAACGTGTCCGAAGCGCAATGATGTTGATCCGACAACTAACAAACCAGTTTAATTCATAAAAGCTACATATACAAAATTGCAGTTTCACACTTGTCTGCGTCACACTTCTCTGCGTCACACTTGTCTTCGTCACACTTCTCCGAGTCACACTTGTCTGCGTCACACTTCTCTTCGTTACACTTGTCTGCATTACACTTATCTGTGTTACACTTGTCCGCGTCGCGCTTGTCTGTGTCATACTTGTCCGCGTCGCGCTTGTCTGCGTCACACTTATCCGCGTCGCGCTTGTCTGCGACACACTTCTCTGCAGCACACTTCTCTGCGTTACAATTGTGTGCGCCACACTTGTCTGCGTCACACTTGTCTGCGTCGCGCTTGTCTGCGTCACACTTGTCTGCGTCCCGTTATGCTTGAATTAACCACAAGCAACACATATATCATTACATTAAATGTCATTAAGGTTTGCACGTGTACAACTGTACTGTGTAACACGTCAGGAGTAGTGGTGTGTAGCACTTCAATAGTTGTGTGTGTGTAACATGTCAATAGATGTGGTTTGCAACACGTGAACCGATGTTGTGTATAATACAGATACAATGGTTTGGTCATCTGGAAAGAATGACGTGTGATTCATTAGTTTATAAAGCATATATGAAGAGAGGAGAAGCAGAAAGAAGAGCCAAGAGTAGACCTAGAGTACGCCGGATCGACAACATCAAAGAGACATTACACGAACACCAAATAACATTATCTGAAGCTGCCAGAAACGCGAGAATAAGAACATTGTATCTCCCTCGACACCCGTAAAGTGTAAAAGAAGAAGGAAAGAAGAAGAAGACAATACGTCAACAGCTGCAGTGTGTAACACGTCAACAGCTGTGGCGTGTAAATATCAAGATGAACACAAATAGGTAGAAGTATTATCAAATTAAGACATAAAACATTCTAACAACGAGATACAGAGACAGGTGACATTTCGACTGAAAAGCCTTCATCATGACAAATCAAAGATCACAGTACAAAGAATTTTGCTTGGAGACAAACATAGTTATGATAGAGAGGAAAGAAAATGAGAGATAGCGAATAGATAGAGGATTTCTCTATCTATCTCAGCAAAGATGGAGCAGCATGACAGGGAAAAAGAGGGTATAGGGAAAAGATAGTGGTAAGTGATGAGGGGAAAGTGTGCAGAAGAAAGTGAGAAGTGAAAATAGATAAGGTGTAACAGAAAATAAAATAAGATAAATTAAAACCCTTACCTCCAAAGTGGCAACATGCAATGGGTATTTCCGATATACAGTCGTATTGTAAGGTAAGAACAAAAGGAGATGGTACGAGAGATCAGATTAGAGAGAGAGAGCGCGCGCGAGGGAGAGAGAGTGATAGAAAGAGGCTAATACGGCAAGGATAGACGAGAGAAAAGATACCACAGAGCACATATGACCAAACAGCGGGTGAAAATATATAGCAGAGGAGAGTGACAAGTAGTAGGAAGCAGATAATAGTATAAAGACAATGCAGTGATGATATATACAGAAAAGATACATACAGATAAGATAGTGAAATATTGGTAGTGATAAGTAAATAGGTAAGTTAGCGTCAACATCAGCGGTGTACAACATGGCAATATGAAGTGTATGTTCCAACATCAGCGGTGTACAACATGGCAATATGAAGTGTATGTTCCAACATCAGCGGTGTACAACATGGCAATATGAAGTGTATGTTCCAACATCAGCGGTGTACAACATGGCAATATGAAGTGTATGTTCCAACATCAGCGGTGTACAACATGGCAATATGAAGTGTATGTTCCAACATCAGCGGTGTACAACATGGCAATATGAAGTGTATGTTCCAACATCAGCGGTGTACAACATGGCAATATGAAGTGTATGTTCCAACATCAGCGGTGTACAACATGGCAATATGAAATGTATGTTCCAACATCAGCGGTGTACAACATGGCAATATGAAGTGTATGTTCCAACATCAGCGGTGTACAACATGGCAATATGAAGTGTATGTTCCAACATCAGCGGTGTACAACATGGCAATATGAAGTGTATGTTCCAACATCAGCGGTGTACAACATGGCAATATGAAGTGTATGTTCCAACATCAGCGGTGTACAACAAGGCAATATGAAGTGTATGTTCCAACATCAGCGGTTTAGAACAAGGCAATATGAAGTGTATGTTCCAACATCAGCGGTGTACAACATGGCAATATGAAGTGTATGTTCCAACATCAGCGGTGTACAACATGGCAATATGAAGTGTATGTTCCAACATCAGCGGTGTACAACATGGCAATATGAAGTGTATGTTCCAACATCAGCGGTATACAACATGGCAATATGAAGTGTATGTTCCAACATCAGCGGTGTACAACATGGCAATATGAAGTGTATGTTCCAACATCAGCGGTGTACAACATGGCAATATGAAGTGTATGTTCCAACATCAGCGGTGTACAACATGGCAATATGAAGTGTATGTTCCAACATCAGCGGTGTACAACAAGGCAATATGAAGTGTATGTTCCAACATCAGCGGTTTAGAACAAGGCAATATGAAGTGTATGTTCCAACATCAGCGGTGTACAACATGGCAATATGAAGTGTATGTTCCAACATCAGCGGTGTACAACAATGCAATATGAAGTGTATGTTCCAACATCAGCGGTGTACAACATGGCAATATGAAGTGTATGTTCCAACATCAGCGGTGTACAACATGGCAATATGAAGTGTATGTTCCAACATCAGCGGTGTACAACATGGCAATATGAAGTGTATGTTCCAACATCAGCGGTGTACAACATGGCAATATGAAGTGTATGTTAATCTTGCAATGGCTTATGTGTGTTTATAAGGAAGTAGGACTGTCACATATTATTATTTCACTCACAAACAGATCAGCTTCTTGGGATGTTAAATTAGCACCAGCATCTGCAGACGATGTTTTCATATCTTTGGATTCTATAGGCCCAACAGGTGGTCCAGGTTTTCCCTGCCTGCATCAAAAGGAAAGCCAAATTTCAGAATATAATGTACAAGATGTGATGTTCATGTATTCTTTTAAAAACTGGCTCACCTTTCTGACTCTTACATAACCAGGTTTACAAGAATCAGTTAATTTATAACCGATCAAAGTTTGAGAAATAACTCCAGGAACCTCCAAACTTTGAAAACAAAAATGCACAACTTATTGTTTTCAAATAAACATCGAGAAAAAATCAAATATGGCAAACAGAGATGACAGCACGACTCCCGGAAATATTTGGGTAAATGAACAGAAACTAGAATAAGATAATACTTGTCAATAGTTAGGATCGTATATGAGAACAGCGATGGAAGCCATAACAAAGAAATCAAGACTAGACTTAAAATAGCGTTGTATGCAATTGTTCAGATTAAAATATAAAACGGTGACACAACACATTTCCACTCTCTAGACTATATGCGGCTGGAAATATAGTAGAACCGTGGTCCTGCTATAAGGGAGTTCCAGCGTGAATTTGAGAATGAACGCTGAAGAAGAAGAAATACAATGTGGAAGAGTAGAATAAGTAAATTAGTGGAAATAAACCTATATAAATATCTAATAATAAATATTCTTGTGTACGGATGTAAGAGTTGGACAATTACAGGAATAGAAGAGAAGAAAACGGGATTTTGAAAACGAATGTTATAGACAAATATTGCACATCCGTTATACAGAATATAGAACCAAGATATACGTGAGACATCAACATAAATAGTCTTGTAGTTCAATAGGAACCTCTCATGGCAGTGGAGAAAGGCCACAAATTTGTGTGGTTTGGCCACGTGGTGAGGCATGATTCCCTTTCCACAACTATCCCACAGGGAACACATTTGAGGGTGGAGAGGAATAGAATCAAATAAATTATGTATTGACATGAATCTCCACACTTAAACCAAGAACTGACAGCAGAGAGACATAATATGTTCTGTCACTTCTTTCTGTTATGTGGATAATTCATGATGTTCTGCCAACGTTATGTTTTGTGCATAATTCATGATGTTCTGCCAACGTTATGTTTTGTGTATAATTCATAATGTTCTGCCAACGTTATGTTTTGTGTATAATTCATGATGTTCTGCCAACGTTATGTTTTGTGTATAATTCATGATGTTCTGCCAAGGTTATGTTTTGTGTATAATTCATGATGTTCTGCCAACGTTATGTTTTGTGTATAATTCATGATGTTCTGCCAACGTTATGTTTTGTGTATAATTCATGATGTTCTGCCAACGTTATGTTTTGTGTATAACTCATGATGTTCTGCCAACGTTATGTTTTGTGTATAATTCATGATGTTCTGCCAACGTTATGTTTTGTGTATAATTCATGATGTTCTGCCAACGTTATGTTTTGTGTATAATTCATGATGTTCTGCCAACGTTATGTTTTGTGTATAATTCATGATGTTCTGCCAACGTTATGTTTTGTGTATAATTCATGATGTTCTGCCAACGTTATGTTTTGTGTATAATTCATGATGTTCTGCCAACGTTATGTTTTGTGTATAATTCGTGATGTTCTGCCAACTTTATGTTTTGTGGATAATCCGTGATATTCTATCAACTTTATCTTTTGTGGATAATCCGTGATATTCTATCAACTTTATGTTTTGTGGATAATCGGTGATATTCTACCAACATTTCATTGTGTGGATAATTCTGCCAACGTTCTGTTTTGTGGATATCCTGTGATATTCTTCCAATTTTCTGTTTTGCTTTGTTTCATCTCTATATTCTAGAGATTAGACTTATCTCTAATGATTTATCAAAAAATATCCTCATTCTCACATTTTGTACTATTTTCTGATTTTTGTCTTCCATCAAACAATCCGCATGGATGACGAGGCATTGCAAGTCTAAGTGGCAGTGTATGCTAGATTTGCCATCACTACAGGTGAGTCAGCATATCTGACAGAAGATTGATGAGATAGTTGGTCCAGAACTGGCACACTGTATGGTCTCCTTTCGGGGACTAAGCATGCATCCATAAAACTCCCTTACGCAACAATGCATCTGAGACAACCTTACATCAAGCCTGAGTGTCGCCTCAATTACACAACTGAAAAGAACCGGTGCTGTCATATGAAAGACTATGGGCTGTCAAGAGCTACCAGCTCACAACAAATATGATTGTTGTATCATCATCAAAATTGATTAGAAATTTAGAAATTATGTTCAAAGAGAATAGTACGAGAATATTAAGAGAAACATTGAGGATAGTGTATAGTTAGCGAGTTATCTGAATTAACGATATACCTCACTATCTGCTAAGAGAGACCCGGCACTTGTACGTGCCCACGGTTAGTGATGTCGGCAAAGTTAATAATAAATTAACTTAGAATCACTATAAGCTAAAGTGTATGTGTACTGTCAATTATTTGCCACCTTGATTTGGAACAGAATAAAGAATCAAGCAATCTGCAAACAATAAACAACACTTGTGTATGGCTATTTACTTACATTATGATGGTAAGTAGGGACTTCCTGAATGCTTTTTGTCTCTTTCTACTTTCTTGCAAAGATGATAAACCTTGTTGCATTTTTTGCTTTGTATGAATAGTACTTCTTTTCTCAAATTCCGATGACAATTGACCAACACCATCTACAGCTATTATTGATAAAATAATTATTATTTCTCTCCTTTCAGTATTTCGTATGTTTCTAATTCGTATGATTTAAAATTACAACTCTTCGTGTGTTGATATTCTAAATATTACCTATCAAACGTTTGATATAAATATGGAATATTAAAGGGGTTCTGTATAACCACGCCCCTCGTGCGTAAGACCTGAATGTCTCACTATATGAATATATTCTCTCAATATCAGATGATTATATAAATATGTAGAGAAAACTATTGAAACAGTGAAAATAGTGTATAATTAACTCTACATGGTTAAATAGAATCGGAATTAGTGTTATATATATATATGTGTGTGTGCGTGCGTACGTGCGTGTGTACGTGTGCGTGTGTGCGCGTATGTGTGTGTATATATATATATATAATTATATAATTATATATATGTATATGTATATATACGTACAGTGGTTTTTGTCTGGGTATATTCCTTATACGCATCTTTGTTTGTATACATTTCCAGCACTAACATTCAACAGTGAGTTACTCGAATGGTCATCTCATTTGTTTTTTATCAGAATAGTAATGGTCAAGGACACAGACACAAGTTATCCATATGATAGATTATCTGAATCTTGATTTATAGCCGACTCCGCCCATTTCTTCCCCAGGAAGCAAAATTTAGCACAATAGCAAGTTTCGCGTTGAGAAGTATCTTATTTGGCCGTATATAGAAACTGGACAATTAAACACTGCATGGGCGGTGTGTCTTGAAAATATAAAATTTGCGGGCAGAGGCAGAAGAAACCGTTTTAAGTCATACTTTCTATTATTTCCCTGCATTTTGCTGGTGGGGTTTGGCAGGCGACACAAAGTTACAAACGTAAACCGTCACCACGGCAATGATCAAAATCGTCTCGTATGAAGGTCTGTTTTGACTCTGCTCGTAGGTCTTCTAATCGCGAAAGTCACGTCTTGACCGTGTCTCTACTTTCAAAATTGAAAGTGCAGTTATCTTAGTACAGTGATAGATTTGGCTGAAATGTTCAATATTCAGTTAATAACTCCCTGTGCACATACACAATTTAACGCATTCAGTTTGGGTATTTTGTGTGATACAAATTGTATTCGTTGATTTATTTTGTGACAAACTATCACGACTACATGTTGGCGTGACTAACACTGGACACAAACTATTACGACTATATGTTGGTGTGACTAACACTGGACACAAACTATTACGACTATATGTTGGCGTGACTAACACTGGACACAAACTATTACGACTATATGTTGGCGTGACTAACACTGGACACAAACTGGTACGCCCGTATATTGTGCTTACATTGGCATATTCTTATATACGCTTATTATTGGCGACTGTATGTAGCTTGTCTAGTGTGTTCTTGTAAGCGATAGAATAGATGTTCACACTAGGTTCTTTAAAGTCTACAAACAAGAGTCACAAAGGCAGTAAGTATAGCCGTTTCTGCAGAAATGTGCCTAGCCCGGTCGTGGAATATCAAATCTGAAATGTCCCTCTTCCCGAAACATTCTTACCAAAGTTTTCAAATTTCTTAGAAAGTTGTCAACATTCTTCAAAGTTGTCTTCGAAAAATATTCTCCATCATACACCGCTTGCATTCTTTGATGAATGTTGCTTGGTCGACATCTTTCAACTGTAAGAAACTCAATCATTGGTCGTTGGCCAAATTAGGACGGATTCGTTATCACATCGGCTACATTGTCGACTGTTTGCACATGATACTAAACATACAAACAAGAATGATGACGGGACTATTTGTTCTTCCATGTGTACTTATTACATCAGTTGATGACGGGACTATTTGTTCTTCCATGTGTACTTATTACATCAGTTGATGACGGGACTATTTGTTCTTCCATGTGTACTTATTACATCAGTTGATGACGGGACTATTTGTTCTTCCATGTGTACTTATTACATCAGTTGATGACGGGACTATTTGTTCTTCCATGTGTACTTATTACATCAGTTGATGACGGGACTATTTGTTCTTCCATGTGTACTTATTACATCAGTTGATGACGGGACTATTTGTTCTTCCATGTGTACTTATTACATCAGTTGATGACGTTTTCACGCTACTCGTTCATTTGAACGCGCCTGGTTGTTGATCTGTAAGCTCCGCTTAGCTTTTCTAACAATATTAAATTAATACATTAATTTGAGGTGGTGAATACCTTCAAATACTTCGGATCCAGTATATGCAGACATGGAAAATGCAAAACAGAACTAAAAATAAGGCTGGAGGTGGCTTTAGCGTCCTTGTCAAGGCTAACGGTGATTTGGAAAAGCAACATCAGTGTTGGAGTGAAAGTCAAAATGATAAGTCGCTTGTGCTTTTTGTTGTGCTGTATGGTTGTGAGAGTTGGACACTCACTGCGGACATGGAGAGAAGATTACAGGCTTTCGAGTATAAATGCTACAGACGAATTCTACGAATTTCCTATAGAGAACATAAGACCAATGTGTACGTAAGAAATAAAGTAGAGATGTGTGCAGGTGTTCAGGAACTATTGTTATCTGTAGTGAAACGACGAAAACTAGCATGGTTTGGACATGTATGTAGGCACGATTCCTTGTCAAAAACAATACTGCAGGGAACTGTCGAAGGGATAAGAAGCAGAGGAGAGCAAATAAAGGCATGAACAGACAACATCAAGAAATGGACAGGGCAAGATATTTCCACACTCATCCGCATCGCTGAGGATATAATTCGCTGGAGGACTCTGTGTTCTGAACCATCCAATGTGGTACCCCAACGACCCTGAAGGTTACGGGTTTATTGATTATTGATTGAACAAAATTACAGACTGTTCTCAGTTCTAAACCATTAGATTAAAAAAAAGTTACCCATCACCATCAAGTGTCGTCTCCTCAACGAATATTGTCTGCAATGATTCTCCAATATCCTGCCTTTTTTTGTTTGTTCTACTGCAATCGGCTAGACTGTATTATCTATCCATCTCTTTATTTTCTCTCTCCCACTTGTATCTCTGTCTACCTATTTCACGCCTCTCCCTCGGCTCTAACATCAATCAAGGGCTTCAGAGAACTGCAACTATTAGCCATCGTGTAATGATGGATACACTCAAGTAGAGACCGGAGCGCCAATGTGTCCTGGGTGCAATGTTAATGAACAGACAACTAATTACCTCTTTTCTTTTCTTAATCACGTTCATTCTCAAACTCCCGCTGGATCTCTCTTGTAGCAGGACACATTCTCAAACTCCCGCTGGATCTCTCTTGTAACAGGACACATTCTCAAACTCTCGCTGAATCTCTCTTGTAACAGGACACATTCTCAAACTCCCGTTGAATCTCTCTTGTAACAGGACACATTCTCAAACTCCCGCTGGATCTCTCTTGTAGTAGGACTAAAGTCTACAAGATATCCAGCAGGATGTAGTCCAGAGAAGGTAAATACGCTGTGTCGTCGTTTTTATTTGCCCCAATGGTCCGACACATTTGTCTTCGACAGGAACTAACTAAATATTAAGGAAATATCGATACGGTTTTGGACTTGTATGTATCTGTCGACCAGTAATCTGATACACAAAGTATAGCTTCTTTGGTTCCTTTGTTTTCCCTTCTGCGTTCGTTCTCAAACTCCTGCATATTAGCAGGATGTGGCCCTGAGAACGGAATGCATTATGAAAATTGGTATGAACTTTAGTCATTCTCTATGTATTCACCCCTCAAGGCGTCATGGTTTATAGCACTGCTGCGATATCTCCACTTTTCGGCCTGACACATTAGGCGATGCCTATTTTGGTTTCATTTTTCCTTGTGTTATCCTGAGTAGCATTTTGATTATTTAGCTCATCAAACTGATGATTCTGTATTCTTTCCAATCGACAGGCCTGTGATTCTTAGGTAGTGCTATGAATACTGATTAGTTTAGGCCTTTAGGTCTGTGACAAGTTTCATATGATTTTGCTGAGCTCTGTGATAGTGTCCATTCATTTAGAGTTTTACAGTATTGAGATATAATTGATCTATTGTTTTCATTATTCCTGATGTTATAATAGCGTCAGCAGCTCAAGTTTTTTTTCATATTTCATTGTTTTTATTAAAATTTTTACTTCTGATTTTCGTATCTCTGGTAGATCTCCCATAGCTCATCAAAAAAGCTCCGATTTGTGGTGAAAAAAATCCCAGAAGTAGCTACATTGCGTACACAATACTCTTGACTGCAGCTTAACCGTGCATTCTTCATTATCAAATGATATATATGTATAAATTGTATACATTTCATTTCAATATACATAATTCTGAGACCTATACGTATGTTATAGACAAACCTGTACCAGCATTGAACCATTGACTGAGGGCTACTGGCCTGTCAGGTGGGAGTTCTCCTTTGCCGGGCAAGCTAAAGTTTGGTTGATCGATCATCCACACTGGCTTAGCTCGTTTATTGGGAACGGTTGGTAAAAAAAGAACTGGGTCATTTTGAGACAATGTTAGATCGGAACATCCATCACATTCCTTTTCATTCTGAATTCAAGAAAATAGAAAAAATACTTCATCACATTCCTTGTCATTCTGAATTCAAGAAAATAGAAAAAATACTTCATGTTTATATTAGCACTTTAAACATGTTCTTATAATATTTTCTAACATAACGTGAGTTTCATACATGTATTTGATGTATTAAAAAGTTACCGATAGGCCCTATAGTAATTCATCATTTTTTTTCCTATTCATTTCGTTGTTCGTTGCAAAAAAATGCACCAAGTATCAATACCATGTCCTGATACTTCAACACTTGTACGGGATGTTCGTTATTATTCTTGTAATAGTTCCTGTCTCGATTGTTTGTTGTTTGTTGTTGTTGTCAATGTCCAAATGCTGATAGGTAATGCTACTCTTGTCAACACAATGCCATTCTTTAAAAAGTGCAGGTCTTCTGAAGTTGATAGTGATCTATTCAGTAAGTTAGTGACCGTTTAGGGTGGCTAAACGTTTTTTTCTGTCCGTTGAAAGGTAAAGGAAGTCGATAAGGAGGTCTCGCTTGTCTCGTTCTAAGTGACTTGAGTGCGCAGTTGAATTTCTTGACAAGATCACACCTTTTTTGAGGGATGTGGTTGGTCAAGTACGAAATACGATGATATACCATACCAGTAAAAAATTATACCATATTGGTAGATTAATGAATAGTTAGTTAGTTAGTTAGTCGTTGTATCATTGTCACTGCACTCAGGACAAGTCCATAGGTGCTCAGATCTCTCCTTGAGTGTATCCGCCATTACACATTGACTGACTGTCCCAGTAAGCCGTTGATTGACCATCATTCTTCCTCGCCCACGAAACCGCTTCTTTATAGTAACACCATATGTCAAACCAAGCTCCCATATTCTAAAGTCATAGAACAAGAGTCATCGTCACTTATACAGTTATTTGATCGTGTGTTTTCCCGTAAGGCGTTCAAAATATCTGCCCAATCCATTGCTCCGCCAATAACCGTAGTAGCCGTGTGTGCGGCCAAACTATCTTCTCTCTCATTACCCCGGACTCCCGCATGTCCCGGTACAAACATAAAAATGACTTTCCGCACACATTAATTCTTCACCGCTTCCAGCCACTGTTCTGGAATACACCCCGCGTGCACTATCAAAATTATTCTCATCGAGTCACTGAGCATACAGGCATGTGTCGCAGTCTGCGAGCACATCCATTTCAAAGCTTTGGTTACTGTGAACATTTCCATTGTCATACTACTTGTCGTCTGAGCTAAGCACCACATTCCTATCTGATTGTCTTTTACCACCTTTGAGCCGTGAACGCCTAAGCACCCATGATGTGTCTCAAAACCGTCCGTCTGTGTGTGTGTGTGTGCGTGTGTGTATATATATATATATCACCTTCCCTGGAATTCTCGTATATCAGAGCCTGCACCTCCAATTTCACTGTCAGATACCATTCCTTACATTCTCTATTCAGTGTTATTACTATTTTGAAGGCTGTCGGGCACTCTAAGAGCGCCCGACTCCATTCCGCACCAGGTAGCACATCCTCCAACCTGCACACATTCTGTATAATATCCTCTACACGACTTTCCTCTCAGTCGACAGCCATTCACTTTGAGACATCCAGTATGTAGAGTGTGCTCCTTATCAGCGGTGAGTTGTAGGTAGCCAAATGAGTGAGACACTGCAGTAAAACTGTAAGGACATGTTAAGCAATTGTGGCCGTTATTTTAATGAAACAAATACGTACGTTGTTTAATGTAACAAACTAGCAATATAGACGCATTTCATAGAAGCTGTCTACTTGCGGATAAATTGATCTGCCGGCTGCACACTGAGAGCCCACCCGCCATTGAATGACCCTGGGGGGAGGGGTGTAGCGCTTAACCTGTACAGTTTTTATGAAGGTCTACTGATATTTATATATAATACAACACACTATATATATGATATATATATAGAAACATATATAACAATATATAATACATAAATATATTATTTTTGTTCCGGTGATAGCTTCTTGGTCAAGCTTTCCTGTACTTCTTGTGCTTTTTTTCCATTCAGATACATTCTGGCATACAAATGAACGTATCATTGTTTTTCTGAACGTAAATTATTTTGATATTAAATTATATGTTATGAATTATATTGTATTACTGATCATTATCAAATTTAATATAGTTTAACACAATTTTTATTTTGTTAAAATTACTACGTTGTTTCCATTGGAAAATGATAAATAACTTTTAAACGTTAATTTAAATCGGTATCCACTGCATTATTTTTTACTAACTGAATAATGTATATTAATGATTTACCTACAATGTTTTCTCTGTAAATTAATGAGAAGTTATCATACGATTGTTTCCTATGACGTTTGAGAATTCAATTAGTTAAAAAAACTTTAGGAATTGGGTGAAGGGATCCTATTATTATTTCTACTCCATCTAGGTCAACTCCTTGAAGTGAAGATGGGGCTTATTCTAGCCAACAGACAACAGGGGCTAAAAACTAAGATTGGTCGGGCGATCCCCTACATCGAGCAGAACTACAGTCCTGCCCAAGAAAGCACGGGTGCTGAAGTCGGAGATACCAAGCCGAAGACGCACCGGCAACCATGGTGCCAAGCAGAACGACTAGATAACATCAACGTCAACAACAAAATTATTCTAAGTATTTAACCTTAACCTTGCCAAATCACACTACAAAGGTTAGGTAATACCTCAAAACAAGAACAAAAGTCACAGAGTAGAATCAAAAGCAACTCTAGCCATTATTTCCAATGATTTGACTATTTCTATACAATCAGCTGTAAAAATCGATACATGGTCTGCTATATAACTATATGTCCACTGTATAATTAGTAATTCTAAAATACACAGATGTGACTTGATAAATGTGTGCACATTATTACGTACACGCATAGCTCGACCCCGAAGACTAAGTGCTTGCGGAGGTCGCGAAGACTTGACTGCACTTTGGGAGGCAGCTGTAAATTTGTAGCTGCTTTGCTTTTCCATGTTGAAATAAATTCTCTTTAGCTCTGAGATGCCATATTTCTTAAAAGGATCAACAATGTGACCTTGCGAATCGAAAATACACAAATACATCTGACGTCATAGTGCCAATGATGTAATATGGTCACTATGCACAATTGCAATTACTGCTTGCTACCACAGACCATTAGATTACAAAATATTGTGAATATATCTTTATGTCCGTGTTGTCCGTCTTTATGTCCGTGTTTTACACACTATAACTGCTTCATCTTATATCACAGTTATAATATAATTATAATCATATAAATATACGATTAGATGACCGTGCTTAAACACACCATGATGTTCACAATCAAGATACAGTGAGTGATAGAATAAACGTTCGACCAACACATCATATTGAACACGTATGTACATGTGTGTAAACAGTTATATTTTGACAACATTTTGTAATTCTACACATATCTATTATAAAACGTGGTTTAATTTGTGAACAACAAGCAACCACTATAATTCCTCATGTGTACCTAGCACATTTAACATTTACACCGAAAATATTTGTAAGAATAGAGAAAGTGAAAACCGCAGATCTGTGCGACAATAAGAAACAACCTGCGTTATGCAGATAACACTGTGCTTTTAGCAGAGAGTGAACAGAAATTAACCAATAATACACAAACAATGATGTGCCAGCAATGATGTAAAAACGATAAACAACGAATATGAAAACATCATATTAAATATGCTACAATCAATATATGCGGTCACGCAAGGGTGGGGCGCCGTCTCCAGAAAACTCTTCTACCGCTGACGCCGAAAGACAACAAGGGTTTCAGCGAATAGATAGACGTACCATCAATACTGTAAGCAGAAATAGAAAATGCAATAAAAATGAGGATGGAGATAGAGGGAGTTACAGCAGCTCTTAATTGGTTGATAACTGATACACCAACACACTCGGTAACGCTCACAGACTCTTAAAGCATGCTGCAAAAGATAGAAAAGTTCATGCTAAGAAAAGAATGATCGGACTTATTGAACAACTCAGTTGTCCAGAGCATTACATGGATATACTGCCTGGTCATTCTGGGGTCAGAGGAAACGAGAGAACCGTCTTATTAGCAGGCAATGTGGCGATAGACGGTACATTACTGAGAAGAGATAAAGCAGACTTGATTAAGGCAGTAATAAATTCATTTCAAGATGAAGATGATGTCAATGAGGTTGAGAACGTACACATACAGAGAATGTTAGTAATGGGAGTATCTAGACGTGAGGGAAGGAAAAGTAAATTTTTGGAATGTCCCGAAGATCACACAATCAACACCTGACCGGGACTCTGAGTCTACATACGCTGGGATGGTTGCTGAATCGGAGGGTGGAACACTTATGGGAATGTCCCGCGTGCCGTGAAGCCAGTTTCTAATCAAGAATCAAGAACATTACAAGAATCATCTTGTGTGGAAAAAAAATAGTCGCCTACAACATTCGACAAGACGCTTGTATTGTAATAACTGTTGTATAATAATTAAATAACATTTATTTTTAATAATTGTAGAATTATTTTTTCTTTCACAGAAGGGTCATAGTTACAGCGAATCTTCTCAATATATCGCAGACATGGTTAGAATTTTGGGCGCACCTTCTGATCGGCAACAACAAATTGTCAAATCACAGGGAACAGATCCGTTCGAAGTAAATATTCAACAGATGTGAAGAATGAATGCACTTGTCAACAGATGTGAAGAGTGTATCAATTTGTCAACAGATGTGAAGAGTGTATGAACTTGTCAACAGATGTGAAGAGTGTAAAGTAAAAGTAAAGTAACCCATAACATTTATTAATGCCGTAGGGGTGTGAGATGTTAGCGATCTCACATTTCACAGGCTCTGCAAATGAGGGCGGTAGCCATCTCCTCTCCCTCGCAGTCTTTACTTCCCGGATTAATCCGGTACCCATTAAAGGCTGGGTCGACCTGGGAGCCGTTGCGATCTGAAAACATTTCCGCCTCAACTGGGGAATGAACCCAGGACCACTCATATGCGAAGCCAGTGCACTAACCACTGCGCTAACGCGGCTCAAATGAACTTGTCAACAGATGTGAAGAGTATATCAACTTGTCAACAGATGTGAAGAGTGTATGAACTTGTCTACAGATGTGAAGAGTGTATGAACTTGTCAACAGATGTGAAGAGTGTATGAACTTGTCAACAGATGTGAAGAGTGCATCCACCTATGAATTGCCAGACTTTGGACTATAGACACCAATAGTCCACTGAGTGATAGTTTCTGTGATGAAATTGTATTCAAGGAGTTGGCATTTGTCCAATACGTCGATCTGGTAAAAAGTGTTCAATTGTAAGTGCTGGTTGGTTGGTTGCTGATCCAGCGGTCCATGAGCTCATGACCTTTGACCCAATGGCATTGTGTGATATATGCGTGTTTGTGAGTTGTTGTTTTGTTCCATATAATGTGTTCCATTTATCTGGCCCTGGAGGGAGAAGCATTTTCCTGATGTTATCCAGCGATGGACATTCAAAAAGGTGCTGGTCAACAGTTTCATATGGATGAGTGCACAGCCGGCACCCTGGAGTGTGTTGTGGTTGTATTCTGTTCAGTTGATTGTTAAGATGTACATGTTGTGTGCGCAGTCGGAATATGATACTCTGGTCTTTTCTTTCCAGGAGGTTGATATTGTCTTTAGGATTTGGGCTGGTCATTTATTTATAGATTTCCCTCCCAGTGTTTCTCATGGCCCATCTGTTCATCCAATTTTCTTTGTTCACATATTTCAGAATCATTTTAACTGTGTGCATTATTGTTTCTGTATAAGGCTGTTCTTGTTGTGCTCCCTCTTTGCTAGTCTGTCTGCCTTATCATTACCAGGTATGTTTGAAGTGGCCAGGAATCCACTGCATAACAATGTTGACATCATAAGATGTGAGCAGCTGTTTGCATGGTGGCATATTTCAGCTAGCTCGGGTTTACAATGTCCATCACATTCCAATGCTTGGAGAGCAGACATAGTCTGTAAAAATAACAATGTTTTGGACTTTTGATGGGAAGGCATCAAATATGGTCTTCAGGTGGTACAAGGCAACTTCTAGTGCTGTTATTTCAGCTTCATAGTTAGAACATATCTCCCCACATGCATCAAACAACTCATAAGATGTTTTGTCTAGATATTCTATATAGACACCATAACTTGCTTTGATGATGGCTTTGAAGGCAGACCCATCAGTATAGACATGAATCCATTGTTCTGGGTAGGTGTCTATTGTTTTCTGTGTTGCTTTTATAAGACTTACTGGGTCGGAACGTTTCGTTGCATTATCTCTTAATTGTGTTTTGATTTCCGGCAATTTAAAGCCTGCGTGTGGTGGTAAACATTTTTCTACTCTTTGCAGTTTTTGTCTCTTGTCTGGGAGGTGGTAACTGTCTTTTATTTCATTGACATGGCTCAGGACTGACTTTTGTTTTATTCTGTGGTTTGGTTCCCAGTTTTCTACAAGTTGTTTATTTGGGTGGTCTTTGTTCATTCTTTTGCTTCTTTCATAAGTCTCCATTGCAGCCATATCTCTCCGCATCTCAAGGGGTTCTACATTCGTATGTATTTCACATGCAGCCGTCGGTGTAGATCTCATTGCTCCACTAATAAGACGTAGGGCATTGTTCTACACTCTGTCTAGGGATTCTACATTTGTCGTGGAACATGTTGTGAGGAGTGCACTATTGTATTCTAAAGCAGAACGTATGTAACCAAGGTATAGTCCTCTAAGGGTATCCTTCTCTGATCCCCAAGAAGTGCCAGTGAGTCTTTTCAGTAGTTGTAACCGTTTAAGTGCTTTATTTTTGATATTTTTTACATGCTTCTTGAGGGTGCGCTGCCGATCAAATGTGATTCCAAGATATGTGGGGTGTTCTGTTATTGGCAATTTATGTGTATCCAACCATAGACTGATATTTTCTTTGGCTACTTTATGACTCTTGGTAAAGATGGTATAGACAGTTTTCTCACAGTTTATTTTTAGCTTCCATGTTTGACAGTATTCATGTAGTCTTTTTAAATCTCCATTTAGTCTTTTGGCAGCACTTTCAACATTCTCATGGCTCTGCCATATTGTTAAGTCATCAGCATAGAGGGCTTTTTCAGCTTTGATATGTTTGGTAAGGTCATTGATGTAAATGAGAAAGAGGGTGCAGCTTAAAGCAGAACCCTGTGGTAAGCCTTCCTCTAGAACTTCTTTAGATGAAATTGCATCATTTATCTTTGTCTGGATTGTTCTGTCAATGAGGAAGTATTTTATCCAGTTGTATAACTTTCCACTAATTCCCATCTCAATCATCTTCATCAAAAGACCCTTTCTCCATACTCGATCATAAGCTTGTTGTAAGTCAACGAAGATGGCTACGGTGTGTTTGTTTTCCTGGAATCCATCATGGATTTTCTGTGTCAACCTAAATAGTTGGTCTTCTGTGCAACTGCCTTTTCTGAAGCCAGCCTGTTCATGGCAGAGGATGTTTGAGCTCTCGAGGAACCAGTAAAGTCGTGCGTTAACCATTCTTTCTGCTAATTTCCCAAGACATGATGTTAGGGATATTGGGCGGTAGCTTTTGGGTTCATCTGGAGGTTTGTTACTTTTCAGAATGGGAAAGATGTGAGCATTTCTCCAATGTTTAGGCAGTTTTCCATTTCTCCAGGTCATATTTATTAGTGTAAGGAGTACTTCTTTCCCTGATGTGCTCATGTGTGTTAACATTTCATTATAAATTTTATCTCGTCCAGGAGACTTTCTTGGCTTTAGTTTCTTCAGCCCTTGTAGGAGTTCCTGCATACTGAAGTCATCATCAAATATGGTTGAGCCAGAGGTTTGGACTTTTTCTTGCTGCTTCAGTAGGTTCAGACGCTTCTTGTCAGCCTCGGACAGCTTCCCTACTTTGTTCACACTGGCAAAAAAGTGGTTAAAGTGTTCTGCCTTTTTCTGATCTGTGGTGATTGTTCTGTTTCCATCTATCACAGGTTTATCGTTTGTTCTTCTTCTTTTCCCAGACAAATTATTGATCAGCCCCCAAGTGTTTCTGCCATTTTTCCTTAGATCTAAATTTGCGCATGTTTTTGCCCATTTATCATGTTTGGCCTTCTTCACTATTAGTTTTACTTTGGCACATGTTTTATTGTACAGGATTTTTGCTTCTTGTGAAGGTGAGATCTCAAGGGCTTCTCTTGCATTTTTTCTATCGAGGATTCCAGCTTGCATTTCTTTGTTTTAGAATGGTTTGTATGATTTCCTACTGCCCCTTGGGATGCTTTGTAATGCTGAATTGAGGATAGCTTTTCTCACCTCTGCAGTAAATGTTTCTATGTCACTGCTTTTGATTTTACCTAGCAGGAAATCAGATGTTTCTTGGAATAGTTTCCAATCTGCCTTGTCAAAATTCCAGCGAGTTTTCTGTTTGAAATATGCTTTGTTGGGTGTAGTTATGGTGGTGAGGATTGGTCTGTGGTCACTTCCAATGTCATCAAGTATTTCTAGGGAGCAAGCGTCTATTATATCAGTTGAACAGATGGTCAAGTCAGGTCGACTGAGAGATAGATGGCTCCTGTGCAAAAGTGTTGGTACAGACTTTGCATCTTGAAGGACAGACAGGTTTGTTGTTTCACAGAGTTCTTCTATATATCTTCCTGTCTTATTGTGGTTCTGGTAACCCCAATGGGGTGAGTGACCATTAAAGTCACCAGCAAGTATTGTTTTGATAAATTGTGTTGTATTCCAGTAAATTGCATGTTGTCTGAGGTGAGCTGTATATGTTGTAGATTGTGTATTTTCCTCCAGTGTGCCAGATGGTCACCTTCTGCATGTCTGTGGGATTGGCTGTTAGTTGGGTGACTTGTCCCTGAATGTCATTCCTTATATAAGTAATTATGCCACGACAGTTGGTACACTTACAGGCATAGCTGGTATATCCTGACAGATATGGGTCAGTCTCTTTGTGTATAGTCTCCTGTAAGAGGGCCACATGTATCTTGTGAGCATGTAGTAAATTAGCGAGCTCTAGTGTTTTGTTTCTTATTCCACAGATGTTCAGTTGTAGAATATTACGTGAAGACTTTGTTTTATGAAAATCTTGGCTCTGCTGGTTCTCCCTCCGAGGTTTTCTGGGTTTAATGTTTTGGTGCTTGTGCAGGTGTTGTTGCTGTGTTGTGTATTGTGCATGTCTGTGTTTGTGCTGATGTTTTGGATGCGTTCCAGTAGTTAATTTCTCAGACAGAGCAGCCTGGTTACCCACTGCCTGCCGCGGACCTTGATAACCGAGGCGACGTCCGATCTCGTTTGTAATTATAGTCCGTTCAGAATCGTTTGCCGAGATGTTAAATTATTTTTATCAAAAACGTATTGTTCATTTGGATTGATCATTTGAAGTTAGGTTTAGAATAATAATGTCGCTATAGAAATATTTTTTTATCAAAGAAATGTGATCCAGTATCAAAGATACCTTATTTAACCTATATTAAAAAAAAGTTAATCTAAATTATAAACAACCGCTGGATTATGTAGATGCTTACATCTCACATCTGATTATTAAATATAAAGGCATGACCCTCACGGTAGAATGTGCACCGTTCTAAAAGTAGTTGTTTCCACTGTACATTTGTATAAAGCAATGTTACATATGGAAATTCCCGTTTAGCACCAAATATTATTTTTCCTGAACTTAGAATTATGTGAAATCAAAAACGGATATTGACTCGATTTCAAGTCACAAGTCAGAGGCACGTCTCAATATTTACAGAATGTAGGCGGCACTAAGCATATTACCTTCTGCAAGTCTATGTGAGAATGAATCTGAAAGCGAAATATTTTACTGAGCATAACATTGCTATAAAGATTTATCAATACTTCTGCAGAGAGCGTAAAAAGGGACATCTTTATTGTTCTTTATCAAATCCTGAGAAGAGAACAATGCATATTTTAGGTTTGTGTAAACGTTCATTTGATCGAATAGTGGAAGCAAGCGGATATTTATTGCCAACAAATTCACGAAAGCAAGGAAGGAAAGAAAAGATAGACAGTTTCGATAAGGACCTAGTAAAAAGAGAAATATGTAGAATGTTTGATAAAAACGAAGAAGTGACACTTAGAAAGTTGAAGATTTGGCTGAAAACTAATAACGACATTGAAATATCAAAAACTTTATTATGGAAAACTGTAAGAAATGCAGGCTTCACCTTTAGAAAGTATGCTGGTGGAAAAAACATTATTTGTGAAAAGCCACATCTGGTAGCTCTTAGAAGCAAGTATTTACGTGAAGGGAATGCGCGAGAATGGTTATGATATTGTGTATTTAGATGAAACTTGGATCAACGCTCATCATACAAATGAAAAGGAATGGCAGTTAGCAGATGGAAGTATTAAAAGATCAGTACCAAGTAGTAAAGGGCAACGTTTGATAGTTGCACATGCAGGTAGCAGACATAATGGGTTGTTGCAGAATGCTCATCTAATTTTCATTTCAAAATCCATTGACAATAGAGACTACCACTCCGAAATGAATGGGCACATATTCGAAGACTGGATCGAAAAAAGTATTCTTCCAATATTAGATAGACCTTCTTGTCTGATAATGGACAATGCTTCATACCATAACGTAGTGAACGTAGAAGATAGAATCCCAACATCATCAAGTACAAAAGATGCAATCAAAACGTGGCTCATAAAAGAACACATACCAGTTACCGACAGGTACTTGAAACCCGAATTGCTTAACCTTGTAAAACAGACACAACGAACAAAGATATTTAAAATAGACAAGTTAATTGAAGAACATGGTCATAGATGTTTGAGACTACCTCCATATCATGCACACTTAAATCCTATAGAGCTAATTTGGGCAAAAGTTAAAGGACACGTAGCATCTACAAATACAACTTTCAAATTATGTGATATTGAGACTCTTACAAATCAGGCTCTATCAAATATACATAAAGACTACTGGGTGAAATGTGAGGATCATGTGTTACGCCAAGAAGAGGAATATTGGAAAAAGGAAGGTTTGTTGTTTGTTCAGCCGAAAACAGTAATCGACCTATTTGACTCGTCTGATTATGAATGATCATTACTCTGATTAAGTCTACACTAAAAAAAGTTTGATTTGCAAAATTTACAAGTTGATTTGTAAAACATTTCATTGCTCAATACCACCCAAGCAATTCAAAAACATGTTATAAGCAAACCATCAACCATTACTTATAAAAATTAGCCCGCTTGATTCAATACAGAAGTTCAGATATCTTGGATCAACTATTACAGACAAAATTTCCTTACATGAAGAAATATATGTACTTATTTCAAAGGCAGCGACAACATTTGTGAAACTCACACCAAGAGCATGGAACAATATCAAATTGACTCTACGAACAAAAGATATATTTTAAATTTTTTTTACACCTGCCACCATGTAAAATTTTGTGGACACGCCTATGGGTCATCATTGCACTAGATTACTGTAAAATATTTTGTTTATGGTCGAAATAATATTTACATGGGCAAACATCAAAAGAATTCGCCGCTTTCAAATAACCGTTACAGCTAGACATCAAGTAACACATATGTTTTCGCGACATGGACATTTTAACAACGTATGCCAAAATTCATGTGAAATCATCAAGAACTTTTTGAATTATAAATCATAACATCTCGGCAAACGATTCTGAACGGACTATAGTATGTTTTGTACTGGCATTATATTGCTGGGGAGTCTGTGGATTTTCGTCCCACCACGGGCCAGAGCCAGAGAAAAACTATCACACTACTAGGAAGGAAGGTTTCAACCTATGAACTGCTCCGAGCCACTGCAGCCAAGATAGGGTTCACTGTGCTCATTCCCCGCCACCAATTGACTACTGGTTATGCCGAACTTCTCTATTGCTCCAGGCATGCAACCAAATGTTCAAGTCAAAAGGATCGTCACGTCCTGAGTAAGTGTGCCTCTATGATGGACCTCAGCCATAGGAAAAACAGTGCTGTCAGTTTCCTCCTCCCCACTGCTGCGCAGCAAATCTCTAGCTCTCTCCCAACCACAGAGGGTGCATACATAAACAAATAAAGAAAAAGAATACAACATGGCATAAAATACATTGTAACAAAACATTAAAAGTATGAGAGGCATAGTTGTATAGATGACATGCCATGAAGCTTCTATAATAGATAACCTCAATATAACGGCATGTCATCTACTTAGGTTTTCTGTTGCATGGGTGGTTTGTCTAATGGGCCATTGGTGAGACCCACAGACGCAAACCATGCGTTAATTGTAAGTGCTAGATCACGTATAATTAGACGGTCTTTTGCCCCTACCCAGCACCCACGGATATGAAAAGCCTTACCATATGAGGTCCTAGTTCCGAATTAGAAAACTCTCAACAGTTGGACTGGAATAGAGTTTATTCGTCTGTTCATTTGCAACGTGATCATCTCAACAAAGTTCCAGTTTCTACACTCATTTATTTGTTCCGCAGATATGAACTCATTGATTTACTGCTACAGTTTTTCCTTGTTGGTTCGTATTCTTGGTTAGAAACCAACATCACGACACTGGGAACATTCCCACAAATATTCACTTCGCCGGTCCATCAAGCCATTTCTTCTTTGTTTGTTTTTTTGTGGTTTTTTTCCTCTTCGTGAAGCGTGAAGTACTTTTAAGACCGTTTAATTTGCTCAATATTGACTTAGCACATCCTATTTGTCATGCTTTTAATTTTGGCGAGCTTCCCTAGCCTGTGATATTTTTTCCTATCTGTGGAGATGCGAGGAGTATATATAATCTCTAATATACTAATATATCTCTAATATAATCTTCTAATCTTAGTTTTAATCATTATCCCATTCTTTTATACCAGTAACATTTTTCTCTACTACTTTATTTGTAGGACATTTCCTCATGGCGCACAAACTCTGTATGTATTGTGCACACATTTTGTTCCTGAATGCAGCGCATTCAGTTTTGGCATAAGGCACGTTTCACCAGCTTTGTCCAACTTTAATATCATATATCTCAGCAAATATATAACGCATTTCAATGAAATTGTTTGTGTAAATTTAAAATGGTATAGACCCTATAAATAAATGTTTTTTATAAAAATCTCACATACAAAAATTAGGGGGTTTGCAATCAATTATATGACGTTCTTTACACATGATTTATACCTTTGGCATTATTTAAGCGTGATATCGGACGATTCTGTACCATCGAACACAATAGAGACGGTGTTTAAAAGATGTATCCGGTGGAATTTCTGAAGTGGTAAAATTTCTTTCGAGACACAATAATTGGTATACCGACAAAGGTCCAAAGATTTCCTTCGTGCATAAAAACTGGGCATGATGCAGATATAAAATATAAATTTGTTGTGTATAACCGAAAATAATATCGTATGCAAAAAATGACATTGATACGTTAGACGGTTACTCAGATAGTTACATTTTCGCTTATAGTTATTTAGTTATAGTTAGTCGACAGAGAATCTTCACTACAAATCGAACCATACGTGTTCAGATTTCCTCCTGAAGAAATCCATCAACGTATAGGAACTGACCACCCCCACTATGTGTTGGTTTACTAGCCTCCTCTGGTTGCATCCGAAACACTCTTGTTCGGCGACCATCCTCTTGACATTACATACTTGTCTGCTCAAGGTTGCTCGGTCTGTTGCTTGTTAAGTCCCCATGGTGGATGTACAGTGTACCCATTTCCTCGGACACCAGCATGATATGGCACACCATTTCACATACGTCATTATACATTGTTGATTACACAGATGACCATGCATTATGTGTTCATAATTTTACAATATTGCGTATACCCAACCTGCAGGTTATCACCCAGGAAGACCTGCACAAGGCTGATGAAGAACTTGCACGAGAACTCATGTGGTATGCCGGATATACGGCTTTGACCGTTGTTATTTTCCTGATTATTGTTGCCTGCTTTGCTTCAGATCCCAAAACGTGCATTATTGCTTTTGGAACAGGAAGTCCATGTTGCTTGTTATGTCCTTGCGTTAGAAGTTTATACAAGTACACAAATCCAGCTAAAATTATACAGGTAACTATGTTACTCATAAACTTTCTTGATTTTCCGAATACACATGATTGTCTGTCCTGTACTGTCGGATACTCTGAACAATTCTTACCAAATATGACTTCTTTACTAAATGTTTTAACATGATCACAATATTTAAACATCCATATGAAACATTTTGGCATGAAATTGACAGAAGAAATTAACTATTTGTATTATTTTGCCAACGATTTAGTTTTCTTAAACTCATCTTCCTATAAACGTTGCTTGGTAATCTTTGTTTGAAATGATATACGAGGGGTGGTCGAAAAATTTTGCACTTTACTAAAAAATAATAAAGACAGGCGGGATTGATGTGTATCATTTTGAAGACAAGCTATTGATTGACAGTTCCCACGCGTTCGTGGCTCTTGAGGTGTGGCACGTGAAAGAGAAATTGGCAGGAAACTAGTTCAGTTGTGTGTGTATGAAGCGGTGTCATGGATAAGGAGTCTCGTTGCGTAATCAAATGCCTGCACGTGCAGGTTAAATCTCTAAAACAAATTCATGATCAGATATTTGCTGTTATAAGGGTGTCTGCCCTTCGTATGACACTGTGAAGCATTAGAAAAATCACTCTCAAACAGGACACGCCCGCTTTCAAGATGAGCTAAAGAGCGACAGGCCTTCCATTGCAGATGATGCGAGCAGCATAGCAAGAGTAAAGACACTAGTACTCTCAGACATGCGCAATACCGTAATGTAAATCATGGCTCAGTTGGGGCTAAGTCGCGGGACCACATTGAAGATTTTGCAAGAGCAGTTTCACATGTCAAAGGTGTCGACCAGGTGGGCTCCCCGTCTTCTCATGATAATCACAGCTCATGACTCTATTTGTCTTTGCCCAGCAGTGCGGCTATAAAATTATGCCACATCTATCTTATCTTAGAGTCGAGTGACTTCTTACTGTTTCCATACAAGAAGAATACGTTTCGTGGGCATTTTTTTTATTTAATTTTCTGACATCCAGGACTTGATTACTGAAGTGAGGACGTGGTTTCAGGCCACAGATGATGTGTTCTACAATCAAGACATTAAGAAGATGAAGTAGAGATGAGGGAAGTGCATCACCTTTCATGGGTGAATACATAGAGAATGACTAAAGTTCACACCAATTTTCCGGTGTTTTCATTCATTCACATTAAAGTGCACAACTTTTCGACCACACCTCGTAGAGATCTATACATAATATTTTTGGATGTAATGATTTTCTGGACAATAATTAATAGTTACATCCAGTGGATTGTCCAGCAAACTGGCACAAATAAGAACAGCAATGTACATTTCTACTCGAAATTCTTCGGTAAGTTATTATTTTAATAACCTAACATATACATCTGACAATCACAAATACTAATTGTTTGTATTACACGTACTTAGTTTCTTGTATCATGAATTAATTTTGTGACCAGATATATTCCAAGATTACTCAAAGCTTTTAATTCATCTAACGATATATTTTATGATCTGGGAATTTGTCGATCTTCATATTTCTTCAGACATCCCTGACTTTTGCTACAGACGTGGTCGTGTCTCACCATTATCTTGTATGTTTATGTCTGATTGGTTGTCAGCGCAGAGTTCACTGTTGAGCCCCCATCCATCTTTGTATTATGTTTTCCTGTTGCATAATCACTTGACTGTCTTAGAGTAAAATAACCTTTAGTATAGTCCCTTAGGTTATCCATGTGTACAGTCACTTTGGTTTATCCATGTGTACAGTATCTTGGATTTATCCATGTGTACAATCTCTTGGGTTTATCCATGTGTACAGTCTCTTGGGTTTATCCATGTGTACAATCTCTTGGGTTTATCCATGTGTACAGTCTCTTTGGTTTATCCATGTGTACAATCTCTTGGGTGTATCCATGTGTACAATCTCTTGGGTTTATCCTTGTGTTCAATCTCTTTGATTTATCCATGTGTACAATCTCTTTGATTTATCCATGTGTACAGTCTCTTGTGTGTATCTATGTGTACAGTCTCTTGGATTTATCCATGTGTACAGGCTCTTGGGTTTATCCATGTGTACAATCTCTTGGGTTTATCCATGCGTACAGTCTCTTGGGTTTATCTATGTGTAGTCGCTTCGGTTTATCCATGTGTACAATCTCTTGGGTTTATCCATGTGTACAGTATTCACTGGTGTTGTTGAAACCGTGTATTTGCTATAATCAAATAATGTGATTGTTTCCTTTTCTATCAAAGTTTCACCTTTGTGTTTTCTAACTCATAAATAATAAAATTTCATTGTGTCACCAGAAGACCATATTTGGTGTCTTTCCATCAAAGATCACACAGATCACAAACAGTGTGATCTTTACAGGGAGGAAGTAGGAGACCTTATGATCACAGACTCGATGTCCGCTCTTCAGCTATATAATGTGGTGGACACTGTAAGCTTCAAATAACTCAATTATATCATTTTGCCAACCAGCTGCTTATATCTCATAAAGTCAATATCATATGCAATGGGTTTCTTGCTATCAAACACACCTGGCAATGACAATATCATATGCAATGGGTTTCTTGCTATCAAACACACCTGGCAATGACAATGCAGAAAGACTTGCAACGAATGGAGCAAGACAAAAACAGGCATATACACTAACTACAAGCACACAGTTAAAAATATATTGAAAGCTTAAATCAAAAGTGACGGTTGAACAGATGGGAAATTGGATTGAAACTGGGATAGAAGTTTACAAATACATGACCAACCCAAATACAAAAACATCAACCTCCTGAGAAGAAAATACTAAAGTACCATCTTTCGAGTTTACAATTACATATAACTTAATAATGACCTATACAGAATATAACACACTCCAGAGTGCAGGCTATGCACTCATCCTTAGGAAACTGATTATCACATTTTAAAATGTCCAGCGCTGGATGAAGTTAGGAAAATGGTTTTCCTTTCAGGAAAATATGCCTTCGCCGGAAATTTCCCTTCCACGGACACGCGTTTTGCCCCCTCCCTGCCCCGCCCCTCTGGTTGCTTACAGATGTGGCAAGAATCTCACGGATATCTTGGTCCACATTCGTCTCAATCCGACATCCCAAGTTAATGTTGACATCATCAGTTGCAGTCAAGTAGACGCAACACCTATGTCTGTGTCATGCATACCCGTGTCGTCACATGAAAATATATAACCATACTCACCATTAAAGAGGGTTGTACACGCAGACGTTGCTTCACGACATTCAGAAGGGAGACAAGAGGTTCTGAGACCTTGTGGTTTGATCCAAGAAGGACTACTATTGTTGGCCACTTCCTCAGCTAATACCTTTAATGTTCAGGTGTTACCCTTAATGGTCGTGTTTCTCGGATGCCATTTATCTCTGTTTGATTTTGTATATATCCTATTGTATTATGCCAATTTTCAGTTTGTTTTGTTGTGCTCCCATCCTTCTAGTTTTTACATCATGTTCACGCTTCCCGATTTCCGATATTTTTGTCTTTTAGTTCTTTTATGTGATCGCAAAAAGTGTCATTTGTTATGCTGTGTTCTCCATAATGGCCTTGTGGTCGAAACGTCTATGCTTGTGTGTTACCCTTTGTGATTTCTGTGATTAGTAAAACTTCATTACATTGTTTCCAAGTTTCACCATCCATATAACCGTTTGACTGTAGTTTTTACCAAGTATCCATGGTAGTGTTGACCAGTCGATCAATGAGGTCTGCTCATTGACATATAGACTTCAAATAAACACTGATACATTATACATAACAATGATATTGTTGTTTGATATATATTGTATTACCCTAGTAATTACAAAATAGACATTTTATTGGAAATAATTAGTGAGTAACATCAGGGAAAGTATTTTTTTTATTAAATTTATAACTCGCTTTTTATATGTTCCCCCAGTCATAATTGATTATGTGTTGTTTATTAGGCTAGCGCCAATACATATGTGCCTGGAATCCTCATTGCTGACGATGGAAAAATTGAAATGTATGAACCTAATGCAGAGGAAACAGAACTGCTGTACCAACTAATTGATGAGATTATGTCAATGGTATAGAATGAGAACGTAGATTGGAATGATATAGAATGATACAGATTTGTCACCAGCTATGTTCTTTAAATGAAAATAGTGTGTGGTTAATGATTTCTTGAAGAAGACGATACAACTTCACAGATCGTCCTGAATTACAAGTCAGAATGTTTTCAAGATAACCAGTATCTTTAATGATGACATATACACACACGCAGTGAGTAGAACTCTAACTTGATATTTTAGAGACAGAACTGTGGACTAACCTTACTTATAGGCTGTGCTAGAAGATAGGAGTGTTTTAACATAACTCAGAATCAAATAGTGTGTCAGTAAATATTGCCCCAGATGGAATAGAATAAAATTAGAGATATTGTAGGGGCCAGAATATGAATAGTTAAAATGACTCAAGAGTGATTTATACTCTAAGACTATCACCTGAACTGTGACAGTTAGTACACAAGATTGAAGGAACATTAGGATGTACTAGAATTAGATGAAACTAAGTTGTCAGACAATATATGTGTATACAGATGACATACTTCAGTGTATCCAATAAACTTGTTAATATCATGGAAAAACCCAGTAGAGTTAAATCTCAAGGTTGATGTAAGACAAAACAGAGAGAGACTATATCTGCGTTTTAAGGACAGGCATTCCACAAATTAATACTACGGAGGTGTCATATTAATAGAGAATTGGTAGAGTAAGGAACGAACGTCATCATGAAAACCACTTATAGAAGTTAAACTTGTATTTGGAACTCGATGAATAGATATTGTATACTTGATTCCAGACCAACAGTGTTGCCACTAAAGAGTTAGTATGAACTAACCTAAAAATAAAAAGTCAGATTTATAAATAAATGTAAAGTAACCAGATGATAGAGGAAATGCACTGAAAACAGAACACCAAGGTTTCGCCTAAATACTTTGTAATAAAGTGGACAATGGAAGCCTTAGAATGTAAATTAAGAACAATCAATTAAGTGATAGAGAAGTTGGCTGAATATATATTTTAGTGTCTTATTAAACAGTGACAAAACTAATTTAGTTATAATAGAGACGTGTAGGGGACTGTGAAACACAACAACTTGATAAATCCAGGATAACAGAAAGCAGAAATATCTTTTAGTCAAGTTATACAATTTTATTGACAGATCGATATTTTGTAATAAGATTCACTGTGTATTAGTGTATCTTAACAAATTAGAGGTATAATCTTCGACTTTATCGTAGTGATGTATCTTACATACTCACTCGATAATCATCAAGAGGGCAGAGCGAACTTAAATAGAAAGTGAAAAGTTCCTAGGAAAGGGGAACTACAAGCTCTGTTATCTCGAGAAGAGATTCTAGTTACCTGTACTCCTCATAGGCACAGACCAAGACCCAACCATGGGCGTTCGGAAAAGCCCGAAGACCTAACCCAACTCTAATGTCGAGCCTTCCTGAACCGGAAATATGCTCGCGAAGAGAAAGGGTGTCGTGCCTGATGGGATTAGGCAAAAAAGGGACAACGATGGCAGTCCTGGCCCAACGCTACTGTCAAGATTTCCTTTACCGGAAATACACTTGCAGAGAGAAAGGGTTCAGTACCTGATGGGCTCAGGCGCTATTGAGACATGGTCGCTCAGCTCGAGAACGCCTTGCTCTCAAACGCGTGGTGTGAGATTCGAACTTGGACGAGGGGTTACCGATGTCGGTGAACGACGCCTCGGGTAGGAGGGCGAACGAGCCAGGGTCCAACTCTTCTAGCGAGTTCTTCCTCATACGGAACCAGGCTCGCGGATGAGAAACGGTTCAGTACCCGATGGGCACAGGCACAGTACGTCCAACTGCTCGAGATGAGTTTATAGATGGTGGAACACCTCGTGCAAGATAGACGCGCTCGACAAGCGTCTTAGCGTAGAGGCACTACACACCAGCGTGCCCGGCGACAGACATAGGATATCACGGACTAGGGACCAAACCCGAAATAAAGGAATGACGAAAACGGATGTACTGGACCTCGGACGTCCAGGTCACAGAGTGGCCAACCGGGGTGCAAATAATCACAGTTCTACTGTGGAACTTGCAGCACAACGTACTTCACGCTCCCCGGCGGAAATCACACGATAAATTCGTTGTGGTTACATGAGAGCGAACGCTGAAGAAGAAGAAGATAACCATTAGTGGAGACATTTGACTGATATTAGATAACCATTAGTGGAGACATTTGACTGATATAAGATATTCATTAGGACGAGCTGATCAAGACATCACATGTGAGCAGAAGCTCATAATTATAAACAATTGTCGTTGTTATACGAGTCATACCAGTTCAGGCGTAACGGGATGTGTGAAAACACATCTTTAGTTGACAATGTTAGGGACTACGAACGAGCTACGGATTACGAACGAGCCTGTGAGATAGACTTTGAACTGGTAATGTATGTAGAACGTAATGGCTGCGGTGAGTGTATACTATGGCACGTGTTTATGTATTGAATTATGAAACTGTGACCTACTTATAATCTACCCTGAGACTTCAAACCTTTTAGAGATGAATAACTCAAATTAAAATGAGAAGTCTGAATTGTATAAATAACAGACTTTGTTAATTACATTCATAGAATAAGAGTGTGAAGTTGTAGATGATTGTCTCCGCACACTTGCTGTTAGAAAACCTACACAATTGATGCTTGTGTTGTTGACATTTGTCAGTGTCCAATTGACGTTGAGTTTTCATATTAAACTTGACGTCGGGTTTACACTGATTTGATGTTGGGTGTATACAACATACGGACCAATGAATAGTGTAACCAACTTTCTCTGTGTCGAATTTATCAGTATATATACAGAATAAAATCAGTACTACCACTAATGATAGATATGGAAAACGATCACGAGGCCTATAGAAGAGATTATGAATTATCTCAACCTGGAACGCCATCTGGGTTAAACCTTGTTCATTCTTGTTGATCATTATAGGTTGTTCCTAGACATATAACGGGTGAGAATGTTAACATGAGTATATACCGGGTAATAATGTTACAAGGAGTAAGTAACGGGTGAGAATGTTACAAGGAGTAAATACCGGGTGAGATGATGCTGTTCCTTCTTCGCAGGCGAAGATGATCATGGCATGAAAAACAATAAATATAATAAAATGCAAATAATTGTGATTGTCTAATTTGGTTTGTGAGTTCGTAGATGCCTGATGAGTCCGATTCGTGCCAGGAAAGTTCTATTGCAGTTCGTGCAGAGGGTTCGGTGTAGGAGAGTTTTCGGATTTGTCCTTCCGCTTTCGTCGCTT
Source organism: Meghimatium bilineatum (assembly GCA_034231615.1). NCBI lineage: Eukaryota > Metazoa > Mollusca > Gastropoda > Stylommatophora > Philomycidae > Meghimatium > Meghimatium bilineatum. The sequence goes on from CM067315.1 coordinate 19,596,598, forward strand.
GTAAATTGTCCGCTCTGTTCTTTCTTTTCCAAATTTAGCAATGCCAGCAGTGATCTGAGTGTGCCAGGCTGAGCGATCAAGTGCTGTAGTCTCACAAGAGCTGGGATCGATGCTGCAGTGCTTGAGTTTTTTTAGGGGATCCATGAAGCGCTTTTTTCTGCTCTCCGCTTGAACTTTTACCATCGCACAGCTCCACATAGAATAATCTCTTTGGAAGGCGCTTGTCTGACATACGGATGATGTGACCAGTACAACAGAGATGGGACCTAGTCAGTATTGCATGAATGCTTTACATACAGGACTTCTGAAGGATTTCTGTATCTGGTACACGATCCTGCCAACGTACTCCCATGAGGTTTCGTAGGCACCGAAGATGAAAAGAGTTAAGCTGTCGAGCGTGTCTCGCATAGTCAGTCCAAGATGACGCAGCATAAAGCATTGTTGGTAGAACCACTGCGCGGTACACGTCCAACTTAATTGTCAGACTGAGACCACGCCTGATCCTTACATTGGCACGAAGGCTCCCGAATGCTGCACTGGCGCGAGCAATACGCAAGGCAACTTCCTCGTCAATTGTCGCAGTTTGCGATAGAGTGCTGCCGAGATATACAAACGTATTGGCAGTATTGACAAGGCGTAAGGGATTGCAGGGCCGGCCCTAACAATTGGGGCCCTATGTGATACGGATTGGGCGGGGCCCAGTTTGGGTAGGGATAAGGATAATAAGTGAAAATTAAGATTTTGTATTAGAAAATAAATTTGTCTTTGCATTTTATTCGTTCTTTACTAAGTACAAAATCACGATCAAATTAACTTTACTTGACGAGTCTTGCGTGTAGCGAAGTCATACAGTATATCATCAAAATTGTGTTTCCTACATAGATCACGCTCAATAGCAAGAATTACCAAATTGTTCAATCTATCTTCGTGAATTGTTGACCTCAAGTAATTCTTGATTAGTTTGAGGCGCGAGAAGCTTCTTTCACCAGATGCCACAGTTACTGGTATTGTTAAAAATATTCTCAGTGCAACAAAGTAGTTTGGGAAAGCAGTGTATCTTTCATTAGTGGACAGGTAAGCCAAATTTCTACCGGGGTTTTGGCGGTATTTGGTAGAACATGCCTTAAAGTTTCCATTTCATCTGATAATTCTCGCCCACATACATCTGCTGACTGGTCTGTTAATGACGGCAATGCTTGCTCGAGGCTTGTTGTAAACCTTCGTATGTTATCACGCTGAAGGCTCTTGAAGGTAACAAGAAACCCAAATAGATTGTGGTTTGATTTCAGCTGTTCAAATCTCGGCTGCAAGGATTAAATTGCAGTGTCCACAATTCTGTTGAAGCAATTTATCCTTTAGTCATCTTCAGCATTTCTAGGTGTGAAGTTTTCCACAGATTTATCATACTGCCTTTTCCTTTGACGTTTGGCTGGAAAGATTGCAACAACTTCATGTTTTAGCCAATTCCTTTGCTGTAACAAGAATCTGAACAAACCCATAAACTCTCAGTTTCCTTAGCCAAGTCATCAGGTTGTTGTACGAATCCATTTCAGTGCTCAAATTTACTGTTTCACCTTGCAGTTCTTTACTCACAAAATTTACTTGGAAGAGCACCATAACACAGGTGACACTAAGAATTTGTACTGCTTCAATGTTTCATGCAGTGTTTCTGCTTCAATGTTTCATACAGTGTTTCTGCTTCAATGTTTCATACAGTGTTTCTGTTTCACTTTTAATTATCGCATCATTAGTCTCTTCAGCTAATTCATTGAGTGCGTCACAAATTTCAGGCAATTGATAACGAAGTGCTTTGACACTATCTATTCTACATTCCCTTATTGTTTCTCACAGAGGTTTTACAGACAGATTGGAAACATGCTTTCTGAATAATGACCATCTCTTTGTAAATGCTGAAAAGATAGTGTACACGCGTTGTATAGTTCCAAAAAAGTTTAACGCATCAGGGCATGTTTTGACCATGTTTTCTACCACAAGATTGTAATTATGACACGCACATGGAGTAAAAAATGCTCTGCTGTTAATATTTAAAAACCGTTTTTGAACTCCAGAATGAACGCCTTTCATGTTCGCACCATTATCATAAACTTGTCCACGAATAATTTTAACAATTAATTCAAGCTTCTCCAGCTCATTCACTAGTACATCGTATAAGTCCTGTCCAGTAGTACTTTCCACAGGAAGAAACTTCATAAAACGTTCATGTACAACAACAGGCTCCTTCACATTAACCCCATCTGATACATACCGGATAGTTACTGACATCTGCTCTTTGTGATTTATGTCTGGAGTACAATCCAATATCACTGTAAAATACTTTGCATTCTTGACGTCTCGAAGGATATCATTCACAACAGCATCAGCTACTACAGTAATGAGTTCGTTTTGAATCTTTTTTCCCAGGTAATGATCATGAATTTCTGCATTGCTAATACGTCGAAGTTGTTCCCCCATTACTGGATCAATTACTTTGCGAGTAATTCTACTAGACCCAGGAAATTCCCATTACTGGCTCTTCAACTCTTTCAATGGTCCCACTGAAAGCTAAATTGCGCTCCGCTAGAAATTATACAATCGCAACTAGTCTTTGAAAAACTTGACTCCAACGTTTAGTCTCAATAAAGCATCTCCTGGTGAATTTTGTCAATGTCATTTTTTTTTTTACTTAGTCTTGCTCCAGCTTTACAGCAACTAGTCATGGCGTCTAAATGCTCTTGAGATTTTTCATGTTCTGCTAGCCGTGTGGTACAGTTTTGCCACTGATTAAATCCTTCATTTAAAGGGGAGCTTCTTTGTTTTCCCAGTAGGCGACAGTAGAAACAATAGATCTTGGCTGCTGACACAGAATGTATCAGCCAAGGACGCAAAATACTTTCACCATTAGTCAGCTTTCGTTTGCAATGCACTTTAGAGAAATAAATACCATCCTTATTTTTCGGAAATTCTCCAAAGTAATCTTAGGTGCACCTTTTTGTAACAAATAGTCAATACAAGATCTTCCCATTATTTCTGGCCACATGGCAGGATCATCCAGATTTCTCAATGGATCGACCACATTTTGCTCATTACCCATAACTACATGTTGATCAGTTGTTAGTGTTACATCATTGTCTTCACGACATTCACCACCTGCAGTTTTTGCATTCTTCATATAATCTGTTTCGACTTCTAGTCGTGTTCTCATTTTCGGGGTTTGATCGTTTTAAAAACTTATGTAGGGCGCTCTTCTGGTTATTAGCTGAAGCCTCATTTGCTTCCTTCTTTTTCTTTTCCCAGCCAGATACATATTTTCTACCAACGTCTTTTGACCATTTAGGTAATTTTCTATCCATCTCACATCAAAAACCTGCAAAATATAGCAGGATAAAAAAAAATTAAAAATGAACAAAATAAAGTATTTACCAATTCATTACGTCGTTATTCGTGATGTAACGTTTGAATCACAATTTGCATTTGATTATGTCACGTTTACATTTGATTACGAGGAAGTACAATTTTATAAAATACCGTAAGTCTACCAATTTAGGCGTACTTGGGGTAAGATGAACCACTTTTTTAAATTCCTTTGTCAAATCCACATTTTTTTTGCTTTTTACCAGTAATTTTCAGTCAAATTATTGTTAATGATCTGCATATGCATGCGCTTAGGGATGAATCGGTACATTTTGAGCAAGTGTTTGTGAATTATTTTTTTTTAAATCTTTCCCCTACTACGGGTAAGATGAAACAATCGTTTGGATAGACGAATCACATTATTTTATTTTGTAAAACTATCTTAAACATTTGAAATGAGAGACCATTCATAAAACAAATTGTATAAAGATACAAGTTGACGTGCCGATGATTCTATGGCTGACTGTTAATATAGGGTGGGTTATCAATGTACATGATCTTCGAATTTTATATAATGCTTTTTTCTGAGGAACAAGCTTTACTCACCGGGGAAAAAATCTTCGTCTGGCAGAAAAATTTTAACCACTGCTGGTAAATTTCAAACTATTCATCCGCCATTACAATCGATAACATCACCTCCATAAGTAGCTCCTCCTATTTTATTGGTTTCAATGAGCATCAAAGGTTAAGAACGGTGTCTGTTTCATCTGACCCCAAGTTTCCCTAAATGACTATTTTAGAGATAAAGCACCAGAGTAGCTACAATTTTTTTCAATTTTATTTACAAGTAAATAAAAAAATGTTACAATTAGTAAGTACCGGGTTGGAATGTTACAATGAGTAAAATACCGGGTGGGAATATTAAAGGAGTAAATACAGAGTGAGAATGAGTGTTGTAGAGCAATGAAATGTTGTCTTTCTTAAAAAATGAATGTGTGCTGACAGACTTGTGTGCACGGGATTATTATGAACCAAAATTCAATTGTCTGTACACCCTTTCCGAGAGCGATGTCAGAGTTGCAGGATTACCTATTAGTATTATGCATTGAGAGTCTATCATCTAGGGACACATTCATGCTGATCAATGCTATCAATGCCGAAGAACGTAATAAAGAGAACAGGTCTGGTGAAAGTAACATCCCAGTCTAACTCCTTGTTTTATTTGTTGAAAAGAGCTAAAGTGATTTCCTACTCTTATTGCTGCTGTTTGTTGCCAGTACATGTTCTTGATGATTCTTAAATCCTTGCTGTCAATGTTCAGATTCTCTAGCATGTGTATAATTTCGCTATGTTTAACTTTATCAAATGCTTTTTTGTAGTCTATAAAACAGAGGTACAGATCTATTTTTACCTCTATAGACCTCTCTATTAGTGTTCTCAAAATATATATAGCATTGTTGGTACCTTTGCCTTCTACAAAGCCACATTGTCTTGGACTTATTTCTGTTTTTATTTTGTTTCTCACTCTCTTCATGATGATTCGGAAAAGTATTTTTGTTATTTAGATCATGAGGCTAATTTTTGCGGTTTTCTTCACATTCGATGGTCCCTGGTTTCTTAGGTAAGGCCAGTGTCGGATTTACCTATAAGCTAAACAAGCTATAGCTTAGGTAAGGCCAGTGTCGGATTTACCTATAAGCTAAACAAGCTATAGCTTAGGTAAGGCCAGTGTCGGATTTACCTATAAGCTAAACAAGCTATAGCTTAGGTAAGGCCAGTGTCGGATTTACCTATAAGCTAAACAAGCTATAGCTTAGGTAAGGCCAGTGTCGGATTTACCTATAAGCTAAACAAGCTATAGCTTAGGTAAGGCCAGTGTCGGATTTACCTATAAGCTAAACAAGCTATAGCTTAGGGCCCCACGTTCTTCCCCCCACCCCACACAATTTTTTTTAAATTTCACTATCTATATATTCTTAATCATTAAAGGGCCCCATATCTCAATTAGCTTAGGGCCCCATTTCTCAAATAGCTTAGGGCCCCATTTCTCAAAAAGCTTAGGACTTTATCAAGTCTAAATCCGGCGCTGGGTAAGGCTATAAATATGGATCCCGTAGTCGATAACTTCGATAACAGTTACCATGTTGTTCCGACAGGCCGACGTTGTGCTTGAACTAGTTACGGGCACGGCGTGGGTGGGCGGAACAACAAAGAAACCTGTCGCAAGGGCCAGAGTTGTGCCCTGATGTCGACGTATGTTTCAACGGCATGGGACTCGAAATACCATCGAGTTGAATGACTGCCGGAACAGAGGGCGGAGCACTTATGGGAATGCCCCACGTGCTGTGAGGCCAGTTTTCTAATCAAGAATCAAGAATAAATATGGATCTCATTAAGTTATCAGGTATGTGTTCGCTATTATATACATCATTCAGCAATTGTGTGATTATTTCAACTTCAAAGTCACCTAAAGCTACTAATTCCTCTAATGTGGTATTGTCTGGTCCTGTGTCTTTGCCATATTTCATGTATCTTAGGGCTTCCCTTATTTCTGCTGCGAGTATTGATCCTTGGCGTTATCGTGTATGTTTATCTCGGGTCTATTGTCATCATACTGTTTTTTTATATATTCTGACCATCTCTGTACTATGTGATATTTTCCATTAATACCTGCCCTGACTTAGATTTTAGGCACACTGTAACTGCTTGCGTTATTTTCCCTGTTATCACATCAATTTGCTTATGTAATAATGACTTCTGCCAAAATGGCCGACAAAAACGAATGTGTTTTCCTTACACGTATAATAAACGGATTTTCCTCCCAAAAGAAACGGCAACCTACGAAAGTAATGTTCCTAGCAATTCAAAATGGAACACATCCAGAGGGACTGAAACAGCTAATCACAACAATAAAGATATACAGCGAGCTCCAAAATCTATATCTAAACGAACAGAAAACATCAATTATGACAACAGGCACACCAAAGGTCAAACCAATAATCAACATAGACAATATAACACTAGAATGTGTGAACAAATTCGAATATCTGGAAGCAAATATAAACAGTTCCGGAGATTGTTCAGTCGAGATTAGAAGAAGACTCGCAATTGCAACACTCAAATTAACATAAATGAGAAAGCTATGGCAAAATACTAATAACGACACTAAAGTAACCTTTTTAAGATCATGTGTTTTCCCAGTGGCAACATATGGATGCGAGACTTGGACTTTAAACAAGACAATATCCAAAAGAATAAATTCATTTGAAATGAAGTGCTACAGAAAGACCCTACGAATATCATGAACAGAGAAAAAGAAGAACATTGAAATTTTGATACTACTGAAACTAAACGAAGGGTGGCTTCTAAATACCATCATAAGAAGGAAGCTATGGTATTTTGGACGCTTAAAGTGGCATGATGGTATCGAAAGGCTGATTGTAGAGGGCAGAGTGACAGGTGAGAGAAGAGGAAGACCAAGAAGACGATGAACCAGCGATATCGAAGAATGTATGCACATGTCTCTGGCCAATGCATGTCTGATTGCCCGGAACAGGGAAGGGGGACGTTCAGAGTATCCAGGACGAAGACAACGTTCTGGAAAGAATATGTTACTTGATTATGAGTAATGTTGTGTCTTCGTTGTAATGTGATTATATTTTCATAATCAATTTACCAACATGGTTCGCCAGTTCCATGATGGTATGACAGCCTGTGTGCAAGATGACGGCGCACACTCAAAAACCTTTCCAGTGACTAACGGCGTCAAACAGGGTTGCATCCTGGCTCAGACGATCTTCAGCATGGTTTTCTCGGCCATGTTAAATGATGCCTTCCGGAATAACAGTGCAGGAATTTGTTTTCGCTATCGTGCTGACGGAGGACTATTCAATCTTAGTAGATTGAAGGCCAAAACTAAGGCAGACATTGTTCGCCGACGATTGTGCACTAAATGCTACCAGTCTGAAAGACATGCAGGACAGCATGGACCTCTTTTCTTTGGCCTGTGGTGGGTTCGGTCGCACTATCAGCACCGCGAAGACTTTATTAATGTATCAACCAGCGCCAGGTGTCCCCTACACAGAACCAGTCTTCACAGTAAAGGGACAAACACTTAATACTGCCAATAAGTTTGTATACCTCGACAGCACACTATCACAAACTGCGATAATTGATGAGGATGTTGTCCTGCGTATTGCTCGTGCCAGTGCAGCATTCAGGAGCCTTCGTGCCAACGTCTGAATCAGGCGTGGTCTCAGTCTGACAATTAAGTTGAATGTGTACCGCGCAGTTGTTCTACAAACACTGTTTTATGTTGCGTCTTGCTGGACTGTCTATGCGAGACACGCTCGACAGCTTAACTGTTTTCATCTTCAGTGCCTACGAAACCTCATGGGAGTACGTTGGCAGGATCGTGTACCAGATACGGAAATTCTTCAGAAGTCCCGTATGCAGAGCATCCATGCAATGCTTACTAGGTCCCAACTCCGCTGGACTGGCCACATCGTCCGTATGCCAGACAAGCGCCTTCCAAAGAAATTATTATTTGGGGAGCTGTGCGAAGGTAAACGTTCAAGCGGAGTGCAGAAAAAGCGCTTCAAGGATCACCTAAAAAGCTCTCTCAAGCACTGCAGCATCGATCCTAGCTCCTGGGAGACTACATCACTTGATCGCTCAGCCTGGCACACCCAGATCACTGCTGGCATCACGAAAATTGAAAAAGAGAACACTGCGGGCAATCCGCAAGCGCAAAAAGCGAAGGACAAATCCGAAAATTCTCCTACCCCGAAACTTCAGTACTCCTGCATGCACTGCAATAGAACTTTCCGTGCACGAATCGGACTCATCGAGCATCTAGGAACTCACAAACCAAATTTGTCTAGCAATTTAGACAATTTTTAGCAACACGCACGACTTTCCAATTCAGCAGAAATTGGGCTCAAACATACAAAATTAAGGATATAGTTATAAATAATGAACCAATTAAATTATCGCCATCCACCACATTCTTGGGAATGGTATTAGATTCAAGCCTCAGATGGCATAAACATATAAACTATATAGTAGACAGAAGCAGAGGGGCCCTAAACATGCTTAGGTACATGAGTGGTAGCGGTTGAGGAGCGTCGACTAAGACAATGACGACATACTATAAAGCCTTTATACAAGGTCAACTAGAATATGCCAGCATTGTGTATGAGTCGACAGCACCAGCCAATATTTCTAAAATAGATATAATTCAAAATAAGGCTCTCTCAATAATAGCTAGGGCGACCAGGGGAACATCTGCTGAAGCAGTTCAAGTAGCTCTAGGAATAATGCCATTATCCCTAAGAAGGAAAGAACTGAGACTTAGCTATTGGTCTACAATAGGAAATGATAATCACATCCAGCATATAAATCATTCAATAGCTCAGATAACACAGGCAGGTTCTCAATTGAAAGTTATCGAGCACCAGCAGGGTGGCGAACAAATGCAGAGCTCGACCAAATGCCAGAGCTTAGAAAGCTAATAGGTAGTCAAAACCAATATAAAACAGTAATGCCCCCTTGGGAGTTAATACCACTAGAAACTGACATTTGCCTATCTTATATAGGGACAAAAGACCAAAATAGAGATTCAACTAAAAATAGAGCAATAGATCACATAAATGATAGAACAATAAATTGTCTAAAAGTATTCACAGATGGGTCCAAAGGAGAGGGAGGTCCAACTGGTACAGTAATAGTAATACCTGGAAGGAACATCAATAAGAGCTTTAAATTATCAGAACATACATCAATATTCACGGCTGAACTAGCTGCAATTCTAAAAGCTCTAGAAATAATAATTGATAACCCGCCTAAACATGTAACAATTCTGACTGACTCATTATCATCAGTTCAGGCTATACAAAATAAACATGACAGCCAAAGGCCAAATATAGTAGAAGATATACTACGCATAACAAAAAACCTAGTTCATGTTGGTACGAGGGTTAATGCAATGTGGATTCCAGCCCATGTCGGAATACCAGGAAATGAAGCAGCGGACAAGGAAGCCAAGAAAGGACGAACACAAGGAACAGAAACCCAAGATAGGACTTTGCAGATCGGAAACCAAAAGCATAATAAAGGACTCAATACCCAATAAAAAAGGAATGGACAGTAAAATGGGACAGCAGTACAAAAGGAAAACATGCACATGCTATGCTGAAAGGACCCACTAGGACCACTCAAATCAAGGAAGAGCTGAAAATACCTGCCAACTTCGACGACTACTACGAAAACTACTACGATTTGGACTGGGAAAATCATTACATTATAAACTCGAACCAATATGTGAAGACTGTGAAGAGGGAAATAGAATAGAACATTTCCTACTCCACTGTCATAAATACAACCATCACAGGCAAGACCTAAAATATTACTACCTAAATAATAACATCCCATATAAACTAGAAAAGGTTATTGGCCATGATGTACCAACAGATAGACTAAAACTGATTAAACCATTTTTAACTAGGACTAAAGCCCTAATATAAAAACAACATAGCCAATTCAATGCAAAGTAAGTCATTGTTTGTCGTCAAAGTTTTTCTACAGGTCTCTCTCCACAGCTTTCAATAAATACAAGTGAGGAACACTCACCACAGGATACGACTGGCAATATGGACAATTTTTGGTAATAATCGCACGCACGGTTTCCGAACTCCCCCATACATTAGTGTCACGCATAAGTTAAAGGCAATACGGCCGGAAATAAACAGTTACTCCAACTAGCAACATAAAATTCGTTGACAATAATAGCGCGCACGGTTCTCAATTCCCCCAAACCATAGGGTCACACTTAGATAAAAGGCTTCTAAGAAAGGCCAGAAATAAACATCAACTCCACCTAGCAATTTAGACAATTTTTAGCAACACGCACGGCTTTCCAAATTCCCAGACCATTAGGTCACACTCAGATAAAAGCTAATACAGCCTGATATAACCAAAATAGACGTGTCTTAGGTTGAAAGAGTCATGCCTCAGCTAAGAGGCTTCAATCCCCCATTTAACAAACAAACAAACAAATGATATCAAGCAACACATGGCTCGAGGTATACTTGGATAATGACCCTCGTTCATCCCAACTCGTGTGTCTTCACTCTGGCCTCGATCACTTTAGTGTACCACCAACGCAAACTGCAGTTGATGACGGACAATTTGTTGAAATTCATCCTGGCCGCTTTAGCACCAGGGGCTCTTATAGGATTTGTTATTTTGGACAATATTGAAGATTACTTGAAGATTAATGGTACAGAAAATGTTGAAAATGTTCAACACATGCGTGAACGTAAGAACCAAGGTGACTCTAGCCAACGGCGATAAAGTGCCACCAGATAAGAGGATAAACATACACAAACTATAAAGTATAGTTAATGCATGATTAGTTCCTTTGCGGAATGTAGGAAGTTGCTCTATTAAGAGTTGGAAAATAATGTGAACGAAATCAGATATGCACTTGGTAGGACATGAGCAAGCAGAGATAATGGATAAAGAAACCAACTCCTCGTAAGATTCTTTGTGAATTTTACGCAGCATATAAAAAGAGGTCTGCCTAAAATGCCAACTACTACACCGGGTTACGTTTCATCACTTATAAAAAGTCTTCTATATTACCTGGAAACACAGTCCACATTCTCAATGAGCAGTTGTATGACTGTATATGCACTCATAACAATAAACTGAACTTTCTTTGCTTCACCACTAACGTCAATCTTCCACTTTCTAGCTCCACTACTTGTGTTAGTCTTCCACTTTCTAGCTCCACTACTTGTGTTAGTCTTCCACTTTCTAGCTCCACTACTTGTGTTAGTCTTCCACTTTCTAGCTCAATTACTTGTGTTAATCTTCCACCTCTCGATAGACCACCTATTATAATATTACTCCACATCGCCCTACCACTAATGTTATTATTACGAATAGCATGACCATGGAGATTATGGCGGTGGCCAGGGCATTTGAGTTGGTAGGCCCACCAGAACGTAAAGCAGGTTTGCATCTTGTGGTACTCTATGAGTATGATTAGGAAGGTACAACTGGGTCTCGCGAACAGTGGATTGAGGCCTTGAGACAAGCGAGGCTGAAAGGGGTTACATTTATTTTCGTGCCAGGACATGTTGGTATTCGAGGCAATGAAAGAGCAGATCAACTGGCGTCATGTGCGATTGTGGCACAGGGTGATGGGGCAATGGATGGCGCTGATGTTTTGAACTCCTTAAGAGATATATCATTGTTGTCAATTAACATAGGTCTAACTGTCACGCGAGAGTAAGATTAGTGTGGATGATGATTCCTTTTCAAAGACCAGGATTAATGATCATGGTTTGAAAGAGACAGGCCCGCCGAAGACGGATGTGTCGGACCATTCGTGCAAATAAAACGGCGACACAACGCATTTCCATTCTCTGGACTACATCCTGCTGGAAATCTATTAGGACAGAGATCCAGAGGAAGTTTCAGAATGAACGCTGAAGAAGAAGAAAGAGACAGAGAGTCGTAGGGAAACATGATCGCCTACGCCATTCCTCATGACACTTGATTGATTGATTTGAAATGTGGTGTTTCTAGAAGTTAACATTCTGTAATCAGAAGAATGACGAATGAAGAATGGTAAAAGAAGAATTGGCGCAGAACAATGATGGTCAACCAGCATAAGACCGGTACTGTCAGCAGAAGTGTAATGGCGGATACACTCAGGGACAGATCGGAGCAACTATGGATGTGTCCAGTTTGCAGTGTTGATGGTCCGACGACTAACTAACTAATGCTAATGTTCATTAATCTTGTCCCTCTAGTGCTCGGGTTGTTTGCTTTCCCATCGACACTAGTCTTTCTGGTAGTCTTCTTCTTCTTCTGCGTTCTTTCTCAAACTCCTGCAGATTAGCAGGATGTAGTCCGGAGAACGGAATGCGCTGTGTCATGGTTTACGCCAAATAGGCGTTGCCATCCCTGCGCTATTATGGAGACGAGGGCTTGATGAAATATAGACATCTATTTATTTTTTTATTTTGTCGTTTTCTGTTGTTTGTCTCTTGAAAAAGGTTCAATTTGAGCCGATACGTTGAGAATTGTCCTGTTTAGTTTTATTGTATGTTTTTTGTTTTTTTTCTTAAAAATATATTTTTATTAATAGGCTAGGTAAGTGTTTTAGTAACCTTTTTACATCATTTTGCATTACTATCAAGCCTTTCAAACCGTGCACACAAAGTCACCAGAACGGACCGATCGAGACAAGGACCATTACAACAACAACAAACATCCCGTACAGGTATTGATATATCCTCAGTAACAACAAACATATAACATAATATCCGTATTAGTTATACAAGGGCCGATAGGTCTTCTTGTAAACATGGATAACATATATAGACAATACAATTTTGCTTCAAATAATTGTTTATACAAGTAAATATAAGTAGGAAGCCAGAGGACTTCCTACTCGATCGGTCCGTTCTGGTGACTTTGTGTGCATGGTTTGAAAGGCTTGATGAAATCGCATCTTTTTTGGAGATGCGGTTAGTCAAGTACGGAAGAACGCGTGTTCTAGTCCGTTCAGAATCGTTTGCCGAGATGTTAAATTATTTTTATCAAAAACGTATTGTTCATTTGGATTGATCATTTGAAGTTAGGTTTAGAATAATAATGTCGCTATAGAAATATTTTTTTATCAAAGAAATGTGATCCAGTATCAAAGATACCTTATTTAACCTATATTAAAAAAAAGTTAATCTAAATTATAAACAACCGCTGGATTATGTAGATGCTTACATCTCACATCTGATTATTAAATATAAAGGCATGACCCTCACGGTAGAATGTGCACCGTTCTAAAAGTAGTTGTTTCCACTGTACATTTGTATAAAGCAATGTTACATATGGAAATTCCCGTTTAGCACCAAATATTATTTTTCCTGAACTTAGAATTATGTGAAATCAAAAACGGATATTGACTCGATTTCAAGTCACAAGTCAGAGGCACGTCTCAATATTTACAGAATGTAGGCGGCACTAAGCATATTACCTTCTGCAAGTCTATGTGAGAATGAATCTGAAAGCGAAATATTTTACTGAGCATAACATTGCTATAAAGATTTATCAATACTTCTGCAGAGAGCGTAAAAAGGGACATCTTTATTGTTCTTTATCAAATCCTGAGAAGAGAACAATGCATATTTTAGGTTTGTGTAAACGTTCATTTGATCGAATAGTGGAAGCAAGCGGATATTTATTGCCAACAAATTCACGAAAGCAAGGAAGGAAAGAAAAGATAGACAGTTTCGATAAGGACCTAGTAAAAAGAGAAATATGTAGAATGTTTGATAAAAACGAAGAAGTGACACTTAGAAAGTTGAAGATTTGGCTGAAAACTAATAACGACATTGAAATATCAAAAACTTTATTATGGAAAACTGTAAGAAATGCAGGCTTCACCTTTAGAAAGTATGCTGGTGGAAAAAACATTATTTGTGAAAAGCCACATCTGGTAGCTCTTAGAAGCAAGTATTTACGTGAAGGGAATGCGCGAGAATGGTTATGATATTGTGTATTTAGATGAAACTTGGATCAACGCTCATCATACAAATGAAAAGGAATGGCAGTTAGCAGATGGAAGTATTAAAAGATCAGTACCAAGTAGTAAAGGGCAACGTTTGATAGTTGCACATGCAGGTAGCAGACATAATGGGTTGTTGCAGAATGCTCATCTAATTTTCATTTCAAAATCCATTGACAATAGAGACTACCACTCCGAAATGAATGGGCACATATTCGAAGACTGGATCGAAAAAAGTATTCTTCCAATATTAGATAGACCTTCTTGTCTGATAATGGACAATGCTTCATACCATAACGTAGTGAACGTAGAAGATAGAATCCCAACATCATCAAGTACAAAAGATGCAATCAAAACGTGGCTCATAAAAGAACACATACCATTTACCGACAGGTACTTGAAACCCGAATTGCTTAACCTTGTAAAACAGACACAACGAACAAAGATATTTAAAATAGACAAGTTAATTGAAGAACATGGTCATAGATGTTTGAGACTACCTCCATATCATGCACACTTAAATCCTATAGAGCTAATTTGGGCAAAAGTTAAAGGACACGTAGCATCTACAAATACAACTTTCAAATTATGTGATATTGAGACTCTTACAAATCAGGCTCTATCAAATATACATAAAGACTACTGGGTGAAATGTGAGGATCATGTGTTACGCCAAGAAGAGGAATATTGGAAAAAGGAAGGTTTGTTGTTTGTTCAGCCGAAAACAGTAATCGACCTATTTGACTCGTCTGATTATGAATGATCATTACTCTGATTAAGTCTACACTAAAAAAAGTTTGATTTACAAAATTTACAAGTTGATTTGTAAAACATTTCATTGCTCAATACCACCCAAGCAATTCAAAAAAATGTTATAAGCAAACCATCAACCATTACTTATAAAAATTAACCCGCTTGATTCAATACAGAAGTTCAGATATCTTGGATCAACTATTACAGACAAAATTTCCTTACATGAAGAAATATATGTACTTATTTCAAAGGCAGCGACAACATTTGTGAAACTCACACCAAGAGCATGGAACAATATCAAATTGACTCTACGAACAAAAGATATATTTTAAATTTTTTTTACACCTGCCACCATGTAAAATTTTGTGGACACGCCTATGGGTCATCATTGCACTAGATTACTGTAAAATATTTTGTTTATGGTCGAAATAATATTTACATGGGCAAACATCAAAAGAATTCGCCGCTTTCAAATAACCGTTACAGCTAGACATCAAGTAACACATATGTTTTCGCGACATGGACATTTTAACAACGTATGCCAAAATTCATGTGAAATCATCAAGAACTTTTTGAATTATAAATCATAACATCTCGGCAAACGATTCTGAACGGACTATAGGCGATTTGGTGGCGTTGAACGGACTGGTTCAATTTCCGTTAGTCTCAAAAAATTTTTAATAGGATGGGACAGCCAACTACATCCCATAACCTCCTTAGTCGTCTTTTACGACATGCTTGGAAGGTAAACAGTGTTGCTATTCTTTGCTCCCCTTTCGGGCCCGACAACACACGGGCGTTTCTGGCAGTGAACTTTCTGTCTTTAGTTAAGGCCTTAAGTTTGTCTCTCTCCGCCCTGCATATGATCGATAATACTCTTCTTCCAAACGCCCATTGCTATTATCGTCTTCTTCGCCTCCGTTATCATTTCTTCGATATAGGATCATCTGATACTGACGATACCCCGTCACTGCCCTACCTGGTCATCCCAGGCTCTTGATCTTTGCATCAAGAATACTCTCTTCGACATTAAATTGCTTCATCACAACCACATCAGACGCTTCAACATCACTCTAGAAAAGTCACGTGATTTGTCACAGCTTCGTCGTAGTTGTGACATTGTCATAAAACCCGCTGTTAAGGGTGGTGCCTGTCATAAAACCCGCTGATAAGGGTGATGCCATAGTTGCGTAGCACAAAAACCTGTACCTACAGGAAGGCCACATATAACTATCACACCTTGTGTTTTACAAAGCACGCACACCTGATGCTATACTATCTCATAATAAGGTGGTCCACAATGCTATAAACACTTGTATCATGAACACATAATAAGGTGGTCCACAATGCTATAAACACTTGTATCATGAACACAAAATAAGGTGGTCCACAATGCTATAAACACTTGTATCGTGAACACAAAATAAGGTGGTCCACAATGCTATAAACACTTGTATCATGAACACATAATAAGGTGGTCCACAATGCTATAAACACTTGTATCATGAACACATAATAAGGTGGTCCACAATGCTATAAACACTTGTATCATGAACAACAACCCTCATAGTATTGCTGCAGCTCTATGCATCATTGAAAGCAAATTAGGCAGAAATGTTTTCTTATGCTGTCTAAAATTCACAAAGAATCATATCCTGGTTGACCCATTGTCTCTGCCTGCTCTTATCCCACTGAGCGCATATCTGATTTCCTTGATGGAATTTTCCAACTCCTAGTAGAGCCACTGCCTTCATTCTTAAATGACATTAAATATGCACTACATATATTTTCGTCTGTTCAGTTGTCTTCTGACTGAACTTATCATATCTTCTTACTTGATGTTTGTTTTTTATATACATCTTTACCTGATTCTGATGGAGAACTGAGAGAACTGCAGATATGTCTTGATAAAAGTCCTTATCCGTTTGTATCCATTCCCACTCTTGTCCACCTTGTTGAACTGAATGTGAATTTGTTGACACTAAACTCTTTTGAATTGATGGGCACTTTTTGTTTTTTATTATATCAGTGGCATTGCTATACGTACTAGGATGTGACCTATATAGTTATACTTGGCTTTTCATGCGACATTTGGAAGTTTGGGAGACCTGTGAAGACCCTCTTCCACTTTATTTTCATAGATACATTGATGATGGTATAGGTATTACTGACATGCCTGATGCGGCATTGCCTCGTTTCATCAACGTTTTGAACGATTTTAACTCTGTTATTCAATTCACATCTAACATCTCCACTATTTCTGCCAACTATTATGACATAGGTCTACCTGTCACAATTCATCCCTTATTAACTCAGCAAATCTGTATACTGTACTAGAAATCTACTGATGCACACATTTTACTGATTTACACTTCTCCACCTATTTGTCGTAACTGTCATTCTCGCAAGACCTCCACCTTCGTCGCTGATGTAGATAAATATTAAGTGGAGACACGCTCTCAGAAAGAAGCATGATAATATAGCCAGATAGAAGCTAGACTGGAGAACTAGAACCCACAGAGAAAGAGACAAAATCAGTTAGGACTTCGTATGCACAGTTGAAGAGGCCTGCCCAGAACAAAAACTGTTTGAGAGCAACTGTTGAAGCCATATGTTTCACAGAGAGATGAAATTAAAATAGAACGATAAATGTTTCGGTATAAAACCTTCATCTGGACAATAAGCAGACATCAAGTAGGAAGAGATAGTAAGTGTAAGGTGCTGTGCCCCCTCCTTCTCTAGTAGTTTACAATTCTGACAAGTACACAGCAAACAGAAAATAATAATAAAAATGGAATTTAAAATATATGTAAACCGCCACTTAATGCAACCAATGCGACACATCTGGTATAGGAACGACAACTGAGCTCTCGACCCCTACGCTTAACTGCAAGTGTGGATATTATCAACCATCATTCAGCTGAGGAAAATAAATAGATAATAGTAAACCGTCAGATTGAAACAGGATTACTCTTTGCCGTACTTGTGTTTCTGTTACCCACTTCAGATCTCGTCAGATTGAAACATGATTACTCTCTGCCGTACTTGTGTTTCTGTTGCCCATGTCTGATCTCGTCAGATTGAAACAGGATTACTCTCTGCCGTACTTGTGGTTCTGTTGTCCACGTCTGATCTCGTCAGATTGAAACAGGATTACTCTCTGCCGTACTTGTGTTTCTATTGTCCACGTCTGATCTCATCAGATTGAAACAGGATTACTCTCTGCCGTACTTGTGTTTCTATTGCCCACTTCTGATCTTCTCTGGCTTTATAGTAATTATATATTGAAAAGATATAGGAGATATATTTTTTATATGTAGCTAAGGTGCAAAAGTACATCATTGTGACCCTGGTACATAAGTACATCATTTACATATGGTACATAGCACATCAGTGTGAACTGGTGCAGGGGACTGTTTTTGTTTTTTAAAGTTTTTTGGTGTCTTCTTTCCTCATTTAAACGTCCGTGTGGCAACCGAAGCCTGAAATTTAGTTCACGGTGCAAAGAATAGGACCACTGTCTTCTTTCCAGGCATGTCGTATGAGAATACTAAGAAAAGCTGAGGGATAGGTTCGCGAGCTGTCACTTGTGAAAAGAACAAGAGCTACTTGCTCACAGTTAAATGGATGATTTCATCATCATCCCCCATTTAAAGAAGATTTTAAGGTTTTGTTCTTTTGACCTCATTCATTCGTTGTGGGTTGACTTCATTCATTCGTTGTGGGTTGACTTCATTCATTCGTTGTGGGTTGACTTCATTCATTCGTTGTGGGTTGACTTCATTCATTCGTTGTGGGTTGACTTCATTCATTCGTTGTGGGTTGACTTCATTCATTCGTTGTGGGTTGACTTCATTCATTCGTTGTGGGTTGACTTCATTCATTCGTTGTGGGTTGACTTCATTCATTCGTTGTGGGTTGACTTCATTCATTCGTTGTGGGTTGACTTCATTCATTCGTGTGGGTTGACTTCATTCATTCGTTGTGGATTGACTTCATTCATTCGTTGTGGGTTGACTGTTATCTCCAATGTTCACACAAGTTTTCAGCAAATATTTTGACATCTTTTCCCTTTTTTTCCTTCTCCCCCCCCCCCCCCCCCCATTTTTAGTCTGCACGGCAAATTCTCTCATTTCCAAAATTTAGAAAGTCTGTCATGGTAACTTTTCCCTGGTTTGTTATTTGGTGTATTCTAAACAAAGCACTGACTGCTTAGAGAAATATATTATTTTCCAATGAATTGGCCTCAACGAAACGTTTACAGAGACATCTGCTTGTTCATGATCAGTTATTTTATAGTTCGGCCTCACTTCTTTGGGAATTGATTCTCTAGCACTTTACAGAATTGTCTATTGAAATGATGCATATGATTTGCTTACAATTTATCTTACAATTCATAAAAGTGATTAAAGTGAATTGTGTTCACTTCTGTTTAATTGAAGTTTGTTTGTTTGTTGTTAGCTTCTGATTGGTTTGAAAGAGGTCACTAATCGTGAATTGATCATGAATTGTAAGTTTTCTTTTATAGAGCTATTTTTATTGATTAAAGACCAAATCTTTATGTAGTTTAATGTCTGGCTCTGTGGCTAAATGGTACAGACGAAATCCTGGGCAGATAATCACATCAAGGTTTGGGAATATAACAAAAGGATTGCACATGCGGTTGCGTCTGTGGGTCTCACCAATGGCTCACTAGACAAACCAACCATGAAACAGAAAACCTTAACAGATGGCATGCCTTTATATTGAGGTTATCTTATAGAAGCTTTATGGCACGTCATCTATACAATCCCGCAGTCGTAATCTTCGATAACAGTTACCAGGTTGTTCTTGAGCTAGTTACGGGCACGGCGTGGGTGGGCGGAACAACAAAGAAACCTGTCGCAATGGGCAGAGTTGTGCCCTGATGTCGACGTCTGTTTCGGCAACATTAGACTCGAAACACCATCGAGTCGAGTAGCTGCTGGAACAGAGGGCGGAACACTTATGGGAATGCCCCATGCGCCGTGAGGCCAGTTTCTAATCAAGAATCAAGAATAAGAAACGAGAGGATTGTATGGTTCGTATAGAAGTAATCTATTGCTTCTCATATTTTCAGCTATTCGTGCCCCTTTTTATGGTAGCATTTCTTCAAGATGTACTTACGTAAACCACAGGTTTATATAATCGCTTCACTCAGACACGACGGACTATAACTAAAACTAGTGGGTAATGATGTGCTCACAAGAAAACATACAAATTACAATACACAAATCATATTCAACGTTTCAACCAAAAGGTCTTTATCAAGATACACACAAAACATAAAAAGACGACGAATGGAAAAAATTATCACAACAAACAAACGTATCCAACAGAAATATGGAAATGAGATGCCGGAAAGTCAGGAAGTACATAAAAAACGTAAATATATGTGGAAACAAAACGAACAAACAATATGACTAAATCACGGAACAAAACGAATAAAGACAAAGTCCACACCAAACCAGTACTAGACATAAGATTGGTCGGAATTAGTCCAAAAGGCTTGAGTGTACCCAATTCAAAAATGAGACAATTTTCTAGAGCGTACCTAGATCTATCATCCGCGATGCAAGATCTGATGGCGGTGACCTGAATATCAAAAGCACCATGATGACCATCGCCATTGAAGTGTGTGGCCACAGGAGTGGGTGTTCTGCGCTTGATGGCATGAAGATGGTTACAAAAGCAATCGCTAAATCTTAAGCCGGTTTCCCCGATGTACTGTTTGCCGCAGCGTTTACATATGATCACGTAAATGACATTACGGGACTCACATGTAAAGGCCTCATCGATGGAGAAAGTGGCCTTGGGAAATGAAATGGATCGCATTTGAACCACGTAAGGACGCGTATAGCAACGGCCAAGTGAGCAACGAACAGTGCCAAAATGGTCGGGAACAGAAGACTTAAGGTAGCTATGGACCAAGATGTCCTTAAGATTTCTGTAGCGCCTATAAAACAGGAAAGATCATCTCATTTCCATATTTCCGTTGAATACGTTTGTTTGTTGTGATAATTTTTCCATTCGTCGTCTTTTAATGTTTTGTGTGTATCTTTATAAAGACCTTCTGGTTGAAACGTTGAATATGATTTCTTTATTGTAATTTGTATGTTTTCTTGTGTGCTTATCATTACCCACTAGTTTTAGTTATAGTCCGTGGTGTCTAAGTGAAGCGATTATATAAACCTGTGTTTTACGTAAGTTCAATGTATCAGAGGGAGAGTTTCACCACAATTATCAATGTTTCAGAGGGAGAGTTTCACCACAATTATCAATGTTTCAGAAGGAGAGTTTCTCTGTAATTACCTATGTTTTGAAGGGAGAGTTTCACCTCAAGTTGCAAATCGAATTGGTTTCACATGAACGGTTCAGGTTCATATCGTGTAGGCTTCCTTCTGATTTTCATGAATTACACAAAGGTTTCCTATAATATTAATCTGATCAAGAAGCAGAGGTGTTTTTGTTGTTTAAAGTGGGACCTGTATACCAACTACGGTCGTTGTTATAGTGGGACCCGTATGCCAACTACGGTCGTTATTATAATGGGACCTGTATGCCAACTACGGTCGTTATTATAATGGGACCTGTATACCAACTACAGTCGTTGTTATAGTGGGACCCTTGCATACACATACGCCAACTACGGTGTTTGTACAGAATATTTCTACCTTTCTCTGTGTACCCCCAGTATCCCACTACACAATTAATTATAATCTAATTTGGCTATTTTGTAGTTTAATGATGTCAACTATGAATATCACACTCGGTTAGAAGGTATACCCACTAAATATGACTTCGCTGGATCTAATCACTTTCATTAGCTGTTGTTTATTCATAATCCAATCAATTGCAATCATGAACAGAAATCGATGTAGCTGTCACACGCGAGTCTGGTGTTCAATAGTTTAGTGCGTTGTCTTCTCGTGTCATAATCAGTGTTCAATGCTCTCTAACAATACGACCCTCACTAATTCATGAATCCTCTATGTCTGAATTATCATTCAAGATAACAGAGAACATTATCATTCAAGATAACAGAGAACATTATCATTCAAGATAACAGAGAACACTATGGCATAAAATGAAATATGCTGATCTCTAAGAAACCAAGAGTGTCTTTTAGATGACATCTATGTCATAAAACAAAACAAAACTATGAAAAGCTGAATTTAATAAACTGTAAGCAGGCACGTCATCTAACTGCTGACTCCATACATTCCTACTATCACATGTCATATAATCATCATCTGTCTATCCTATCACATGTCATATAATCATCATTTGTCTATCCTACTATCACATGTCATATAATCATCATTTGTCTATCCTACTATCACATGTCATATAATCATCATTTGTCTATCCTATCACATGTCATATAATCATCATTTGTCTATCCTATCACATGTCATATAATCATCATTTGTCTATCCTATCACATGTCATATAATCATCATTTGTCTATCCTACTATCACATGTCATATAATCATCATTTGTCTATCCTACTATCACATGTCATATAATCATCATTTGTCTATCCTACTATCACATGTCATATAATCATCATCTGTCTATCCTACTATCACATGTCATATAATCATCATTTGTCTATCCTACTATCACATGTCATATAATCATCATTTGTCTATCCTACTATCACATGTCATATAATCATCATCTGTCTATCCTACCATCACATGTCATATAATCATCTGTCTATCCTACATGTCATATATGGCACACCATTATTGCTACTTTCAAAGGGAACTTTCTTGATGTCCTGAAGAGAATCAGAGGTTAATTCTGTTTGTGATATGACTGTCAAGAAACTGAAACATGACATACCTTACTTTGATCATTGCTCTTAGTTGTGCAACTAATGGCTATTTTCCTAGAACAAGGTATGTTGGAGTACTTGATAGGCACAGATCTTGTGCACTTTAAGGTGTTGGTTTCTTCTTCAGTCCACTTTCTCTTGGTTCCATCTGCTACTTTCTGTTTGCATATTGTAAACTCTTGCAATTGTGAGTATTGGATCTATTCTCAAGACACGACCAAACCATTTCATTACTTGTATGTTTCTATAAATCTCACAACAGATAGTGCTTCATCATATTCTCCTGACTTTATTCCTGGCATTATCTCTTCTCATATTATTTACTAATTTTCTGAAAAATATTTCATGTGATAAACTTTCTCTCATAATTGTTTGCCAATGTCCATGCTTGACATTTGTAGCATACTGTTGGCATAACAATGATGATATAATCACTTTATCTGTGAGCAAGTAGCTCTTGATAGCATACATCCTCTTTTTTTTTAAAGAAAAGTGCAGGTCCTCCTTAGTTGTTGTGCACATGTGCAGAGTGTATTGCAGATATTTAGAAATGGTGAATGCAGATTTAGGACTACCTCATTGATATGAACCAACTCTGTTGTTGGCTCATTGTAATGTTGATATATTTGTATTTATAATCTGGCTTTTCATTTGAATAACAGGGTGTTTCAGAACTGGTGACAATTCATGTATAGTTTTGTTGGCTTTGTTGACTTGTGCGTCCATTCTTCTATCTATACTCTGTTCATTCTAAAAATGAAGTAGGGCAGCGCTTATAATTGGCTGTTGGACGTAGAATGCATAAATCGAATGTTAACTACGCAATAATATAGTTCATTAGAACATAATATTGTTCATCTAAATCAATTGTTGCTAAATGAAACATGTCTATCACAATAGTAGCGTATGTTTTAAAATAAATTTTCATATAATATATCTTTATCATTCCACGATACATTACTATACCCGTTGTTATATCGTTGCACAGGCGCATAGAGGTCAGGGGGCAACCATTATAGTTCCTTGTCTATTATCTATCCCCAGGTTGGAAGCTGGTTGATAGCATCCATACTTGCCGTTAAGAATATGGATGGGAGATATAAGTTTCTGTTCAAGGCCAGATGTGATGCCTGAATCGTACTAAGTCTGTGTTTGTGGAGGGTGGTCGTGATGTTACTGATCCATATTTTTCTCGGTCTTCCCTTGGTTCTGTATCCAGATGATCGTTTGTTATAAGCTCTCATTGGTATTTGGGAGGGAATAGGGTTGCTATTGACGTAGGCTTTGAATAATAATGTTATTGTTTTCAAATATCATCAGCTGTATAAAAATCGCTGTCATGGAGTAATATATGGACCCAATTAATCTTAGAATGAACAGAATATAGTCTCAGACATCAATGCACACAAGTGTACACAATAACTTATCACCAGCTTCCATAAGACAATTTCCCACAACCATTCTTGAACACTAATGTTAATATTTCACACAAGACGCTGTCATTTGACAAATACTTTAATTTGAGCCCTCTGAAACTACATGCAACAGAACATACACAAACAGGTTTTGTAATACACAATATATATATATATATATATATATATATATATATATATATATATATATATATATATATATATATATATATATATATATATATATATATATATATATATACATACATATATATACATATACATATAAATATATACATATATATATATACATACATATAAATATATACATATACATACAAATATATACATATACATACATATAAATATATACATATATATACATACATATAAATATATACATATAAATATATACATATATATACATACATATAAATATATACATATATATACATATATATACATACATATATATATACACACACACACACATATATATATATATAAAATGGTACATACAAGTTCAAACATTTTTAATCATTCAATTCATAGCTACTAGAACAATGATTGAATTCTGAAGGATGTATTACTATTAACAGTTTCATATAGATTCAGACATCCAACATTTATATTATACTCGAAGTCACTAAATAAACTGGGTGGTGGTGGGTGATGGGGTGTGTGTGGTTACTTTTCAGTTCTAATTGTTGTGATTGATAAGACATTATAAACTGGGTGGTGGTGGGTGATTGCTATTTTTCAATTCTAATTGTTGTGATTGAGCATAGACATTATAAACTGATGTCTCTACTCATTTTCAGGCACATGGAAAATATTATTAGCTCATATTTATATGACTATGATTTTTATGAAAAGTATTTTTTATTGTTTCATCAGCAATGATGATTGGTCAGCGTAAATTCTGCTGTCTCTAATTTAGCAAAATTAATATGCAACCTATTTTTTTTTAGATTGGATCCATGTGAAAACGGTTTGTTTGGTAATATGTTTCCAGTTAACTTGGAAATGAAGCTTCTAGCACTTGATATGGAAGCTAGAACAATAATCTCACTATACATTTTTGTTAATAGATAAGTGGCTTAAATGAGTACTTAAATGAGTACTTAAAACACTTGAATCTGACATCTTGTGAGGCTCAGAGATCAAATGAAGGCCAAAATATCTCCAACATTTTACTTATGTCATTATGTTTGGGCTACAATAAGACCCACTACTCCAGTTAATGAAGTCCTTAAAAAATCTTTACTGATGAGTGTTGACTGCTATTGACAGTATTGGAGATAATTGTTGAGAGCTCTATTGACAGTAAATAGAGATAAGTGTTGAGAGCTCTATTGACAGTAAATAGAGATAAGTGTTGAGAGCTCTATTGACAGTAAATAGAGATAAGTGTTGAGAGCTCTATTGACAGTAAATAGAGATAAGTATTGAGATCATCTTTAACAATAATGAAGATAAGCATTAAAACCACTATTGATAAAAATGGAGATGTGTTAAAACCACTATTGACAACAATGGGGATAATCCTCAAAACAACTATTAACGATGGAGATAATCCTTAAAATTGTATTGACAACAATAGAGATAATCCTTAAAACCACCATTGACAATAATAGAGATAATCCTTAAAACCACCATTGACAATAATAGAGATAATCCATAAAACCACTATTGACAACAATGGGGATAAGCATTAAACATTGGACAACAATTATTGACAACAATGGGGATAATCCTTAACACCAACCACTATTGACAACAATGGGGATAATCCTTAAAACCACTATTGACAATAATGGAGGTAAATGTTAAAGCCACTATTGACAACAATGGTAAGTAAAAATTGAAAATATATATTAAATGGCAATTTCTACACTGAACAATATGCAGGATTAATGTTTTGATTAAAAGGTCTTATCAAGATATAATAATAAGACCCATATCTCATCAGGGTCATCACTGGAGACATCAGGGGTGCCACACTGGAGACATCAGGGGTGCCACACTGGAGACATCAGGAGTGCCACACTGGAGACATCAGCTCAAAATGTCCCTCAAATAATTCTGTCTTCAGCCATTCAGGAAGTGTCGAAAAATAATGCCTGGAACATCTCTTCGTGTTATCAACCTAGGATTTTCTTTGATGCCTCTTTTCTTTCCACCCTTGGCTGTTCTTTACAATATAGTTTTAGAAACTGAGTCTTGCCTTATTACGTGTCCATACCAAACAAGTTTGCGCAGTTTGTTTATTTGCTGCCAGACTAATATATTTGTTTTGTGCTCTATATAACTCAATTGTAACAAATGTTTCTAGCACATATTCAAAAGCCAGAATCCTTCTTTCTGTTTCTATATTGAGTGTCCAGCTTTTCCATCTGTATAAATGTATACTTAGTACTAGCATTCTGTATAGATTTATCTTTACTGTAATACTGATCTTATTTTTCAAATCATATTCAACCTTGCCATTTTTAAATTCACATTTTCCAGTCTTAATCTTTAGCACGACATTGGCGCAAATAAACACAAACTTCCGGTCGTAACCCACCGAAAGCTGTGGTAGCTTAGTTGCAACACGTCGCTATGCAGTTTGTTAACTACGATAAAAAGTTTAAATTCAGCTTTTTCTTCCAGGAATAGTGGAAACACTGCTGATATTAAATCCAGCGTCCTTTTCCTGACAATGCCATGTGGAAGGAAGATGGCAAATTCAAGAAAATTTTAGATTTCTAGTTGACTGTTTCAATCATTGCAAATCAAGTAGAAATGGAAGCCAATTTTGGAAGGATTTCTTATGAATTGTTTCTAATGAAGAGGAATTGTTGGGTTATATTTATTTTCAAAGCAGAATACGTGTTTTGTTATGAAATGCTATAGGGAACATTAGGTCTAGAAATTCTGCATTGAATTAATAATTACACTGTGTGTTGAAGAAATATTCCTAGGCTTGGTTAAGATTGGATCAATAAGGTTAGTGGATATCTAGGTTTTTATTTATTTTCAGTCAATTTTATGAGCATGCTAGTTTGGTTATGCAATAACATTATAGATATCACGTAGCAGCATTTTGGAAGAAACATTTTAAGTGTTCGGAAACGAACACGTGAGTCAATCATTTTTTTAAAATTTGTTGTGTGTGCATTTTTCATTGTCTCAATTTTCTCACATTTGATACATAGACAAACAAAACTTACATCATCAGATTGAGTATTCAATTCTTATTTCCATGAAAAATTATGTACAAAAATCTATAAAAATTTTAAAAATATTGCGTTTTACATACACCCACCTAAATTACAAAATGGTCATAAAAGAATCCAGCTTGCAGATTACATAATTTGTATTGGGCGTGGTAAAGGTTAACCTGATCTTCAATTTTCAAGTTGCCATCATCATATATTTGGGGGGTGGGGGGGTCTTAGATATTTGAGGGTGATAACTTGTTTCAATTTGTGACTGTTTAACAGAATGTTCATGTGATCTTGCTTGATATCACTAGTATCTTGCTTTCATCAATGCTTATTTAAAAAAATAAAAGTCTTATAGTTTTAAAAAGTACAAAACCAAAATACAAAAAGAGTTGTATTTCATTATGTATCAAAATTTCATTGTTCTCACCTCTCTTCGTAGTTTTCAAGACCTGTATACTGTACACCATAGCTGTTGCATGTAATCTCTGATTTTATGGCTCCATTCTTTCTTTCTTTGTTGCTATCTTGATAAAGACCTTTTGGTTCAATACAAGAATCAGTGGACAAATCACGTGACAACTGTCAGACTTTTTAATTTCATATGCTATTGAACTGAGCTTCTGTTTCTCGGAGATTTAAAAAAATGTGACTAAATATATTGATCTAGCAATTTGCGTGCAACACACTGGACAATCACCCCCAACTCAGTGTGCAGCGCGCATATTGAGTGATAGAGGGCTCTCATTGCTAAACATGTAGAACGTTGGCTGTATCAGAATATTATTCCGTTAATCATGTTATGTTAGCTTTTTGTTCTGTAGAAACCTGTCTGCTGATTCTTGTATAGTACCGACCTTTCATTCAGAACCGTTGATACTGTGTATTGTTCAATGTAAAATTGCAATTTTTATTTTCAATATTTACTGACCTGATGGTGTAGTTTTACTGCAGTCTCCCTATCACTTGATTATTGACATCAATGGAGATAAGTGTTGAGACCAAGACCTTGAAATCAATAGAGATAAGTGTTGAAACCAAGACTTTTACATCAATGGAGATAAGTGTTGAGACCAAGACTTTTACATCAATGGAGATAAGTGTTGAGACCAAGACCTTGAAATCAATAGAGATAAGTGTTGAGACCAAGACTTTTACATCAATGGAGATAAGTGTTGAGATCAAGACCTTGACATCAATGGAGATAAGTGTTGAGACCAAGACCTTGACATCAATGGAGATAAGTGTTGAGACCAAGACCTTGAAATCAATAGAGATAAGTGTTGAAACCAAGACTTTTACATCAATGGAGATAAGTGTTGAAACCAAGACTTTTAC
This sequence comes from Meghimatium bilineatum, assembly GCA_034231615.1. Lineage (NCBI taxonomy): Eukaryota > Metazoa > Mollusca > Gastropoda > Stylommatophora > Philomycidae > Meghimatium > Meghimatium bilineatum. Next base: position 19,625,105 of record CM067315.1, read on the forward strand.
ATCAATGGAGATAGTGTTGAAACCAAGACTTTGACATCAATGGAGATAAGTGTTGAGACCAAAACTTTTACATCAATGGAGATAAGTGTTGCAACCAAGACTTTTACATCAATGGAGATAATTGTTGAGACCAAGACTTTGACATCAATGGAGATAAGTGTTGAAACCAAGACTTTTACATCAATGGAGATAAGTGTTGAAACCAAGACTTTGACATCAATGGAGATAAGTGTTGAGACCAAGACCTTGAAATCAATAGAGATAAGTGTTGAAACCAAGACTTTTACATCAATGGAGATAAGTGTTGAAACCAAGACTTTTACATCAATGGAGATAGTGTTGAAACCAAGACTTTGACATCAATGGAGATAAGTGTTGAGACCAAAACTTTTACATCAATGGAGATAAGTGTTGAAACCAAGACTTTTACATCAATGGAGATAATTGTTGAAACCAAGACTTTGACATCAATGGAGATAAGTGTTGAAACTAAGACTTTGACATCAATGGAGATAAGTGTTGAAACCAAGACTTTGACATCAATGGAGATAAGTGTTGAGACCAAGACCTTTACATCAATAGAGATATGTGTTACGAAGACTTTGACATCAAGATTGGTAATGAATATTTATTGACTTCTCACAATTTTCCCCACAAATTAACAGCAGCACATTCGTACTACCATCAAGCATACAACAAAATCAATTCATTCAGTGAAATCAGAGATATTGCGGTTTATATTTTGATTTTTGTTGACAACTACACACACAAAAATCATATCTTGAAATGATGCAAAAGAAAACAAAGTATGAAACTCAACTCATCCGGTGAGAAATTATACTAATAAATAAACAATTCAACATTCTGCAACAGTTGGAGAAACCAGAAACAAAGCAATGGAATATGTCATTGGTTAACATGTTCTGCTGTGTTTCATTTTCTCTTGACACATTTCAGAAGGGCTCAACATTTTAAGACAGCTCCTATTTTTTGTTTGTTTTCTTTTGCTGCTGACTTACACAAAGTAACAACAAATATTTACAAAACATGAAACATCATAGTAAAACAATAATTATGACATCATAGTAACACTGACAATAAAAAATATACATTGTACATCCAAGTCTATGTTGTGAGAATTGACATAAATCAAGGGGTGAAATTTCAAACGCATTTAACATAATCATATCTCAGTAACAACTCTCAGAGTTTCAAGATAAAAATGTAATTTGATAATTGAACTTGAAAATGAATGAATAATAAATAATTGATTGGAGGGAGGGAAATGAGGAGGGGAAGAAACTGAGTGATTGATTGGCAAATTTTACAGACTTATTTCTGTATGTGTATGTTTGTGTGTATGTCCATATTTAAGATGTGAATATGCAGCTGTTTATTGTTGATTATATATATATATGTATCATTATTTTCAGTTTGACAAAACTTGTTATGACAAGAATAATAATGATATTAGGTATGATAATGTTATTTTTTTTACACATGAAAGCAAGAGAAAAAAATAATTACAATTTTATTTAACTATAAGGAGTTCAATATCAAAATTTGAATTGTTCCAGTCATGAAACAGCAAATTCATTGAATGACAAGTAAGAAAGTGCCCAGTATTTGTGTATAACAATCAAATGCAAATCATCAACTGGAACAACAGCTAAGCTTGATGTTACTCGACTATGAACAGCGGTTACATTTCACAGTGTAAATTTTGTTGCACTTTCAACCAACTATTTTTCGTCATCAAAGCTTAGCTTCTTTAAAAAGAAAATGTAAATCACATTTATGCAAACAAACTTTCCACTTCTCTGGTACAAGCAACTCTGCATGTAATCAGCTATATATATATATATATATATATATATATATATATATATATATGCATATATATAGATACATTTACACACACACACATATGTAGCTGTCCCTATGTAGATACCTAGGTATCTTATGGGAAAAAGTAATATGGCTTATGCACAATGCCTCATCAGTGGCAGAGTAGTTAGTGAGCCTGGCTCACAAACACAATTTTTGGTACTCTACAGGGATCAGTGACCAGGTTTCTATTGAACAAAAAGTTGACTTAATACAACGGAATGAAATTCCGATAGATACATATACCGACACAGCCAATTTTCTGTGCATTAAGAGCCTTCTTCCCCCCCCCCCCCTCCAATCACTTGATCCAGTACTACACACTGAGTGGAGGATGGATGGCCAGTGCTTGCGTGGAAATTGCTAGATCTGTATCCAAAGTTGTGTCTTTTACAATTTCTTAGTAACGGAAGCTCTGTGCAATAGTGTAGGAAATGTACAAGTTTGTATGTTGTCACATGATGTGGTCACTGATACCTGTATTGAAGCCAATTTTGAAATTGCTTGCAATATGACTTATTTACCCCACTAAGTATGATGAGACACACAATATCTTACTAAGTATGAGGGACACAATATGGTATGTTTACCCCACTAAGTAGGAGAGACACACAATATCACATGTTTACCCCACTAGACGTGAAGAACATACAAAATGGTGTGTTAACAACCCCAATAAGCATGGGGAACAAACAATTTGGCCTGTATACCCCACTAGGTACAAAGAACACACAATATGGTGTGTTTACCCTAATAAGCATGGGGGACAAACAATATGGTCTGTTTACCTCACCAAGTATGAGGGACACACAATATGGCTGGTTTAGCCCACTAAGCATGGGGACAAACAATATGGCCTGTTTACCCTACTAAGCATGACATAATATTGCTGAGGTAGAAAACTATTTTACTATATGTGATGTTATTTGACAGGAATGGGGGCCTAAGTTCCCCTAAAAAAGGATTGATTCGTGGAATAAGACTACAGTTTGGAGAAAGGTAAAACAGCATGCGCAAATTACTCTTGAGATTGTACTTGAAGACATTTTTTGTGTATCCACAGTTCTGGATTTTTTGCACGGAGTGTTATATTCAGTGGGCAGCACTTGCTGATGATGTGTGTGGTCATGAACCCATGCAGCTTAGAGGAAATGTAGGTGGGGCCACATCTGGTGAAAATAAGATTTGACAGGATTTTTTATATTTAGTTGTTAATAAAATGACTCCTTTCTATATGAAAGTTTTGTAAATGCTGGTTGATTAAAAAAAACTGGATTATTTGCTCTGATCAAAGTCAAAGCTTTTGTTGCCTTCATGTTAATCATCATATTATACCAACTGGCACTACTTCCCCCCAATATGTGCTATAATCATTTTCTCTTTACCACTGTTTAGCAATTTATTTTACAGCTTGGCTGTGATAGCTTGTGCTTTTATATTTCATAAGCTCAGGAGCGTGTGAATATTTTAAATCAGCCTGGCAGGTCAGTAAAAAATTGCTCAGTGGCCTGCAATTTATCCAGCAGACAATCTTTTGTTCAAACCTTAAATATGGTCGGGGTACCCTACCAATCATGAGAGAACACAACATGAGATGTATACCCTACCAATCATGAGAGAACAAAACATGAGATGTATACCCTACCAATCATGAGAGAACAAAACATGACATGTATACCCTACCAATCATGAGAGAACAAATCATGACATGAATACCCTACAAATCATGAGAGAACAAAACATCAGATGTATACCCTACCAATCATGAGAGAACAAAACGTATGATATTTTTACCCTACCAATCACGAGTCAACAAAACATATGGCATGTATACTCTACCAAGCATGCAAATATAGATCATGTGCATCATACCAATCAGGAAGAGCCTTTATATTCTACCAAGGATGTCTTTATATTCTACCAAGGATGTCTAAGAGATTACTAGCTAGTGAGATATAATTGTGACCTCATGTTCTGAGATCGAGATTATACATAAGTTAGGTATACATTTGATCTCATGCTTTGAATGAACATTTAAAAATTAGAATTTCATCAGAATCATGGAGGTTCAAGTGTTATTTTGCTTATGTGAATAATAGAAATTATATATAGATGCTTGCATAAGGTTTGAGAAAGAAGTGCTTTTATACCACATAAGTCCAGAACAAAAATCATCCAAAACAATAATGGAAAAAAAGCAGAAAAAAAAATGTGTTAAATAAGAATCATACATTGGACACCCTTTTAGAAGCAAGTAAGAACAAATATTATATAGATAAAGATCAAATTAATTTGATACTACCAACTTAACTTATATATAACATATTGAGTGTGCATGGGTATATGTCTATTATATGTGTATGGGTGTGATATACCTCAAAACATGAGAAGAATAAGGAAATATAAATGGCTTATAAGCTGCAGACACACACAAGCTGAAACCTTTTATATTTTTTATTTGACTAGTGATAATTTTGATTTCAATATTGCTTACCTGCTGTACATAAATTAAAAGTAATATTTGATGTACGTACATCTTATGAAATATTATTTATTAATTATTAATGTATAATCGAATAAAGGATATCACAATTAAAGTTTGGTTAGATGAACATACAATGCTATTTATTCTCTGTGATAGTACCTTAACTTATTAAGTGATTTGTTACTATCCCTGTTGTCATTTGAAATCTACCTGTTTTTGTAAATATGTGTATCCAAGTAAACAATTGAAAGAATCTAACACTAGGAAAGAGATAAAATGAAACAATTTTGTTCCTGAATACAAAAGGCAAATAAGGAAAAGAAATAATATACAACAGTATTAGCCAAATGTCCTAAAGGCTACAAATGAAATTAGACACAAAAAGGACATCGCTCAAGATGATTTAACTGACTACAAATGAATAAAATAGTCAACAACAACATAAAAAGAGCTAAGTCAAAATTTCAAGAAAATTTTGTGAATGGAGAACATGGAGATTCTCTATATTCAAACAAAAAAAAGATGAGAATAATTTCTATGAACCTTGATGACACACGAATATATTCATTACTGATATGATATTCGTTTTTAAAATATCTGAAATTGATAATCTCACCCAAATTATTAGTCAAGTCAATGGCCAATCGTTGACAAATTGATATGAAATACCAGTACTATTACACTTTACAAAATGAATTCTACAAATAATTCTCACAGGATGTTATTATGGTATCTAAACTGAATTAGGTAACAATTGGTAACTACAACTGGATTATGTCAATTTCATTTTCACATCATTTAGGTGTACATAGTTAGTTAGTTATTCCTCTAGAGCCAAAGGCAGCACATAGGTTGTACACACAGACAGGACATCGATGTACATAGTAGTTATGGTTATATTATTTATTCTCAGGCTGCAAGAGTCACATCAGTTGTTTTTTCTTCTATATTTGTTTGAGTACCACATTTGTTCCTAGTATTGATTTTGTAAGCTTGGAGAAAATCAAACCATCTTTGGTCAAAACCATACACACCACTCTATTCCCAATAAAAACCTAGATGCAAACCATGGACTATTTTGCTAGCAAGCCAGTTCACAAACCATGGGTTCAAACATATGGATACTTTATGAAATTGATGTATTTCAGGACACAGTTGAAAATCACTGATCTACCAGAACTGACTGTAGGGTAGCCTGAGGTAAAACGTTGCAGCTGGTTTTTCCAGAGCTTCTGGTAGCACACGTGACTAGGGCAGATGCCAACATTGCAATCTTTGACACAATGGAATTTGATAGATCAAGGGCAAGTCAATTTTCAACAATGCAGAATAATATTTTTTCACTATGTTTGATCTATCTGTCTGCTGCTATCATTAATATCGCAATTTGTTTAAATGTTTAAACTAAAATATATGTTGTGTTAAGTAATTAAGCACATTATCTGTCAGGCTACTTTGTTTTTTCATTGCAATTTATGGTATTTGCTAACAATGCAATTTGGGGTAAGATGTTGCATTCAAAATGTATGACAAAATGCAGATGTCATGAAGAAGTTACCAATGTCGCTCTAAAGCTGGGAGAGGCTAATGTATATGATTATAATAATCATCAACCTTACAAAGATTGTTAGCAAACTTACGAACCATTTTTTATCATAATTTTTTTTTTTTAAGATTCAAGTCATGAAATAGATAGTTAGGATATCTATTTAGTAAATCTATTCTTAGCACACATTTACATACTGCCGGTGTGCTAGACCTGTCACAGTGGTGCTCTCCCTCAATTTTATAATAGTTTGTATCACTTTTTTCTTTGTTGCCTGCGACACTTTACCCCAAAAAATGGAACAAAATGTAGTTGTTTTATTTTTACACATCTTCATAAATTCTCATTCTAATTACACGTAACTATATTTTCAATAACCTCACGAATGTAATAAGGATGGATAAGCTATACACTGATGGCAGTTTGGTCTCTCATAGTTAAGTCTAGTCAGAATACGCTAAAATGTGTAAAGTTCAACCTTTTGCCCACAGCTACCCTGTGTGTATGAGAAAGCATTTGGTCCATTGGGAACAGTATTGACTGCTGAAAACATTGTTAAAACACAAATAAACCAGAAAGTATAATTTTTGCTATAAATGATAAATGAAGTTAAAACATCATATTTACATGATGACACTAAGTCTACATTTCCTGGTCTCACTTAAGTATAAGTTATACTTTATTTTTAAATAGCAAAATGGCATGGTGCGATTTATACAGACAATAGTATGCATTGTAAAAGAAACAAAGCTGAATTACTTAAGGAGAAAATTCAAGGATGTGAACACACGAAACATGCTTTCATTCTCTACTCCTTACTTATTTCCTTACATAACAAGTTAGTGCCATCTCACTATTTTACGTGCATTTGCTGATACAAAATTTATAAATAAGGGATTATCAAATAAAAGACTTAATTAATGCTGTGCTCTAACAGAGGGGTAGAATGTTGAGAAATTGGCAGGAAAAGTATTACAAACTCATACTCAAGCACTAACACAAGCAACAAATGATTAACAATGCTTACAGCTCTACTTTTACCTTGTGTCAATTCAAAAGTAAATCCAAACTGAATTTCTACAGATTTTACCAGAAATGCAGAGCATTTTTATTATGATCACCCTGAGGGGTGAGTAAATAAAAAAAATGTATCATCAGGATGGAGCAAATATAAAGTAATATTTTCTTTACCAGCAAACTATAACAGATCCACTATCCCTAATCTACAGAATAATATGAGGTAATATTAAATGTATTGTATTGTATAGCCCGTTGCATCTTGCAGACCGTCATTTAGCAATAAGAAGAAGCAAACCATTGAATATTTTCTCAGGACTAGTGACTTTTCAAGCAATCATTCCACAGCAAAGGCAAAAAAAAGATTTTTGTTTGCATCTTTCTAATTTTTCTTACATATCTTTAAACATATTATTTCTGAACAATGTTGCTCCCGTATGCAGGTTCTGCCTCCAGACATCCAGAATTATTTCTGAACAATGTTGCTCCCGTATGCAGGTTCTGCCTCCAGACATCCCGAGTTATTTCTGAACAATGCTGCTCCCGTATGCAGGTTCTGCCTCCAGACATCCCGAATTATTTCTGAACAATGTTGCTCCCGTATGCAGGTTCTGCCTCCAGACATCCAGAATTATTTCTGAACAATGTTGCTCCCGTATGCAGGTTCTGCCTCCAGACATCCAGAATTATTTCTGAACAATGTTGCTCCCGTATGCAGGTTCTGCCTCCAGAAATCCCAAATTATTTCTGAACAATGTTGCTCCCATATGCAGGTTCTGCCTCCAGAAATCCCAAATTATTTCTGAACAATGTTGCTCCCGTATGCAGGTTCTGCCTCCAGACATCCCGAATTATTTCTGAACAATGCTCCTCCCGTATGCAGGTTCTGCCTCCAGACATCCCGAATTATTTCTGAACAATGTTGCTCCCGTATGCAGGTTCTGCCTCCAGACATCCCAAATTATTTCTGAACAATGTTGCTCCCGTACGCAGGTTCTGCCTCCAGACATCCCAAATTATTTCTGAACAATGTTGCTCCCGTACGCAGGTTCTGCCTCCAGACATCCCGAATTATTTCTGAACAATGTTGCTCCCGTATGCAGGTTCTGCCTCCAGACATCCCGAATTATTTCTGAACAATGTTGCTCCCGTATGCAGGTTCTGCCTCCAGAAATCCCAAATTATTTCTGAACAATGTTGCTCCCGTATGCAGGTTCTGCCTCCAGACATCCCGAATTATTTCTGAACAATGCTCCTCCCGTATGCAGGTTCTGCCTCCAGACATCCCGAATTATTTCTGAACAATGTTGCTCCCGTATGCAGGTTCTGCCTCCAGACATCCCAAATTATTTCTGAACAATGTTGCTCCCGTACGCAGGTTCTGCCTCCAGACATCCCAAATTATTTCTGAACAATGTTGCTCCCGTACGCAGGTTCTGCCTCCAGACATCCCGAATTATTTCTGAACAATGTTGCTCCCGTATGCAGGTTCTGCCTCCAGACATCCCGAATTATTTCTGAACAATGTTGCTCCCGTATGCAGGTTCTGCCTCCAGAAATCCCAAATTATTTCTGAACAATGTTGCTCCCGTATGCAGGTTCTGCCTCCAGACATCCCGAATTATTTCTGAACAATGCTCCTCCCGTATGCAGGTTCTGCCTCCAGACATCCCGAATTATTTCTGAACAATGTTGCTCCCGTATGCAGGTTCTGCCTCCAGACATCCCAAATTATTTCTGAACAATGTTGCTCCCGTACGCAGGTTCTGCCTCCAGACATCCCAAATTATTTCTGAACAATGTTGCTCCCGTACGCAGGTTCTGCCTCCAGACATCCCGAATTATTTCTGAACAATGTTGCTCCCGTATGCAGGTTCTGCCTCCAGACATCCCGAATTATTTCTGAACAATGTTGCTCCCGTATGCAGGTTCTGCCTCCAGAAATCCCAAATTATTTCTGAACAATGTTGCTCCCGTATGCAGGTTCTGCCTCCAGACATCCCGAATTATTTCTGAACAATGCTCCTCCCGTATGCAGGTTCTGCCTCCAGACATCCCGAATTATTTCTGAACAATGTTGCTCCCGTATGCAGGTTCTGCCTCCAGACATCCCAAATTATTTCTGAACAATGTTGCTCCCGTACGCAGGTTCTGCCTCCAGACATCCCAAATTATTTCTGAACAATGTTGCTCCCGTACGCAGGTTCTGCCTCCAGACATCCCGAATTATTTCTGAACAATGCTGCTCCCGTACGCAGGTTCTGCCTCCAGACATCCCGAATTATTTCTGAACAATGTTGCTCCCGTATGCAGGTTCTGCCTCCAGACATCCCGAGTTTCTGTCGTGTTTTCTACCACGGTATAATATTATACCATTAATAATATTAAATGCTAACTCTTATTAAGTTTCGACTTCCTTAATTTATCTATTTTTCTATCTACTAGGTTACCCCGAAATACATTGACTTATTTACATTATAGACAAAAGAAAAACAACAACTTATTACTACACAAAATGTCACATTTCTAGTGAAATACTGAGGAGCTGTTATAGGCCGTTTCTAACATAGAGGATACATATAATATATATTACACGCAGACACCAACAGAATACACCATCAATCTCTTGAATGGATACCTACAGGCAAAAGAGTAAGGGGTAGACCAAAAGAAACACTCAGAAGAACAATACTTAGAGAAAGTAAAACAACCAATATTCATACTATTCCGGAACTGCACAGAATAGCTTTGAATATAAAGAATTGAAGAGATCTGACCTCTGCCCTATGAGCTAACTTCAGTGCAAAAGAAAAATGAATGAATGTATGTATGTATGTATATATATATATATATATACATATATATATATATATAATGTTATAGCATTTATAACTCTCCTGACTGCAACTGTCGAAAAAAAAAAAACCTGTGAAATATCCATAATGAGCATTCTTATATTATACTTATTTATGACTTCTGACAATAGATTCAGTTTAATGTTGAAGAAAGTTGGAAAAAAAAAGGTATCAAGTTTATGATGTTCATTATCTTTTATTTATAATCTTATTCTGAGTAGTTTATTGCTGCTGACACAACTTCCTCTTCAATTATTGTTTGGCAATTTCTGATTCCCATTTGTATTTGTATGTTTTTCTCTATGCTTTCAGTCCAACCTTCATCTTGGTGTATCTATTGACCTTTTCCTTGTAGTTTTATTTTAATATTAAATCAGGTACCCTCCATTCTTTTTAAATATCTCAACCAGTCAAGTTTTGTTCACTTTCAATATAGCCCTCAATGTCGAAGCTGGATGTGTGGGGCCTTTTGGCTTTAATAAAATAGTGAGACAATCTATTTACATTCTCCAAACTACATCCTACTGGAAATCTTGTAGGACCATTGTCCTGCTATAAGTGAGATCTGGTGGGAGTTTGAGAATGAATGCCCCCTCTCCCCCGACAAAGTTTGTCTAGATGAATGGTCATCATGATGATGTGCTTTGCAGCGTATGCAGTCTTCGTATGTGGCATATGCCACAACATTCTATTCACTATAAGTAAGTAAAGTAACCCATAGCATTTATTAATGCCTTAGAGCAGGGGTGGGCAAACTATGGCCCGCGGGCCGCATGCGGATATTTTGCGGCCCTCAAACACATTTTTAAATACACGAACATTGTTAAAATATTTGCAAAACCTTTTATCCATATTAGAAAATATACTGTTATAGTGTAAGTCTGTTAGAAATGTAATTTATTTCAGAAGTTATCTACATTATGTAAAACTACCTTTCTTTATAATAAAAATATGTATTTGATTACTTACCGAGAATTTTAAACAAAAAACATACATAATATTATATGCGGCCCTCCAATAGCTTTACAATTTTCAACGCGGCCCTCCAATAGCTTTACAATTTTCATTGTGGCCCTCTGTACAAAAAGTTTGCCCACCCCTGCCTTAGAGGTGTGAGATGTTAGCGATCTCATATTTCAGTGGCTCTGCAAATGAGGGCGGTAGCCTTCTCCTCTTCCTCACAATCTTTAATTCCCGATTAATCCTGTACCCATTTAAGACTGGGTTGTCCAGGGAGCCGTTGCGATCTGAAAAATATTTCCGCTTCAACTGGGGAATGAACCCAGGACCACTCATATGCGAAGCCAGTGCGCTAACCACTGCGCTACGCGGCTCCCTTATTCACTGTACGGCACAGCAGTTGTACTACTCACTCTCTACTATGCTATAATGATGTTAAACTATCCAGTATTGTCTCCCTGTCAGGCTATGATGTTAAACTATCCAGTATTGTCTCCATGTCAGGCTATGATGTTAAACTATCCAGTATTGTCTCCCTGTCAGGTTATGTTAAACTATCCAGTATTGTCTCCCTGTCAGGCTATGATGTTAAACTATCCAGTATTGTCTCCATGTCAGGCTATGATGTTAAACTATCCAGTATTGTCTCCCTGTCAGGCTATGATGTTAAACTATCCAGTATTGTCTCCCTGTCAGGCTATGATGTTAAACTATCCAGTATTGTCTCCCTGTCAGGCTGTCTTTTATTCCCTACATGTTGCCTGCAGTTACCTTATATCCAAACCTCCTCTTCTCATAATGTGGCCAAAGATGTGGCTGTTTATTTTTCTGATTTTGATAAGTATCAGGTAACTTTCTTTCTTTTGGTGTCAAATTCCTTCAGTACCTCCTCATTTTTTTCTAACTGTCTATGGGATTCTCAGCATTCTCCACATCTCTGTTGCTACTTGTTTGTTTATTTATTGTCCATCATTTGCTTCTATATGACATAATGCTCTATATAGCATTGCAAGACTTCTACTATTGATAAAGATCTCTTGAAAAGGATGTTCTCATTTTGTGAAAAGCTGCTTTTGTCTGTACTATTCTATACCATGTTTCTATTGTACTTTTTCTATCTGGTGTTATCAAGATTCCCAGGTATTTAAATTGGTGAACCTGTTTTATTGTTGAGCCATTCACTTTGATGTTGTATGTTGAGGTATTCTTTGAAATAACTATCTTTTCTGTCTATTTTTGATTTAGGCTGAGCTCTTTGTTCTCACTTTCTGTTTACCATTGTGTTGGTCTAGTGCTGCAGATATTTATCAATCGGGGAAAGTATCATCAGCATATATACATCAGATTGTTTATGCTCTGGCCACCTACAAATATTCCAGCAATGTTCTTTATGGATCTCACTATGAGAAGAAAAGATCTGGTGATAGTACACAACTTTGTCTGACTCCTTGTTTTATTTGTTGGTATCTTCCTATTTGATTGCTCACTTCTATATCTGCTGTTTATTGTCAATATATGTGTTTTTGATTATTATTCTCAGATCTTTGTTGTGGATATTCATATCTTCTAGAATTTCAATAACTTTATTATGCTTTATTTTGTCAAATGAATTAGCATACTCAAAATCTTTAAATGTAATATAAGACCAATAACCTGTTAAGAGTAATAAGGGTGCCACACTGGAGACAGCACAAAAAATCATCCAAACATATCTAGCCATTTGGAGTAGTGAAGAAAAAATTCTTCCCAAACCATTCCTTGATGTTATCCATTCATGACTGTCTTTGACTCTTTTTTCACCCTAAACTGTTTTTTCTGTTTTTACGCCTTGATATAACCGACATGGACACCAGTCATAGGTTGAAAGAGGCAGGCCTCGAACAAATGAGGCGAAACTCCTACTTAACAAGTCTTATCAGACAACAGACAAAATGGGCTTTAGTCTCAAGTTTGGAAACACCAAAGGAATATATTTAAACAACAAAACTATACAAGCTCAGGTAAAGTAACGACAATCTTGAAAACAAACTGCACCAATATAACATCAATGGTTGGACAAGTGGTGACAAATATACTGTACAAAATAATCAGAATGAATTACTGATAACATATGTAATCTTACAAACTCCCTCTTTCATGTGTATGTCTCAGAAAAATTGGGGATGTTCGGGACATAGTGGGCTAAACCACCTGTCTTCAGCTCATGAGGTTGCTGGTTGATGTCATCCTGGGAGATCTTGTAAAGTGCATTTATTTTTTAATGTTCCTAGCATCCATAGCGTAAATATACTGAGTTACAAGGTATATGCTATGAGTGATATTCTCTACAGGTAGTGCTCTGCTGATGCGTAGAACATTTTTTTTCAAATAATGCTTGAATTCTAGACATCACTTATTGTTTCAGCAATCTGGACAAACTAGTGAGAACAACATGACCTATGATGCTCATCAAACCAAGGCTATTTCACACAAGCTGAAATTGTTTGTCTCCCAAGCTGGTTGCATAGTTACTACCAAAATATGTATTTGGAAAAACCCAGGACATATGTCCCAGTTAGCAAATAGTCATTTCTTACTCCAAGAATCATGTCGTGGAACACAGGGCCCAGCTGGCAACTAGTCACTTCTTACAGAATCATGTCGAAGGACACATTACCCAGCTAGCATCTAGCCACTTCTTACTCCCAGGATCATGTTGTAGGACACATGTCCCAGCTAGCATCTAGGCACTTATTACAGGATCATGTCATATGGCACATGACTCAGCTAGCATCTAGCCACTTCTTACAGAATCATGTAAATTTACTGTTTAAAGAATAAAGTATGTATACTTTTTTATGACTGCAAATTTGGAAGATATACATATTATCACCACAAGTCTTGCACACACACAATAAGCAGTGAAGCTAAGACTAATACTTGGTGCACAGCAACAACATACATAGTTACGCACAATAAATGCCGGACTTATAAGCATGGGTGAAAAATTGAAACCAAATATACCGGTAACCACTAGGTATTTATATTCACACTTCAGAAAATGTTTAATCACATAAGAAAATATTTTGTCCCAAGAAGTGTGGCCAGGTCTGAGGCTCAGGTCTAGTGAATGTGGTTTCAGAAACCTAATGTACTAGGTTCAAAATCTACCATGCATGATCTAGAAGCATAGCATAATCTGTGAATTTGTCCAATGGTATGAGGTCTATACCTTTCAGAGAACACTTGAACATAAAAATACGGATTAGTATAAAAAAATCACAAATAGCCAATTAAAAGTCATGGTTCTTAGCTGGAAAAAAAACTGCGCAACCTGAAACAAAATGTGCATTTGTGCTGATAAAAACTACCCGTCCTGAAAAAATGTGAACACTCGCTTGTCATACAAAGTACAGTATTAATTAAAAACAGATGGTATAATATCTATTGCTTGGTGTGTGTCTTTCAGTGGGCAAATGAGTACTAGAAATAATATTGAATAGTAGTATTTATTTAGGCTGTCAATACTTCTCAATATTATATATATATATATATATATATCAAGTGACATTCTTTCCAGAATGTGGTCTTCATCTTGGATACTCTGAACACTTCTCTGTCCTGGACAAGCAGGCCTGTATTGGCCATAGAGATGTTCGTATATTCTTTTATTTTACTTGTCCGTTGTCTTCCTCTTCTTCTCTTTCCTGGCACCCTGTCCACCAGAATCAGCCTTTCGATGCCATCATGTCTCTCTTTAAGTGTCCAAAATACTGTAGCTTCCTTCTTATGATGGTATTTAGAAGCCACTCTTCATTTAGTTTCAGTAATTTCAAAGTTTTTTTTCCCTCTGCCCAAAATATTCATAGGGTCTTTCTGTAGCACTTCATTTCAAATGAATTTATTCTTCTAGATATTGTCCTCTTTAGAGTCCATGTCTTGCATCCATTTGTTGCCACTGGGAAAATACATTACTGGTATCTCAAAGGGGTTATTTTAGTGCCATTGCTATTTTGACACAGCTTTCTCATTTGTTAATTTGAGTGTTGCGATTGCAAATCTTCTTTTAATCTGAACTGAATAATCCTTGAAACTGTTTATATTTGCTCCAAGATATTCACATTTGTTTGCACATTCTAGTTCTATATTGTCTATTTTTGTTATCGGTCTCATCTTTGTTTTATTTGTTGTCATAATGTTTGTTTTCTGTGTGTTTAGATATAGATTTTGGATCTCATTGCATTTCTTTGTTGTTGTGATTAGCTGTTTCAGTACCCTGGGTATGTATTAAAGAGGGCTGTGTCATGTGCATATCTTATTTATAGAATCTTGTACCTGCTATAGATAGCAATAATATTAATAGCGGTAGCAGTTGCAATAGAAGTTGTAGTTGTAGCTGTAGAAGTAGTAACGGAAGTAACAGTAATAGCTGTAGCATGTCCCGGCAGGAGTTGACACATTGGTTACATGGATGACTGACAAGATATTTTATCTCATCAACTTATATGGATTAATATTATTGGATGATTATTTGAATACTATATGTATGAATTACAGAGCCATTAGCCTTACAACGCACTCCAGTAAAGCGAAGCTCAAAATACTACTGAATGGAATAAAGCGCTAGTCGCAAGAAGTAATTGCAAAAGAACAAGCTGGCTTCAGAGCAACCAGAAGTACTGTTGAACAAATATTTAACATCTGAACATTAATTGAAAAACATATTCAGCACCAACGTAAATATGTTTTTATATACGACAATTTCATTGATTTTACAAAGGTCTATGACCTGTGTGTGGCATGATGGTCTGTGACACATACTGGGACAATTTAATTTTGACACCACAATCATAGACATTGTTGAATCACTGTACAAAAATGCAAATAGTGCTGTCTTATGAAACAACACAATTGGAAAAATGTTTTAAACAAATGGAGTTCAGCAAGGATGCATATCTCCAGTACTTTTCAACATATGCCTAGAGCACATCATACAGGAGACACTACAAGATTACAACACATCTGTATCGATCAGAGGTCATCCTACTTCCAACTTGTGTTTTGTTGATGATATTGATCTTATAATAGCTGGGTCAAAACAACAGAAAAAGAGACCAACATCATGATGAATGAAAATAAGCTTGAGGAGGTGAATACTTTCAAATAACTGGATTCAGTATATGCAGCGATGGAATAGGGCAAAGCAGGACTAAAAATAAGACAGGCTAACAGTGATTTAGAAAAGCAACATCAGTGTTGGAGTGAAAGTCAAACTGTATAAGTCGCTGGTGCTTTCTGTTGTGGCGTTCTAAAATTAAAAAAGAGCGCATCATCTTGTAAAAAGAAGAGAAATGCAGCAGCTCAACAGCGGAGAGCAGCTAGAAAGTCACGGATAGACCAAAATCCGTCTACAGTCGTTATTCCATGTCCAAACTGTCCAAGGACATTTACAGCTCGAATAGGGCTCATTAGCCATCTACGAACTCATAATCAAGGACATAACTAAAATTGAATTTTCAAAAGTGGATGTAATAAATGGTCATCATCACTTGTGATGGACGAACAACACACAATGGTTGTGAGAGCTGGACACACTGCGGACATGGAGAGACAATTACAGGCTTTCGAGTACAAATGCTATAGACAAATTCTACAAATTTCCTATAGAGAACATAAGACAAATTTATACGTAAGAAATAAAATAGAGATGTATGCAGGTGTACAAGGGCCATTGCTTTCAATAGTGAAATGGAGAAAACTAGTATGGTTTTGACATGTATGCAGACATGATTCCTCATCAAAAACAATACTGCAGGGAACTGTCAAAGGGGGAAGCAGAGGAGGAAAAATAAAGGTATGGACAGGACAATATTTTTCCTAACCCATTCGCATCGTTAAAGATAGAAATCACTGGATGACTCTGTGTGCTGAAGCATCGAATGTGGTACCCCTATGACCCTGAAGGGTTACGGGTTTATTGATTGATTGAATACTATCAAAGTGTGTATCATATATTGTAATCTGGAAGAGATTTTATATATTTGATTTTAGTCACAACACATTCCAAAAGTTTGTTGAAATGTATTTTTAGTAAATGTGTGGGGTACACCATTCACACAACTGTTTCTACAAGTATTAAAAAACTAACACAAAACACAATGGTGTATACAATTCTAGCATGTTCATGTCACTTATGGTAAAGTGTGTTTGCACATTTTTTTCTGCTTGCTTATTTTTTGCCTGCACAGTAGCAAAGTTTCAGTTTATTGTGATGTCCATCACTGTGTCCTATAAGGCAAATACTGCATTCGGCCTGCATGTTTTTCATTGACTAACTAGCATAAATAAGGATTATGTGATCAACATACATCAACTGTCAATGTTTTCTCTGCACTGAAGGTGCCACATGAAGAGTTCAACACTTCATACGCATAATTCAGAACTGTGGACCTAATAAAAGGTCGGTATTCAAGTACCACCCCAAGAGTGATTTGTGCATGCTGTTTGGTGTCTAACACAAACCACAGACTAATCTGCACACACAGTTTATTGTTATAGGGAACTAGCAATCCACTTTTATTTGTCTAGTAGACTTGGTACCCATTTCCTTAAGCTGGATTGGCCTAGAAGTCATTTGTGGTCTAAATGTTTTTTTTTTCTAGTTTGAACTAAAAAATAAAATTTGGACCAGTGCAGCCACCATTGATTTTAGTATTGGATATGCAATAAACAGAAAGATGAATACTCAAGCTTCTAATGCAGGCTGCAATATTGTCATGTTTATTCTTCTATTTCCTCTCTAGACAGAGCTTATAACTAATTATACAAATAAACTAACAAGAATGAAAACATCTGTATAGGTGTTCAGTTCCTATCAGAAAACTCACAGTTTCAGTATCAGAGCACTTACACAGTAGCTTATAAAAATTGATTGTACCGAAATTGATCACTCACTGATGTGAAACAACTTCACAGGCAGAGATTTAGGAAAGATAATAATTTCTTCTAAACCTTCAAAATTCCAACAATAACAAAACAAACAAACGGATTATATAAAATGTGTGAGTGTAAAGTTAAAATATTTTCAGTTGTATTTTGAGCATGAAGCACTTTTTTCATTGAGCACAAAAGGTCATAACATATTTCTCTGTTGGCTATTAGATAAGCTATGAATCACAAAATCAAAACAGATTCAAAACATTCTAGACAATAAAAATGACAAATAACTAAGATTAACATGCAAACATGAAGCAAAGAAATATAAAGGAATGGAGATATTAATGAGGGCCCAGAAAAATAGTTGAGATTTAATGAAAAGACCAGAAAGATAGTTGAGATTAGCCAGAAAAATGGTTGAGATTAATGAAAGAACCAGAAAAATGGTTGAGATTAATGAAGGGACCATAAAATTGGTTAATGAACAACTTTGGAATATATGAATGTTAATAAAGCTGAGATGTTAGCTATTGCTAGAACAACAATATTACATATTGGACAGTAGCAATGGGATATCAAACATGCATATTATATTTTGCTTATCCTGTCTTCACAGCAAATTTTAGCAAAGAAATGGAGCTTTGATCAAATATTTTTTTTATCCCTGTATGAAAGATTGGAACACATTTATAAAGTTCCACCACAACAAAACGTTTTGATGTCAAATAACTAAAATACAAATGGGTAGTAAAAACATCAGAACATCCAAATATTCTACAAAGAAATGGAATAGCATGTGGTTATCAGATTCAACTTCAATGGCAGAGGTACTGAAATATTGTTTGCGATTTAATAATTTTTTTTTAAAATAACCTAAAGTGAATTCACTTTCATCTTGTTTTACAAGACAAGGAAAAATAACTCTAATGATAATCTCTTCAATCAAATACTGTGATAATGCTATAAAAACTGCATATTTTGTGTAAGGATTTAAACATATCTATCATAGGCATCTTAAAATTCTATTATAAACGATGTTTCATATTTATTCCAAAGCAAAGTTAGTGAGCGATGAAGGGAATTAGAAATGGAATTCAGAAGCGATTACATACAATCCTCAGACCAAAATATTATAACATAAATGTTGACATGATACAAACACATTATGAGCTAACAAGAGTGCATGTGCACAATTAAGTGACAAAATGAAAATACTGCCACACATAAGAACTTCCTGTGGGAATAAGGAACTATATGTGTAAGGAGAAATGTGTGCCTGTGTATGAAATAAATTATTAGTGAGGCATTTTTCACAACTTAGAGACATATAGAGAATTCTGTGTTAGATCAATGTTATTTGGTGATTGGTGGAATGCTATGGGTGATGTGGTCTGCACCACGTCATCTACATTAAATTTCTTACATTTATTCTGGTATCCATTTACTTAGGCAGAGCTGACCTGGGATACATTTCATCTTTGAAAAAATGTTCATTAAATGCAAAAGAAAATACTGGGCCAACGGGTAGGAAGCCAGTGCACTCACTTACCAGCATGGTACCACAGCTTACTAAATCATTGATTAGAACAAGAGTCTTATGTTTTCTCTATAACAACAAGTTTTTCAGTAGAATACATTTTGTAACTAACATGAAACAAAATATTTTCTCATTTTCTGTGTTTTAAAGTTGCGCAATGGTATTATGGTGACTTGTCAAGAACAGAGGTGTTATCAATACAGATTAGAGCAGCTATCATTGTGCTCAGGACATCCTTATAAAGTGGAAGCAAGCAAGAGATATTAAAATATACAAGTGGGAGGAAAATATCACGAGACAGACATGTTTCAGTATAGCGGAGTGCACTACCAAAGCAAGCTGGAGGTTCAATGCAGCCAACCTTGGTTGTGGAAGCAGCCCTTGATGATGATTGTACTTCAATGAGTGACATAATTTTTCCCATGCCTAGAAAAATGTGCTGAGTGCACCAGGAACTTCCAATATCATGAACTGACTCCCTATACCTTTTTGTGATTGAATTCAAGCCACTAACCAGTATTCTACAAAAACTAAACTATCAGACAAAAGAACACAATAGAAAGGAATAGAAGGGTGAGAATGTTTACAACTACTTTCATAATGGATGAGATGGTGTTTTCAGGGTTTACAACAATGGTGCAGAAAAGATACGAGCACACACACACAAATATTGTAATTAAAAGGTCAAGTATTGCTATGAACTACTCTTTTCAACTGACATCCCATGCATGTACATTATAGCAAACACTCGTACAAATAAAACCCAGGTGACTCAAAGCAAAGACTACTTATATAGCTAATAAATGAACAGAAAGACTCCATGAGGTCAAATTTCACATAAATAATTTAATCATTCTAAATTATTGACCAAATATTTAGAAATGTCATTAAGTTTTTGTGAAAGTAACAGTTTTGTAAAGAGTAATTTTTTAAGCTACAGTGTACCTGTTTCCACTAATATCAAAATATACATAATATTTACTCTTTAAGATGTCATGCATTTCTGATGCATTATCATATCACATATTGTGTTCAATGTTTTCCTTTATTCTATTTCATTCATAAATTACTTTACTGAATTTACATTGAAAAAAAAATCAATTTAGAAAACAAAACAAGGCTGCTAGGATTGCATGAAGAATTCATGGGCCTCATCTTTTTCAAACTGTTTTGCCTCCTCCTGCATCGACTCCTTAATCTTTAGGATAGCTGCGGACTCGATATGCTCCTGAAAATTTTAAACAAGGAGTCAGCCATATTCAGGCCATTTTTGAACAGAGATGTAATGTAAGAGGCTGGTGTATGCCAACAGAACATGTTGATGACTAACCTGTGTATGTTGTTGCTGTGTGTGTGTGTGTCAAAGAAAGCAACAGTATGATGCACTATAGTAGCAATGAAAAGCATATGATTTACTGAGGCTAGATTTTCTCATACGTGCTGCTGCAGCAGAAATAACTAGGATGTCAGAGATAATCGGACAAACAACGTGGACTGAGATCATACGCTTACTAGGCTATATGAACAAAGATAGATAATTGTTACTAATAAATAACAGAATAATGACTAATGTAATGTATACATAATGTAGACAGAACAAATTCAATATTGTGATAAACTATACCATGCTGTGAATATTTCTGCATTTACCTTCATGTTTTCTGCCTAAAGCTATTTGGGTGAGACTTCTGAGTCTATATGTTTTTGAGTTGTTTGCTGATTCTTGACAAAAAAATATTACAACAATAATTGTGTTCTGTCTATATCATTTATTACATATTAGTTGTTGTTCTGTGAATTATTAGGAGCACTTCATGACAAATCTTTACTCATATTACCTGTGCAGCTGAAAAATAAATTTACATTAATTTCAACAGTCAATCAGCTGCCTCACAGACATAGAAAAGAACAACTACAGATTCTAGCTAACACTTGCAACTAGGATAATAGAATCAACAGAAGCTGACAATGAAGAACAAACACAACATCTGACAATTTACAATGAGATACCACTGATCTGAACACCTAATTACTTGGAAATATTTGGATGACACAGTATGAAGGAAAACATCATAGATAGTTAAGATCACAAACTGTCACTAAGCCAAGTATTAATAGAATGAGAAAGCTAAAGTTGCTTTTATAGAATAATTTCATCTTTTAAAAAATCATCAGAAGAGTGCAACTACTGGTTGTGCAACTACCCATATTAAGCAACTATTTTTAATTATCACCTCTGCATATACCAGGTAAGTCAGGCCATTTACTTGTTTTCACAAAGTAATGAGTTCAAAATTTAGCCATGACATTTGGTTCACATGTGCACTTTTTCAAAGCTTGATGGAGATATTTCTTGAGCTATAGTGCTCTGAGTGATATTCTTGAAGACTGAGGTTGTACTTCAAGAAACAAGAGTGCATATGTATAAGCTTCAGATGTACATCTGAGTATTTTCACCTACTTTTTTGGTTACATACCAGATGGCTCCTCTCCATTCAAAAACACACAGATGATAACTTCACATAAAAGTGTTATAATTTTGGGAGAGTTTTGTACTTGAAACTACTGTACTTACACAGCTTTAAACAATAGGTCAGGCACAAGAGAACATTGGAGAAAGTAAATTTTCTATTCTCAAATGATCCTTTTAAGCAGTTTTCTCACTGTCACCAAAACAGTTTATATGCTAGGATAGCCTTTCTTTTCATCTATGTTCTGCTGTCAGATAGTTCAAAATTGTCTGCTGCTGTTTTATACAAATATTGACTTCAAGATTAATCTGTTTTGTTATGTTATGTTATGTTCCTCCAGGGCCATAGGCGGCGCATAGGGCAGAAACCATAGCTTTCCATTTCTGTCATGGTTTTGCCAGGTCTTTCAATTGTTGCGTGTTAGTTCATGGCAAACATAAATCAAAATGTTCATAAAACGAGTACACTATTTCAACATGCTCTAACTGCTGTTTGACTGATCCAAGAAGTATCAATCATTATAGGAGACTAGTTTTAAGTCATTAGTACTAATACTGTGTGGCTGAGAAGCAATAAGAGAATCTCAGATGGCAAAGATATTCAATTGTTCAATTTCAACTTCTGACAATCATGCCACCACTACAGTTCAAAAACAATGGCAATTTACTGTATTTAAAAATTTCACAGAACATTACTACAACCAAATAAGGTTGCATGGATCGCTACATCCTGAACAGTTTATGCTACCAACGTTTTGTAGTATGATAGCACCAGCATGAAAATCAATCTTCATTATTGGATGAACTCTTTATAAACGCAGACTAAAACATTTGTAACACCTTCTAGGAGACGGTTATTGAAAGGCACTTCAAGCCGCACCTTGTATTTTAAGCAGTTATCATATTATGACATTATGTCTGAAATGAGCATATTTCTTATTCTTCCAGTAAACTAAACTACACAAGAATTCAACAGCCAATGGTGTGAATATCAGCAAACAATTCTTATCAGAAATTATAACCTGATGTGAAATCAGTAAAATATAAATGCTGGGCTTATGTACACGGGTAAGAATCTATTTTGAAAATAATAAATACAAGAACAAAGTAGCCTATGTAAAGATTATTTTGATCTAAGATGACATATTTTTATTCCCAAACTATCCATAGCTTTCTCCAGTGTGAGACGGTGATAGTAGTGTATTTGATGGGACATTCAATTGAAGTAGTATTTTATATTTATTGAAGATTGTTCAGTATTCAAAAATGACAAACATTCAACAGAATTACCCCTTATTGGAAGACTACACAAATGAAGAAAGCTAGGCCAAAATAAATATGAGACTATCGAAATGATAACAAATACAATGTTATTTGTCAGTAAGAATGTGACAATGAAGGAAAACCTAACTAGGTGTTGTAAACATGTTTTCTGTTTTACAGGCATGCCCTCTGTTTTACTGACCTGAACAGATCCCATGTACACCATGTTTAATGTCAACTACTTTTACAAACAGCAGGAATTGGTCATTGATTGCCCACACAAAAAGTAGTCCTAGAATGATGACTGCCATGCAAAAATTTCTCATATTTTTATGTTGAAATAGTCTGCACATTTATTTAAAGCCTAAGACAGTCAACATCAGGGAATCATAGCTCAAGACTTTACCTCAATGCATCTTGTGGCTTTGCTAAGTGAACATAATAGGTACCATACAGAAACATTATTCTCACTGTGCCTCATCAAATGCTTTTATCAAAAAGAACTGTCCTACAAGCCCTTGACAGCGATATGCTGCCAGACCTGAAGAAAGCCATGCGAGAAGTGAGCATCCAAAGAAGGGTAGTACTACAGAGGATACCATCCCACTGTGGCATACCAGGAAATGAAGAGGCAAACAGACTGGCAAAGGATGGAGCAACACAGGAACAAAAATACCAAGAAATCACCTACCAAGAAAAGAAGACCCTGATCAAAGCCATCAGGAAAGTCGACCACCCAAAAGACAATTACCACTATCTCAATAGAGCAGAGCAGGTATTATCTTCCGCCTCAGAACAGGACACAACAGATTACACAGCCACTTAAATAGACTAAGATTGGTCCCATCACCACTGTGCCCTTGTGGGCAGGCAGCACAGACAGCTGAACATATCCTGCAAGACTGTTTGATACTAAACCAGTTAAGGGAAGAACACTGGCCCACAGAGATGGATATCCACAGAAAGATGTATGGAAACACTGAGGAGCTTTCAAATACAGTAGCATTTATTAAAACAGGACTTGCTGTATAGCAATGTCAAACTGCGAATGAGAAGAAGATCAAAAAGAACAAAGTAGAAGTCACAGGTGTTCATAAAAAGCTGTCTTTAGTGTGTTCAACATATGGTGTCTAAGCCTGTTGTAGCTAGAGCAGAAGTCTGAATACTGTAGTTTGTCTTCGTTCACTGAACATATATCTTGTTCTTATAGTGACTGTTTTTTTTAATTTGCCACATTTGTGTATATCTGATCTGGACAAACACTTGATAAGTTATATCTGTGTCTTGTTGACATTCACATCCAATCCCATGTCAGCCACTTCTTCATTTCCTGGACCCAGTGTACCATAACTCTTCTAGACTTCTGTCCTAATTTGTCAAGTCACACTCTGGGATCTCTCAAGTTGTGTCTAAGGCACAGACAGTGAATCAAAGCTGTAACCCTCCCCCCTTCCCCCTAGTGGTAGTCATGGTGCATGAATGCTATCTTACTAAGCGTTTTTGGATAATATAACAAATGCAAACATGGCCCTAAACAGAAAGTTTAAATTGGGGTGGGGAGGGAGAGAGAGAGAGAGAGAAAGGAGGAGAGGAGAAGAGCAGATATAACACCCCCACTATCAACTATGACACCATTATAACAAATGCAAATGTTTAGGATAAAGGAACAGATTAAGTATGTATGTTTAGGCAAATTTATTCATGACAGCTGTTGGCAAGTGACATTGTCACATTTTATTTATGATTTCTCTAGATAACAACTACTGGCAAGCAAGCAAGTGACATTGTCACATTTCCTTTATAATTTCTATAGATACTAGCTGTTACTGTCACACACAAAAATCATATTTTGCCTTTAACAATGAAGAGATCAGTGAAGTAATAATACAACTAGATAAATCGTGTCAAAAATGGACAGGTGTCAGGGCTCAGGATACAGTGCATGAACTCGCCCAACTACACTCGAAACCACAAGACATAATTATATACACAGATGGCTCTGTTAACAGAAATGCAAATAAAAGCGATTGGGATTTTGTTGCCTATAGATATGACATGAAGTTGGTTGAAAAATCTTCAGAATATTCCAGTCACATCTAGCATGAGGATGGAGATAGAGGGAGTTACAGCAGCTCTTAATTGGTTGATAACTGATACATCAACACACTCTGTAATACTCACAGACTCTCAAAGCATGCGGCGCAAGATAGAAAAGTTCATGCTAAGAAAAAAATGGTGGGACTTATTTAACAACTCAATTTCCAGAGCATTATATAGATATACTGCCCTAGTCATGTTGGGGTCAGAGGAAACGAGAGAGCTGACTTATTGGCAGGCAATGCGGCGATAGATGGCACATTTCTGAGAATAGATAAAGCAGATTTAATGAAGGCAGTAATAAATTAATTTCAAGATGCAGATTATGTCAATGAGGTTGAGAATGTACACATACAGAGAATATTAGAAATGGGAGTATCTAGAGGTGTGGAAGGTAAAGTAAATTTTTTGCAAAGTCCCGAAGATCACATAATCAACACCTGACCAGGACTCTGGGAGTCTATGTACTGGGATGGCTGCTGGAATGGAGGGTGGAGCACTTATGGGAATGCCCTGTGTGCTTGCTGTGAAGCCAGTTTCTAATCAAAAATCAAGAGTTCAGTGTGTACATGAGTGCTGCATAGTACTAAAAGTGGAGTATAGAGCACCAATACAGTGATCTGCTATGCATATTATAAGAAGAAAATGGATTTAGCAGTGGATTTAATTGTCCCATCTCACAAATGTTAAAGTGATCCAAAGACCACGCTCAAGTCAGATGTGTCAGGAGAAAAGGCACAGATATCACAACCAAGCTGTAAACTATGGCAAAATGCATTTTTTTCTCCACAGTACATATCGTTAATTTTCAGGAATTTGATAACAAAAGCAGAAGGGACGAATAAATTCTCTCCAACTCATACATGTTTTGTATTGGGCAGCACATCAATGTTTCATCATTTTCATTTGCTTAAACAATTCTCTACCAATGTCTCTTATCTCTGGTGACAAGAGCATGCAGTTCTTGTGACAGTGTGGCAGGTCAGAATGGAGCAGATTAATACAATGTGTGTCAGACTATACTTGCTAAAATGTAGATATGATACCTCACATACTTACATATGTAAGACAACCCATATCACTTGAAAATGCACAGAAATATACTCAAGATCAATCTGTTTATAGTTAACTTTCTACTACTTGCAATCATATTTTTTAAACTGGCCAATGGGGTGAAAAATGTTCTGCATTGCTCTCATTCAAACTAAGATTCTAAAAGCACCTCCTCATGTGGTACACCCTGGAAATGGATTGCTTCAAAGCTCATGTGACGCAGTCTGGAACACTTTATGGATCGTGTTCTATATGTGCAGAACAAGATCTTTTGCGCTTAGACAATCAGCCTCTGACCGGCACATCTCGGCCCCACAGCATACAAAATTGAGCAACACAGTTAAAATGACAACTGGCCTGGAAAGTCAGACTGTCTTGTCCTATAGCCCACGAGAGTGACAATGAATTGTCTTCGGAGACGAGGCTGACTATTTAGTACAGTCAAAAGTAAAGAAGCAAATCGCTACAGGACATCAAAAAGTGTACTTGAAGCTAAATATGCACAGCACACTACAGAAGCCATAATTGAAGCAGTTTTCATAGTACAGAACAAGTTTTCTGTAAACTTCTGGTAGGAGGTGCTGTAGAAAAAAATAAGGTAGAAAGCCTTACCATCCTGGCCCGAAGAAAAATGTGTGTAGAAGTTGTGAACCAACCCTATTCCAACTCTACTGTTGAATGATCCTTATACCAGAACCCAGGTCACAGATGAGAAAAGTTCAGTACCGGAGGGCAATTGACTCTTCTAATTACGTGAGACACATTCACTGGAAGCAGAACACCTCATACAAGATAGATGTAGTCAACCCAATCCTTGCTTACAGTTTCCTCTGAAACGTTCATGTTTAGGGACATGTTTTGATCTGCAAAGACGAAGGTCACAGTTGGTGATGGTGAAGAGCTGATACACATGCACACTTGTGGTGCCAGATTTAAAGGCTGATCCAGGCTAAGGAAGCTCACCTGCATAAAAAGCATGCAGAAAATGGATGTGCTAAGCATATATGGCACAAATTAAATGGTAGCACAATGTACTTCACACTGGTTGTTTACTGATCCAGCAGTTCATGGACTCTTAGTCTTTTGACCCAATGCTATTCCCATCGAGCCAGCTCCTTGATGTGGAGATGGGACTTCATCCAGACAGCAGAGGCTGTAAACTAATAATATAACATGTTTACACTCAATGCCATTGTGTGATATATGTATGTGTTTGCAGCTGTTTTTGTTCCATATTGGGTGTTCCATCTATATGGTTGTGAAGAGACTTCATGCTTCCCGGCAGATATTGAACGAATGTGTGTGTTGGTTACTTGAGAGCAAATGTAGAAGAATTTGGCCAATGAAAAGATGTGGCCAACTTTACTACCAAAAGCAGTCAAGTGAAACAGAGCTGTAATTATGAAGTTTGTGAGTCAAAACAAATTCAAGATTACTCAATAGAGAGTTGAATCTACCTATAGTAACTTTAATATAAAATATAAGATAGTACTTGTTAACTCTGACAATAAGGATTTATGGAAACCATTTGACAAAACAAGTACGTTTTCAAATAGCAACATGCATAAATATTTAACATTCCAAAATGAACTATAGATTCATGTTTGTGCAGTGATCTGAAATGAATGCTAGCATATTACAAGAAAACAAGTAAACAGTCACTAAAGTCAAATAGACAAAAACAATAAGGAAACCATCTTCTAAAACATAGGAAGGAATGTGTGGGAAAATAAATAGCTATAGTGCTGATACTTGTACAAGTGTCTCAATGAAAATAAGAAATGTGTGAACAGTTGTCAAATTCTAGTAGGTACTTTCAAATATAAAAATAAAGTTCTTATCAGGAGAACAGAATAGGAGTAAGTATCGTTTCAAACCCATAATTAAGAAGAAAAAATGTATAACAATTAGTGACACAAGATTTAAGAAAGCTTATGCCAACTATTTTTGTAATAAAGGGGAAGGGGTTGTATATGGAAGTCATGAAGAAAATGAGAACAGACATGCTTGGTATCATGCAGACAACATCTGAGCATGCAGTGATGAAAACGGTGGTAACGAACATGCAAACAATGATCAGAGGTAACCTTCTAGCATTGAACAATACAAACTACAATAGGGACGAGCTGAAAGAGAATATATCATAGACACAAATGCTAATAAATTAAGATGTAACAATGCAAACTACAGGAAGCTTTGCAACAACAATTAGCAAGTGGTGATAGTGGTGGTGCGTTGCAGAACACAAATATAAATGTTCACAAAAAAAAAAAGCAATAATAAGATAATATTTGGGTACAGGATGAACGTAATGAGATAGAAGCAGCAAGCTTTCATTTAAAGTCAACTTGTAATGAAATGAAAATCTCTCAGTGTGTAATTATGGCCTACTCTACAATTGTATGAACATGAAACTGTCAACAAGTTGGAAGCATGGTTGGGTAATGTTTGCTACACTATGTCTCCTTTCATGCTACTCTGTCAACAATCAACCCCCCCCCCCATCCTATTCTGGAATGATTTTCTCCAACAATCTTATCAACTTCAGACTGATATTGTGCCCTTCTAATTTATAAATCTAATGAATTCTGTATTAAATATTTTCTCCGGATAGAAATATAGATACTCAATCAGATAAATAAATACAACAAATTTGTAGTTTTTACAATGCTTGTCAAATGCCCCAACCATATCAAAACATTTACATACAACCATACAAGCTAGGGAAAGTTAATTACATCTGAATATAAACAAAGGAATTGGCACACATTCAGGACACGTTATTGATACATTTTGTACAGTTAGCAGAAGTTAAAAATCAATTGAGCAACTTTGTATTGTAAGAGTGATTTATGAGGACTCCATCCCATTTTCAAATGAATAAAATAAAATTAATGTGATGCTTCGTTCTGTTAACCATATCATGGATGGCCATTGTTCCTCTATCATTCTGCTCAAGTCACCTGACTTAATACACTTTCACTGCCTTGATTTATTAATTAAACCATTTCTCACTGAAACATCATTTTTAGACATGTTTTGAGAGTGATTATTTTAAGAAGTAATTAACAAATAATGTTAGGGCTTTAAAATTTTCAGAAGACGTTCAGACAAGAATAATCTTATTCAAAAACGCTTAATTCAAGCTTTTATCAAAAAGGGTTTCATTTCCATTATTTTATGCAAAATTTTGTCTGGGAATGGCAGTGACAAGTTCCCATTTTTTAAAGTTTGATGACTGCTACATTCTGTCCAGGATATACTTCTTGATGAAGATAGTAAATTGATCTAATAACTGTCTTCCCTCTATTGGAATGACATGTGCAATAAATGGATCCCTCACTGAATAATACCTGTGTAGAGTAAGGAATAACACCTGTGTAGAGCAAAGAATAACACCTGTGTAGAGTAAAGAATAATATTGGTATAGAGTAAGGAATAATACCTGTGTAGAGTAAGCAAAATTTCCCCTAGAAAAGGTCAAATTTATGTGCATCTAAAGACATCTTCTGCAGTGAAAGAGACTGTGCTTTGACCACTAAAGTTGGCCATGGCAGTGAAAAGAATGTCCACAAATTTTATTTATTTGCTTTTTATTTCCTTTTATAGATATTTTTTCATATGTAGTGCTGTCTAAAACTCTCTCTATTCTTCTATATAATCTACATATCAAAGGCATTAATTCTATCACTTAGCTGTTTGTTTATTATCCATGTTTCTGAGTCATATATTAGTGTAGAACGGATGTAACATTTCTTAATTTTCATTTGTCAATTGTGATTTCTTTAGATGTCAATATTTTCTTTATGTCATTGAAAGTACTTTTAGCAATTCCTATTCTCCTTTTAAATTCTGTTTCACATCATTTTAAATTCTGTTTCACATCTTATCATCATTTGTGATTATGTGGCCAAGGTACCAATTGCAATATCTCTCCTGGCTTATACATGCATGTCATGTAAATAAATATATATGGCCTTTCTGTTTCAAAAGGGGGAAAACTTGTAACATACAGTTTAACTAGAACTGACCCCCTGGTTTAGCTTTAGATATTTCATTCCTGTTTCATTTTAATTATGAATTTTTTTCCCTGTTACAACCAGAATCTTTCTCTTCTATGTTCATTCAAGTATAACCTTTTAGATTTAACACAATTTAACAGGATAGTAGTTCTTAAGTGTGGTAACTGGATATCTGCACCAATTTTTATTAGCCCTGGTTTGCCACAGGGATCACCTCTACCTCCTGTACTTTTCAATGTATATGCAGTACATATGTCTGTCAAGCACATCACAGGTGCTGGCAGACCGATGTCATACGCTGATGACATCCTGGTGTATAGGCAGGGCAGAAATAGAGAAGAGTGCATTGTGGAACTACAGAAGGAGCTGGACAGACTGACAAATTGGTGTCAAGATACGGGAGCAGTGGTTAATCCTTCTAAGGCATTTGTGGCGTGGTTTTCCTTGATCAATCACATAGTAAAGACACACAATCCACAAGTTTCGCTGTCCGGGAAAAGTTTAGAAAGAACTAGCACAATGAGATATCGGGGTGTGTTTTTTGACAGAAGTCTGGGTTTCGGGGAACATGTTGACCACGTTATCATAAGGGCAGGCAAAGGCTTAGCGACAATGACGGTTATGGCTGCTGCGCAGTGTGAGCAGAGGTTGTTATTTCTTTTGTACCAGGGTTTGGTTGTGGCTGTGGCACTGGCAATTCTGACTCTTAGCCAAACAGATCAAAAGACTGGATAGAATCCAGAATGCAGCAATGCATATCATACTGGGGTGCACAAGAGACACATCGACAAGATCTATGCGATACCTACTTGACTGTCCAACAGCTGAGCACAGATTACAGTATGGCCGTGCACGGGTGTACCTTCAAATACATGCAGATAAGGAACACCCGTTGCATTCCAAAATACAGAAAATGAAAGGCAGCAGACTCAAGAGAGAGAGGTCGCGGATGGAACGTGCTGAAGGTGTCATACAAAGCATGTGCAGGATGTGGCAGCAGGTGCGGAATGGATAAGTCTACCCACGTATTTCGAAACTTGTTTGAGAGTAGTAATATCACTTAGCAGGGAATGCAGAGAATGATGTCCCACAGCTGTGGAGAAAGAAGTGCAGGCGGTGGTCAGTGAGAATGCCAAAGAAGGGGATGTGATTATATACAATGATGGATCTGTGATTAGACATGTTCGCAGTGCTTGGGCCTTCACAACTCAGTGTGAAGGTAAAACGATCAGGAAGGAGAGTAATACCTTTTCGGTCACTGCGAGTAGTATGACCATGGAGATAATGGCGGTGACCAGGGCATTTGAGTGGGTATGCACACAGAAGGTAACGCAGGTCTGCATATTGAGTGACTCTATGAGTATGATTAGGAAGGTACAAGTGGGTCTCGTTCATGAACAGTGGATTGAGGCCTTGAGAAAGGCAAGGCTGAAAGTGGTTACATTTATTTTCGTGCTGGGTCATGTGGGTGTTCAAGTCAATGAAAGAGCGGATCAACATGCTCGATTGTGGCAATGGGTCGCGCTGGCGTTTTGAACTCCTTAAGAGATATAGTCCTTGAGAGAGAGACTAATGTGGATGATGATTCCTTTTCAATGGCCAGGATTAAAGTATTGAAACATGGTGTCAGGATTAAAGTATTGAAACATGGTGTTGCTAGAAGTGAACATTTTGGAGGGCACAGAAGAATGATAGTCAACCAGCATAGGTCCAGTAGTCAGCAGAAGTGTAATGGCGGATATACTCAAAGAGAGATCGGAGCAACTATGGACATGTCCAGTTTGCAGTGATGATGATCTGACGACTAACTTGCTAACTAAATAACTAACACAATATGAGTGTAATCCATAGGTGTCAACTTATTTTATCATAATTCTGTAGTTTTAACAATTTATTTGTAAACGTCCATATTTAGCACCCAAAAAAAATACTCAATGCGAGCGTGAGATAAAAAACATTCACATTAGTAATACTTACTAAGAAATTTAACAGTGACCTATTTTTTACAATTTTTTTTAAAACTTATTTTGAATTGGGGGGGGGGGGGGGGGCAGAAATTCATATTAATACAGAAAATCTGTACTAGCTGACATTTATGGTAATCATGTGTGCTATTAACAACAATGGTAGATTTGTTTTCTTTTTGATCCAGCTACATTAGTATTCCATATGAATTAAATATTCCAGTTTCTAATGCATATTTTATTGTTTCAACTAACATCAATTTTGTTATTGCAATTTATAGATGTGAATTTATTGCAGTAACAACTTCTCATTTCACCTGTGGCACTACATACTTTTTCATGTTTCTTTTGTAATAGCCTGACATTTCAAATTTCTGCGGACAATTTCCCATCCCCTTCCCACCAGCAGTGACAATACATTTCCTACATATAATATACTGTATATACACAATCGATATGATTATAACTGCCAGCTCAGTTGATTAGCATCTATAACTTTGAAGCAATCAAGATATTACATGTTGACATGTCAGAACTGAATTATATACACGATTTCAGAAATGCAGAAGGATAAACACAATTTTTCTTTTTACAAATAAAATAGATGTTGCTACACTCATGCTGTTGAAGATCCCTGAAAGTGCTAGGATCACTTTCACAGTAATTTGATCATTATTATAAATTGTCCCTTAATGTAGAGTAGTTTGCCCATTGGAAATCAAGCGTACTGTATATTTGAACCTCTGTACATTTCATATTTGAATCATACAGATAAAATTTAGCATCAACTTAATGCACTACATTGCAAGAAATCACAACAAATCTATTGTGTATACTGATCACTCACAGCTGGTACAAAATAATACATTGGATTTTTTTACCACCACAGATCTTAACACTAATACATTTCTTTAAAAATCCCTACTATATCAAAGTTAATGTCTTCCAGATGAATTCCATACAATTCATATGATATTATTTGAGTGCTTAGTGTTGACACAAATTCAATAGCCGATATTAACACTATTACAATATTTTTTTCCACATGTCTCATTTAAAAGTCTGTGATTAACAAATTTCTAATTCTACTGCCTCAATCAGTAGCAAATATATTAAAATCACTATATTAAAATCAAGGCAATAATTGAATAATTAAAACAAAACAATGCACAATCAATAGACAAATCTTGTTGCTTCCAAAACTATTTATAGCTAAGGATTCTTCTGTATGATCTAACTGTAGATCTCAAGTGTATTATTAAAATTATAGATAAATCCATCCTATTTTCATAATAGCTCTACTGTGTAATTTCTGCATCTCTGACATATGATCTATGTTATCTATCATGTGCTTATCTGCATTTTATTACAACACATAAGGTTTCATGTACCTTAAAATATCATTAATATATGACATATTGGTTACTAAGTAGTTATTCATTTTCTGAACTTTAAAAGCAGGAAAGTTTGCTGAACACAGTAATGAAATATCTATCTCTGTAAATATTTGCTACTTTAATCTTCTTTTTGGTCTTCCTCTGTATTTTGCTGTTTCCATTTTCATGTTGTATGATCTTGCTGCTGGCCAATAAGGGTTCATTTTCATTAGGTGGCTGAACCATTTCAGTTGTATTTTTTTCAATATATGTGATCACTGTTGTTGTTCCAATAGTTCTTGTGATCTCTTCATTTCTCACATGATCTCTTGTTCTATTTGCTGCTTTTCTTAGACATTCATTTCACACTTAGTAAGCTTTCTCTCTTGTTCTTTAATTAGTGTCCATGTCTGACATTGACAACACAATGTTGGGATGAATATTGAATTTATGCTTTGCCATGAAATATGAACAATGTTAAAAGTCTTTTTCCAGTTTCTACATACCAATATTACACTCATGAAAATAATGGATCTTCTGAATTTTCTGTTTCCCATCATCTGAATATCTATATTTATCCTTCTTCTAGATCTATCCTGCTTATAACACAATGTATTTTAATTATATTCTCCCATTTAAACAAAATGTTTTTAAACTATCATCCTAAGCCTGATTTTCCTGGGGCATCTTTATTGTTGTTTTTTTTATTTCCATAAAAATATGACATTCTTTTATACTCACAAAGAGGCTTGGCACTTGTAGCAAAATATATCTTTGCACTTTTTTTTCAAGTCATCTTTTTGAGTGTGAATAAAATGATATTAATCTCAAACTTTGTGATCTGAATTTTCATGTAGTTTTGAATACTAAATGTTTGTAAACTAGCATTATTATAAGTTATGTTTTTAGCTTATTTACATATCATCCTAAAGAATGACTTATTTATTTCTTCTGCTTTAATAGGTCTTATATGATTAAGGTTTATGATTAAGATGAAAGGCTGTCATTAAATTATTCAGTTTTCTGTACCAATTATACTTCATATTTAAGATGGACCATACAGAGATAAGATACATTATAAGAATTAATGGACTGATTTACAGGTTATGAAAAAATATACGGAGTTATTCTACTTGCATACAATGGGCATATAAGAAACTTTGGTAGCATTAGAGTTACAGGATAGAGATAAATTGAGAAGTATTATAGGTGTTACCGCAAAAGTGTTGTAAATTTTGTGACTGTAAGGATTTTGTGATGGAACTCAGCACACATGGGACATTCTTCAGAAGTTCATCATTTCTAGGCACATGAAACTTTGTGGTCACATGTCAACATTTTAAATAGAAACACTCGTACATGTCATTTTCCATTATAAAAATTAAAACTTGGATATCTCAAAAGTAGGCTTATTGTATAATCTTTCTGTTATTCCTGCTCATGGTCTTGTTCAGAAAATGTTAATAAACTCACAGCAACAAGCTGTAGCCATCACTTTTTAAATATGCCCTATCTTAACCTGAGACATAAGCGCCATGTGCCTCTAAAAGACACTTAAAGGATTATAAATACAAGACAATTTATTTTTTAATGTACTTTTATGAAGAACAAGGCTGTGAATATTTTATTATAATTCAAAAAGAATCCATATTCGACCATGATTCATTTTCTTTCATAATAAAACCTATTGGAAAGTTTATTATACATTTGTATTAAAAATAGCCAGCTTTACAAAAAGTGTAGAATTTACATATTTATAAAGAACATCTAGTTTTAAAAACTAGCTAGGAGGAGAATGCAGATTTCCCTCCTAAGTTATTTATAGTTAACTAAATTTAAAAAAAAATCAATAATATTCAACTAAATTGGAAATTTGTAGCATTTCAGACAAAATTGTTGACAAATGTGAAATTTAACTGACCAAAGTAATTCTATGCAGATATACCGTGGGATATACAGAGCTATGTTATTCTAACATAATGAAGAACTGCTTGGCATTGGGTTACTGTAAAAGTGACAATGTGAAAGTGTATGGGGGGTACGGTGGGAGTGTGGGCAGGCAAGTGGACAGGAGAACAGTCTTACATAAAAAGACCCAGACTCACACTGTCCTGATATCCTCCCAGCCCATATGGGACCATGTCCCCCCCACCAACACCACTGACAGGCGGCATATCTTCCCGAGGAGTGCCACGTCCATTGGCTGGAGAGTTCTTCATACCATCCATATCACCTGAAAGACACAAATTGTGTGTTAATTTATTTTTAATACAGAAAGGATGATACAGAAGTAAACATTTTGTACCCATACCCTCCATTACTGCAACACTTATTCATTCCAATTCTTTCCCTCTGCCACACCAGTTTTTATTATCAAGCATTTTGTAAGTGATACATTTAATAAATCATTAAAAAATAAAACAACCAATAGCATTTGGGCGTTGAAGCTTTAAGACAAGAATAAGCTTTTGTTTATCTCAAGCTGTTATTGAACAAGTTTTATTTCCGATTTAGTTTATGGATAATTTTGTCTAGCACAGGCAGTACCACACTCCCATTTTTGAAGTCCATCACTCACTCCTGGACCTTAAGAACTATCTTGTTTTAACCATCATTTACTTGAATCATAGTCCAATTCTGTATCAAATTCTAAGTCTATTTTATCACTATTATCCACTAAAAAGTAATAATAATAAATAATAATAATAAATAATAATAATAAATAATAATAATAATAATAATAATAATAATACCCATAAACCCGTCAGGGTCAAAGTGTGCTATACTGGATACATCAGCACAAAATGTCCTCCAAACAGCTCCGTCCTCAGTCATTCGCAGAAGTGTAGAAAAATCATGCCCAAACCATTTCTTGATATAATCAATCTATGATTTTCTATGTCCTCCTCTCAATTTCTACTGTACCTTACAAATCTTTGAGAGAGAGTCGTCTCGTTACATGTTCAAACCACATAATTTTGCGTGGTATTACAACTGTCAAAGGTGGTTGTTGATGGTTGCTGATCCAGTGGTCCATGCCCTTTGACCTCTTAGTTCTTAATAACCTGTAAGTTTGTTTATTTGCTGCTGGACAAATATATTTGTCTTGTGATCTAGATAACTAATTTTTTACAGATGTCTTCTATAGCACTTGTTTTCAAAAACTTGAATCCTTTTTTCTGTATCAGCATTGAGTCACATATTCACAGCCATAATAAAAAAATATACTTAGCACTAATAGTTCTGTAATTCTTGCACAGTTTGATGCTGCCTTTCTTACAAATAGGTAACACTAACGATTGTGTCCATTTTCTAGGCCATGTTTTTCTAGTCCATATTTTCTGGCAGATGGTTGTCATGACTGATCTCCAGCATTTTTAGGAGTTCCTATGTCCAAATAAGAGTCACTTTGGACATGGTATCATCAGCTACATTGTCCATTTTGAGGTATTCATTGAAACAAATGCAATAAAACCACTACCAATTATCAGTTTTGAATCTCAAAAAAAAACCCAAAAAAGAGCTGCCATATTGGAATGATATTTGTAATAAATGGGATGTTCCGCATCAAATAATACTTGTGCAAATTCTGTAAAATTCCCCATGGAAAAAATGCATACTCACTGATGACAAAAGTCATCTGTGGCAGCACTAGGGACTTAGTGTTTTGTCAGCCGTGACAGTGAAGATTACTTATTATGACTGAATTTATTAGTCATATTATTCAATTCTGTGACCCATACTTACCACAAAGAATGCTGATTTAGCTTGTGCTATCCTGCTCTTTACCTCACTGGAGAACCAGCCATCTGATGTTAAAATGATGCCAAAAAACCAGACTCTAACCACAATTTAATTTTGCACCATTGATATTAATACTGCATCTTGGTTATGTGTATTTCTTTGAAACAGCTATTACTTCTGTTTTCTTCTTGTTTAGACTGGAGCCTTGGTCTTCACTTTCTTGTACTACCATGTCAAACAGGGCTTGATCTCAATACACAAAAGTTATTGCAGTTACTACTTTGACCTTGTTGAAATTTAGTGGTTTAAAAT
Organism: Meghimatium bilineatum; assembly: GCA_034231615.1. Classification (NCBI taxonomy): domain Eukaryota; kingdom Metazoa; phylum Mollusca; class Gastropoda; order Stylommatophora; family Philomycidae; genus Meghimatium; species Meghimatium bilineatum. The sequence continues at coordinate 19,662,608 of CM067315.1, forward strand.
TTAAAAAGAAATAATTATGTAATAATCATGAGAAATAATCATATGAGAAAAATAATTCTGGGGTTAAATATTTAATAAGGTGTAAAAAAAAAAAGTTGAAATGGCCATTTACCATTCATTACTGGCATATCACCAGGCCCCATTGGTCCCATCGGTCCATCTGGTCCACCCATTGCAAACTGAAAGACAATCAAAATTGGTAAATACATACATGAAAACTTACATGTCAGAGCAATGATAAAGTACAATGGATTAGCTTGAGATGTGTCATATTTGCTTATACAACAGCAATACAAGCTACTCTAGTCAAACAAAAAAACTAGTATAAATTTCAGCATTGAGGGAAAGACCATTGAACTAAGTTGTAATAATATTTATCTGTCATGACAACTACAGGAAGCTTATGTGTGATAAAGGCTGCATGTCCTTGCTGTCACCACATTCATGTTACAGATCAACAGTTGAAGGAAGGTTGTGTGTAATAAAGGATGCATCACCTAGCTGTCACCACATCTTGTACAAGATGAGTTTTTTTTTTATTTACCCAAAGACAGAAAAAATCCCAGTCATTATCAAGAGTTAAGCCTTGGACATCATGGTAGTGAGATCAATGCTCTAACCTCTTGTCCCTGTGCAATACATGCTCATATTTGGGCTAAATACATACAATTATGGACAATGTTCAATGTGAAGCTGAAATTAGATATCTAGGATTACAGTGTTTAAAAAATAATCTGTCAGAAACAAACAATGGTGACTGTTAATTCTTCACCATTCATAAACCCATCACTCATCAAGGTTACATGGGTACTACACTGGATGTGTTAACACACAGAGTCCTCCAGCAATTTCTATCATCAGCAATGTGGATGAGTGTAGAACAATGTTGACCTGTCCAATTTTTTATATTGCCTGCACATGATTTATTTGGGTCTCCTCTGCTTCTTCCACCATCAATTGCACCCTTCTAAATAATTTATCTTCGTGGGATAACTAACACCCACTGGAGTGAATTCAAATCGAATGATAAAATCAGAGAAGAGACACATCAACACTTCATCACAGATGTTATCAGAAAATGCCATTGGTGCTACATCGGGCATGTCAAACTCGCAGACATCCACAGAATACACCACCAATCTCTTGAATGGATACCTACAGGCAAAAGAGCCAGGCGTAGACCTAAAGAAACACTCATAAAAACAATACTTAGAGAAAGTAAAACAATCAATATTCATACTATTCAAGAACTGCACAGAATAGCTTTGAACAGACAGAATTGGAGAGATCTGACTCTGCCATATGCACTAACTTCAGTGCAAAAGGGAAAAAAGAAAATAATTTTTCACCGGAAATCATGTCTGTATACACATGTCTAAACTTTGCAAGTTTCTGTCATTTTACTATTGAAATTAGAGGTTCTTGTGAACATGTGAGATTCTCTACTTTATTTCTTACTGACACATCTGACCCCTTGATGTCCCGGGTTCAAACAACAGCTGGGACAGGAGATTTTTTTTCCGGAGATGCAATCAAAATCCTTCTCGTACAATTCGCTGCATCTATGGTAAAGCAGCCTTTATTTCTACAGCCCATAGAAAGCCTCCCTGCACTCCTTCACAGGAAAACATGCAGTAACGAAAGAAAGAAAACATCTGTCTGACCTGTATGTGTTTCTCCATGTGAGTAACCCAACTCTCAAAACTATACAACATAATAGATAGCACTAGTGAGCTATAAATTCTGATCTTCACTCCAACACTAATGTTGCTTTTCTATATTTGATGTAGTCTTGACATGGCAGCTAAGGCCAACTCCAGCCTTATCTTTAAACAAGTTGAAATTTGAATTTCACCAATCAACTGGTCAAAGAACACAGAAACATATATCCACTTTTTCAGATTTCACAGGAGTTGACTATTTACAACAAGAGAAGGCATACTATGTCCACCGAATGTGGATGTTAAATTTTGACTACGTTTACTGATAATTGTGCTAATGTAAGAAGTGAACTCTCTTGTTAATCTATTTACTACAGCTCCAAATACTAACAACTTACACAATAAATCATTATTGTTAGAAAAAGTGAATCTTCTAAATTACAAGTCACAGCAGATTCGGTTTGATTATGCAGATAAATGAGAATTTTAATGAAGTGATTCAGTGGATTCTGGATGTTGTATAGAGTAGCAAATAACAAAACAGACACAAAGTCCAACACTTGCATGAGTGATGAACTGGAACAGGTACCGACTACTGATAGGGAGAAGGGTACAGGTATCTTTAGCAGACATGGATCAAGGCAGTGGGTGCAAACTTAAAAATCATATCTGGGAAAAATAAGTGTACTTGAATAGACTTATGCCAGGATGAATATGACAATGCAAAATGTATTCCATTGCATTCAAATCTAAAAGATACAATCAGATCGTTCAATCAACATATGAACAAATGCAAATTGATTATCACCTATAAGAATGGCAAGGAAGAGTCTGAGAAGTATTCTGTCAACTTTCCAACTACATTGAACATGAGAATGATGATAGAAACAGAAGATAGCATAGGTTGCAACTTATTTTTTCATAAATCCTCATTTTTTACACTTTATTTCCGTATTTCAATAAAAACATCCACACTTAGCACCTAACACACCCCCCCCCCCCAAATGAGCGTGTGAGATAAAAATGTCCACATTAGTAATAATTAATTAGGGAAATTTAACACCAAGTGACTTCTTTTTTCTTTAAATTTGTAAACAAAAATGTAAAAAAACATTTGGGTTGTTTTGGGGGGACCTGAAATCCGTATTAATATGGAAATTTGTACTATTTGACACCTATGAGATGGCTATACTCACTTTTATTGGTTATTGATCCATTGATGGGGCAATCAGTTAAGCTGATGCTTTGAGCTCCTTAAGAGATATAGCATGCGAGAGAAAGACTTGTGTGGAGGATGATTCCTTTTCAATGGCCAGGATTAAAGATCAAGTTTTGAAATGCGGTGTTGCTAGAAGTAAACATTTTGGAGGGCGTAGAAGAATGATGGTCAACCAGCATAGGACCTGTACTATTAGCAGAAGTGTAATAGCAGATATAATCATGGAGAGATTGCAGCAACTATGGACGTATCCAGTTTGCAGTGATGATGATCCGACAACTAACTCAAATTGGTTATTGGTTTTTAGGTATCAACAATAAGAATGTGACAGAATATGGAAAGGATAAAAAGGTTCTCACATATGGAAAGGATAAAAAGGTTCTCACATATGGAAAGGATAAAAAGGTTCTCACATATGGAAAGGATAAAAAGGTTCTCACATATGGAAAGGATAAAAAGGTTCTCACATATGGAAAGGATAAAAAGGTTCTCACATATGGAAAGGATAAAAAGGTTCTCACATATGGAAAGGATAAAAAACCTTACAAAATTCTTAAACTACATGAAATGTACAATTTCCTCTGCCATTCTGAGGAATCTATATGGAGAAGAGAGTGGTCTGTCCTGTTATTAGAAACTCCTAGTGGCAAAAAGCAAACACATAAGTGTGGTGATCTATAGATATATACTGTATAATGCGTACAATTAAATATGTTTGATTTAGAGAAAAATATAGGATATGTGCACAAGACATAAACAGTGTGCCCACAGTATTATCTATATGTCCCTATATGTGCTTGATATGAAAGGACAGCAAAGAACCGTTGTACTCCCTATAATACTAAAAGAAAAATACCTTCTATAAAAAAAACCAAAATATTTTGATAAGCTGACCAAAAAAGGAGAATGATTGTGTATTTGAAAGTTGTGACTTACCCCTGGCATTCCACCCATCCCTGGAGGTCCCTGTTTCATCATATACATGGGATCACCCGTACCACCTGAATCTGCAAACAATGAAATTATCAAACATATTATGACCAAATAAATATCTCAAACAATACCAAAATCAGACAAAAGCATGGGAACAGGATGCTATGGATCATCTATGCAAGGGAAAGATCAAGAATGGTATAAAGGCAAAGGAGAAAGTGATAGCAGATAGTTCAAGGGCAGCATGTGTAAGAGGACACACAACAGCATATGATGGTACAAGCAGGTCTGTGATTCCTTGAACATACTGTGAAAAACTCTTTGTGACTCAGATTGGTCGTGTAAATCACATTAATAATCACCATGGTAATGTAGATTATATTTTTTATAATACAACATATTGTCGGGAAAGACAGGAAGACTATATACTATATATATATATATTTTTTAAAAATTATTTTAAATTTCACTATAATTAAGTATTATATCTCAGATGACATATTCTTTCTAGAACAGTCTTCTTTATGAACAATAAAACTCCTCACATGATTCTGGACGAGTTCATGTCATGTCATGTCTGAGCACTCTGGAATGTCTCTTATCCATGACCATCTTCAGCTGCACTTTTACCCTGTTACCTTCCCTTCCTAGTTTGTCCATGTTGTTATGTCTCTTTATATGATCAAAAAAACTTTTCAACTGTCTAAATCTATCATCAGAATTGTACTGTAGAATCTCATTTACAACAGAAGGAATTCTCTTTGATACTACTTTATTAAATGTTCATGTTTCCCAGCCATAAATTGCTACTGGGAATATGCTTGCTCTGATTAGATGTGTTTTTGCTTGACTGCTGGTTTTCTGCCAAAGATTTATCATTATTTATATGTAGAATCAAAGTAAAATCTTTTAAACGCTTCTGTCAATGAAATAAAAGCATAAAATACAATGCAATCTATCTACCCTTAAAATAGTTACCATGAATAACAGGACTGTAGGAGGTCGGTGTCCGCCGCATCTCACCTTGAGGACTAGGCATTATAGGAGTGCCTGGAGGCCCTCCAGTTGGAGTGGGACCCTGGGAAACATAATCCTATCAGAAAAAAATATGAGATAAATTACTTCTTTTCTCTAATTTATTGTAAGATGTTTGTACAATAAATACATTCCCACTGTTCTGAAGTGAGAAAATAATAATTGAAGTATATCTTGCATAGGATATCATTAGATCAGCATTTCATGTACCAACTGCCCCCCTACAGTCAACTTTGCTATATTGACAGACATTTTATTTCATCAGGCACAACTGCCCAAGGCTGTCAGATTTGTTGTATTAGGTAAGACATTTTATTCACCAGTTAAAACTGCACATATTAAAGGTTCCAATCACCTGTGTTGTTGTTGCCCAAAAAGAAGCAAAGACAGTTACCTGCCATACATTTCATAAGAATTGACTAAGGAGGTTCTGAGGGAGGTGACTATCCCACACTATAAAGTGTTAAAGTGACCCAAACACCATGCTGATGTCAGATATGTCAGGCTGAAATGTGCAGCTATCACAGCCAACCTGTAAACCATGACACAACGCATTGTTCTCTAGACTACATCCTGCTAATTTGCAGAAGTATGAGAACGAATGCAGAAAACCACATTAAGAAAAATTGTGCAATTATTATTTGCCAAACTTCAAATTATACAACTGGCATAGGGCTCACATTAAATGATTTACATGTAATCACTTTGTGGTGCTAAACAAGCAAATAATGAGGAACCAAAACTAAGTCCTATTCCACCTTCGTTGGCCTGTTTCATCACATTCAGGCTGTTTCATCACATTCAATTTACACTTCTGCTAATATTAACCAGATGCAGACATCAATTTCATAGAAAATATAGTATCTAACAATCTGATCCACCCAAGTTATCTTTAATAATGTACTATGACAGAACATTCATTTATATACACAATGACAAAGTAAGAAAACTACAGATTAATTTGTAAACACAACTTAAAACAGAAACCCCAATTAAAACTAATTTGGTCAAAGTATTTTTACTACGAGACGTGTTCAAATTAAATGGCGTCACTTATGCCAGCATGCAAGGAACATGAAGACGTCATCATTTATTGTAATAAGTACACATTGATTAACACATGGTCTCATCATCATTCTCTTGATATGTTAGTGTCCTGTGCAGGAAAGTGACAACATATGATAACGAATCCGTCCAATTTTTACCAACCAGAAGTGATTCAGTTTCTTACAGCCAAAGGATCTTGACCAACCACATTCATCAAAGAATGCAGGCAGTGTGTGGTGGAAAATGTGTTTCTAAGACAACAGTAAAGGATTGGGCAAAACTGTTTCAGGAAGGGTGACTGGTAACAAATTATCAGCAGTCGGGTCAGGCAGGTTTCATTGTGCACAATGTAACAAGCACTTTGAAAATATTAGTCTCATTGAAACCGTAACACAATTCTTTTTCTTCTTCTTTCGTTCACTTGAAACATGTCTATATCTGTTATTTAGTACAATGTAACAAGCACTCTTTCATGGTAAACATAGAGGAAGATATTTATTTGTTTTGCATCTGATAAATCATGTGGTGGCCCCTAGTATGATCCCTGACTTGGAGTGCACTTCTCTAATCTATGCAGTGTCCCTAGTATGATCCACTGACTTGGAGTGCACATCTCTAACCTATGCAGTGTAATTGTTCATAATTTGCTCCATCATACAACATGCTATCTTAAACATCCTGCCAAAAATATTTTCTCTGGATCTTTCATAAGTGCGAAAACTCACCTCACAGAATTTAATAATCTACAGAGAGTGACAGATTCATCAATTTTAAATTAATCTGAGGGAAAAACTATTCTGAAATGTGAGAGAAAATGTGAGTGAAACGTGTACATCCTTCAGATTGATATAGAAAATGCAGAAACTTCCTGATCTTGAGCATTATAACAAAATGGTGTGACTGATATGTTTCACATACAGTTTCTGTTCAGTTAAATCTCCGACCACAGGCTTACTTCTACACTTAAAGTATATGGATGAAGGATATCTTGGTGAAGGAGGCATCATATACACACAAGTTTGATTTTATATAAATGTTGATACAAAAAATACTTACATTATAATTTGCTGGTGATGCACAATTCATCTGAAAGAAAGAGAAAACAATAGATATATATTAACTTGATCTTCTTACCTGCGCTAGGTTAAATGCAATCAAAATTTCACAATATTTTAATAAATCTAAAGAAATAATGGGAAGATTGGACACAAGAGAAACCACAAACTTTCTGCCTCACACTTTCTAGTTTACTGTCAATAATAATTATAGTAAGATTTATAACTTGTCAGGTGAATGGGGGTTACATCTGTAGGGGTGCCACACTAGATACATCAACACACACAAATTCTCTAAACAACTCTATCTTCAGCTATTCAGAGAGCTGTAGAAAAATCATGCCCAGACCATTTCTTGATTTCCAGGATTTTCTCTTCCCTCCTCTCCTACTGTCACCCTTGACTGTTCCTTGCAAAATAATTTTAGGAAGTGAGTCATGTCTCATTACATGTCTAAACAAAACAAATTTACGCTGTTTCACCACTGCAAAAAGTGGTTCTTGATTTCCTGCACATTTGTTTATTTGCTTCCGGGTAAATATATTGTCTTATGTTATATAGAACTAACTCTTAACACAAATCTGTAGCAATTATTTTCAAAAGCCTGAATCCTTCTTTATGCCTGAATTGAGTGTATAACTTTCTCATCCGTGTAAAAGGATACTTAGCACTAGCGATCTTAACAGAAATGGCAATAATTTTAAAAACTGCAGACATAAATATAGGTTATTCTGTTTGGAAAACCTTGTATACTTTAGTGTGAAAAAGAAATTACTTGAGAATCTTATTCTTCTTCTGCATTCATTCTCAAACGCCTGTTAACTAGCAGGATGTAGTCTAGAGTTACAGCTTGGTTGTGATACACCTGACACATCTGATTTCAGCATGCCTTCTAAATCACTTTGAGTCTATGGTATGGGATAGCCAATCGTATCCCAAAACCACCTTAGTCACCTCTTATGACCTTTCCTTCTTTTTGGGCCTTGGTACTGCATGTGATATAAGAATCAAAACTGGATAAGACATGTTTTTATATATAAATTTTATCAATGTTTTTACTTACATTATAATTTGCTGGAGATGCACAATTCATCTGTAATGAACAAAAAATAAGACTGAATGAATTATAAAACACTATAGTAAATCTATTTTACATTGATGTATGAATGAGAAACGTAGACAATAAACAGCTAGAAGACAGAATAGACGACTAAAATGTGGATATGTTGAAGAATAAGGACAACATTGTGGGGAAAAAAAACAAAGTGGTTCTAGCAGTACATGTATGGCAAAAAGTACTATTGAATAAAATAAAAATTACACACACTATTTTGGAAACAAAGACATGGTACCTTGCTAAAGACATTAATTGAAGGTGAAGTTAAAGAGTGATGAGCAAGAGGTAGGAAGAAATATGAGATAGACAAGATACAGCCTTCTACCAGTAGAGTGTGCATCTCAAAAATAAGAGACAGGATTTGTAGGTATGTTGCAGTCAAATTTCAATGTAGAGATAGCACCTGATGATGATACTACAGAACTACAAGTAAAACAGGGCCAACACCAAACCACTTAAAATTTTGTTGATGAACATCAATCAATTTTAGACATTTCTCTAGTGATGTAACTACTAATGATCTATATTTGAACTAGCTGTTAAAAACCAGACACTACTTTTATTTCAATCAATTACTGATAACATTTACAGGTGGAGTCTGTGGCCATATGGCGGGTCTCATTACCATGAGGTCTCGGATTCAAACCACCAAAGTTGGAGGACTAGAATTTTGTCTTTCAGAGGAACAACAAAAACTACTTCCTGTGCAAGTCAGTGCTATAGCAACACTGTATTTATTTCCACTACCAATAAAAAAAACCTCCCTGCACACTTTAACAGGAAAATAAAAGTCACAAAAGTTTTTTTCTAACTAACATTTTGTTTCCTTCAATCCTGAAAACTCTTCTATAGCATCATCTATTTTATTATAGTATATAATGCTTATAGTATCTTGCTTTGTCGACATTTATTAAACAGTTTATTGTAGTATATAATGCTTATAGTATCTTGCTTTGTTGACATTTATTAAACAGTTAATATTGTCCACTAATGTACCACTTTTTTGTGGTCATCTAATTTTTAAACAGAAGCATTTGATGACATTTCTACTCCAAAATATCTTAGCAAATCTATGTATCGGTATATATGACTAAGTTCATATTCTCATTAGGTGTAGCATTACTTAATGTAAGAATTCTCACAAATGAAAAAGTTTGAACTCGAGAAATGTGTCTCGAAATAAAATAAATATTCTTGATTACTTAATAACGCAGAATGGATATACTTTAATTCACTGCCACTCCCTTATGGATTTGATTTGGGTGGGTGGATTTTCCTAGCCTGTGCAACCTTCCGATCTGTCAGCAGCTCTACATCTATCACTCACTGTGCCCTTGGACTTTCCAGATCAATATGTCTATGTGTGACAAATTCCAGAGTTGAAATACTAGGCAGGGAGTTTCACTTTCACTAACACTGAACAGATATTGTGTAATTAGAAAAATAAAGACTGCGAAGACGAATGCGTCAGGCTATTGGCACAAATAAAGCGGTGACACAACGCATTTCCATTTTCTGGGCTACATCCTGCTAGAAATCTGGTTGGACCATTGTCCTCCTTCAAGGAGATCCAGTGAGAGTTTGAGAATGAATGCTGAAGAAGAAAAATAAATGATTAAATACTAGAAAAACAACTCACTGATGATGATGATGGAGGCCATCTACTCTGTGGTCCAGGTCCACCTGGCCTGAAATACAACATGACAAAAAAATGTTTCACAAAATGTGTACAGACATAAAGAGAACAAAACATAGGTATTACAAATTTTGAATAGCTACAAAAATATAAAAATAAATGAAATTTGGAATTATAAGTAGGGATATGATTGGGGGTTGCAAAAAAAACTGAAATACTATGTCATTTCAAGAAGAGTTTAGATCAATAATTAACAGAAAGCAAGGCAATTTTTATAGGACTAAAGATATGTCTTTCTATAGGCCTGTATTTTAAAGCAGCCATGTGACCAGGATGGTAGCTTTCCATAAGTCTTACCTCAGGATAACCCATTTTTCCATCTCCTAAAACACTGGACAAAACCCACGTGCAATAAGACTTATGGGGAAAGGGGGGGTGTGGTGTGTGTGTGCTCGCGCGTGCGTGCACTTTTAATTTTTCTTTTAAATTATTTCAGTTTTTGTTTACCCCGGTATATATTTTTTCACATAGCAAATGTGTTGGAATGTCATTCCACCATGTTCTGCTAGTACAAAAATTCCTTGGCAGAAAACAGCTACAGCTTTTGTACAATAGAGTTGCCATACTGACAACTGCATGGCTAAACTTAATGCACCTTATATGTGTGTCTGTGTGTATATATATATATATATATATGCTGTTGTATATATATAGGCATACTTATACACATGTATGCGTCTGTATTCACATGTATGCTTATATATCAGTATGTACTTTATATATATATATATATATATATGTTTAGATATGTGCATGTTTATTGTGGTATTTATGTTTATTCAAATATGGGGGGGGGGGGGGGTTGTGGTGTGTGTGTGTGTACTTTCATGTAAATCCATTCCACATGCTATCAATTGTTATTCTTCCATGCACATGTGTAGTCTCTTCTTCCCCCCCCCCCCCCCCGTGCACTAATTTCTTTCTCTATCTTTTCCCTTTTATTTCCCACTTCTACCCTCCCCTTCCCCCATTCTTGGCATCGTGAATTCGTGTCCCCTTTCTTCATTTTTCATCTATCTTATACTTTGCATTTCAATCTCATAATTTTTCCCATACCCATTTCTGTCTGTCAATATTGAACACACCTAATTCTGCACCTAATCTAAAAGCCACGACAAAATGGCCACTTCGGCAATGGTTTTTGTAGGGAAACTATATTTCACATGAAACCACATGATTTATCAGATGCTAAACAAATAAATATCTTCCTCTACGTTTACCATGAAAGAGTGCTTGTTACATTGTACTAAATAACAGATATAGACATGTTTCAAGTGAACGAAAGAAGAACCATATATAAACACAAACCAAGGTTAATTGGTCATCTAACAGGTCTGTCGCATATTCTGCCCAACTTGTCAGTATTTCTGTCTTTTCAAATATATATTTTTTTCACTTTTACTTTTATTGCAGCCACCCCTTAACTACAGGATTTTTTTTAATTTGTGTAGAAAGATAAAGAGACAATAGAATGACTTCCCACAAAAAATTACTTATTGATACTTGGAAACAAAGTATTAAAAAAAGACTAAATCAACTGTCCTTCTTGGACATGCTAAAAATAGGATGATAAACACCATCTACCACAAGAGAAATAAATGGAAAACAAACACCTCAGACCAAACACTTGAGAATGTGTGCCATCCAAACAAAACTGATATATTTTGAGCCAATGAGGGAACAACGCCCACATTCTTGAAGATGTATTCTAGAGATCATAAACATCTACACATCCACATCAATCAAGGCTTACAAGACTACCTGCAGGATATGGCATCCACATCAATCAAGGCTTTCAAGACTATCTGCATGATATGGCATCCACATCAATCAAGGCTTTCAAGACTACCTGCAGGATATGGCATCCACATCAATCAAGGCTTACAAGACTACCTGCAGGATATGGCATCCACATCAATCAAGGCTTTCAAGACTATCTGCATGATATGGCATCCACATCAATCAAGGCTTTCAAGATTACCTGCAGGATATGGCATCCACATCAATCAAGGCAAGGCTTTCAAGACTACCTGCAGGATATGGCATCTATATCAATTACTATGATGGATCTACTTACTAGTTCTGTGACTCTTGTGGTCAAAATTTCTCAAATTATAAAGCGAAGGCCGAGGCCATCAGGACGGCCATTGAAATAGTGCAAAAACAGTTTGATCCCATGGAACAAAAATCATTAGACATAGTCCTTTTTACTGTCTCAATGTCTGTCTGGGAGGCCACTTAAACAGACCCCATATGGAAATCAGGATGTCATATATATAGCAAAAACAATAGTATCTCCACATATTCACTCAGCTTGACTATATAATGGATCCCTGAGCATAGTGATCTTGCAGGAAATTAAACAGCAGATGCAGGAAATTAAACAGCAGATAAACTCAAAAAACACCCCAAAACAGCAAAAGGAAAGACCTTGCAGTATGAGAACAGTTAAACAGATTCTCAGAATCAACACTAGGGAAATCTGGCTAAGCAGATTGGGCAAATGGGCTAATTAATCAAAATGTATTTAGTGAAATGGCACAAACAAAGGACAATACCAGTGTCAGTAACCATTACTTCTTCTTCTGCTTTGCTCTCTGTTAACCAACATGAAAATGTGTGTAACTTCTGCCAGGAAGCATGAAGTACATTGTGCTACTGTTGGATTTTGCACCTGTGCTAGGCTATATCAGTCCCAGCAAAAACCATGGATATTGTTTTCATCCCAATGAAACAGCTGGACACATTATTGACTGTCTTCCTTCCCTTTTAACAGCCAGGGAAAAAAGTTTTAGACAACCTTAACAGTCACACTAAGTCTAAGTCACTGTATGTATCGCTATAAGTCAACCTCAGAAGACATACGTTTTTAGGAATGGCATTACCTGCCAAGAATAGAACTCTGTAGAAATTTGATATCTACAACAACTTACATTGAAAGAGGCGGCATTCCTCCTGGCCCTGGTCCAGGTCCCATACTTGTGTTGGGAGGAGGAGGCCCCCTATAGCTTTGTAGTGATTCATACATCTGGAAGAAGAAATAGATATTGGACTAAATGTGTTAGTTGATAAATAATCTGAGAAGTTGCATTGAAAAATGCAAATCTGTTTCTACTGTTATTTTATTTGAAAGAAAGAAAAATGATCAGATGTATGGATTCAATTTCCCTAACTGACTGAGGACTTTAAAACACAATGGCAAAATAGAAAGGGTGAATATTGGATGAAATAGGAGAAAGTAGTGAATGGGTGGAGGGGGACAGAGATAAAAAATCTTTGACAAATGTTTTAATACAATGGCGAAAGCATGTCAGGAATGGACTGGTATCAGGACTGAGGTGGCAGTGCAAGAACTTGTCCAGTTGTACTCAAAACCACACACAAACATATACACTTATGCCTCAATCAACAGAGGATGAATAACCAGTAAGTGCAGATTGAGTTTTGTTCCCTACAACAATGGAAATAGAAGCAGTGACAGCAGCACTTGGTTGATGATTGAAATACAAACTCACAGTGATACTATCACACTCTGAAAGCATTCTGCATAAGATAGAAAGTGCAAAAATGAATGGGTCATATTACTGAACAGCTTGGTTTTTCAAATTATTACATGAAAATACTGCATAGCAAAATAACTGAAAAGAAAAATGTGTACCGATAACTGAAAAAAGAAATAAGTATCATAAATAAATTACACATATAAGATCTGGTTATCTTGTGACTTTAGCGAATGCTATTGTTATACTGAATACATAAATGATATTGTTATACTGAATACATAAATGCTATTGTTATACTGAATACATAAATGTTATTGTTATACTGAATATATCAATGCTATTGTTATACTGAATATATCAATGCTATTGTTATACTGAATATATCAATGCTATTGTAATACTGAATACATAAATGTTATTGTTATACTGAATATATCAATGCTATTGCTATACTGAATACATAAATGTTATTGTTATACTGAATATATCAATGCTATTGTTATACTGAATATATCAATGCTATTGTTATACTGAATACATAAATGCTATTGTTATACTGAATATATCAATGCTATTGCTATACTGAATACATCAATGCTATTGTTATACTGAATACATAAATGTTATTGTTATACTGAATATATCAATGCTATTGTTATACTGAATACATAAATGTTATTGTTATACTGAATATATCAATGCTATTGTTATACTGAATATATCAATGCTATTGTTATACTGAATATATCAATGCTATTGTTATACTGAATATATCAATGCTATTGTTATACTGAATATATCAATGCTATTGCTATACTGAATATATCAATGCTATTGTTATACTGAATATATCAATGATATTGTTATACTGAATATATCAATGCTATTGCTATACTGAATATATCAATGCTATTGTTATACTGAATATATCAATGCTATTGTTATACTGAATATATCAATGCTATTGTTATACTGAATACATAAATGCTATTGTTATACTGAATATATCAATGCTATTGCTATACTGAATACATCAATGCTATTGTTATACTGAATACATAAATGTTATTGTTATACTGAATATATCAATGCTATTGTTATACTGAATATATCAATGCTATTGTTATACTGAATATATCAATGCTATTGCTATACTGAATATATCAATGCTATTGTTATACTGAATATATCAATGCTATTGTTATACTGAATATATCAATGCTATTGCTATACTGAATACATCAATGCTATTGCTATACTGAATACATCAATGCTATTGCTATACTGAATATATCAATGCTATTGTTATACTGAATACATCAATGAATACTTAATGAGGCTAGATGATGATATTTACATTTGGTAAAATTAAAAATTGTGTAAATAAAAACCAACAAAACTACTTACAGGGTTCATAGGGCCTGGCATTCTTCCACCAGGGTGACTCATTCTCTGCATAGGACCCATACCTGGGTGACCTGATGATAATATGATAAAACATAATAAATGGTAAACAAAAATTCTTCTTCTTCAGTGTTCATTCTCAAGCTCCTGCTGGATCTCCCTTGTAGCAGGACCATGGTCCTACTAGATTTCCAGCAGTATGTAGTCCAGAGAATGGAAATGCATTGTGTTGCTGTTTAATTTGCGGCATTAGCCCGACACATCCGTCTTCGGCGGGACAGTAACAATGATTCAATACTGAATGTTACAAACGTATGAATAACTCAAGATATCACCATGTGTCTGCATACAATTCCATCCCCAATGATTATCTGCACTTACATATCGTATTGTTCATACAGTATTCACGTGATTAGTCAAGATGACTAGCCTTGTCCTCCTT
Organism: Meghimatium bilineatum; assembly: GCA_034231615.1. Lineage (NCBI taxonomy): Eukaryota > Metazoa > Mollusca > Gastropoda > Stylommatophora > Philomycidae > Meghimatium > Meghimatium bilineatum. The sequence continues at coordinate 19,677,720 of CM067315.1, forward strand.
TTGATTACCATACAGAGTTGATTTACATTGTTATTTGTGCATTTTGTGCTACTTTATTTTTTGCTTTTAACTTATTTTGATGACCAGGATACTTTTATTTTTGAATCCACTTTACTTAATTGCTTTTGTTTTAATTTCCAAGAGCAATGAGTGATGAAGCTATTGTTTACCACACACAACTGGGGATTATGTGTTGTGTTCAAACTCTCAGTGGTATGCAATGCTGGGAGTTCCTACTAGATGTGAATATGTAGAAGGTATTTATATAAGCTGACATAAAATCACATAAAACCCTGCAACTATTTGGTGGTATTGGTGTTGGCAAGTTTTGACCACACAGTTTACATTTTTGTTGTTATTAGTCCATCTGAGTGAACAATGAACATTCAACTCAAAAGTTATGATGAAGATGATCATAACTGCATGTGTCCAACTGTAACTAATGAGTCCTCTTCATGTCTGCAATTTTCTTCCCCACTCTGTACATGTGGGAGTAGTCTGTAAGACATTGATTAGCTCTAACCTTTCTGTTGAGTTGCATTGTGTCCAAGGTTCTCTGCAGCTGCAGCACCACTATTATTCTGCAACGTCAGTTGGGTCTATTTTGTGCATGACTCTCCCTTGAATTTGTGTCTATGTCTATAAGAGTCATTAGTGTAGTAAGTGTGACTAGGGCTGAACTATGTTTAAAATGGAGAAGAGTTGTGATGTTTGTTGATCAATCTCTCTCCTAGATTCAATTGATACTTTCCAGCAGCAAAATAAATCAAGACAGCTAGTGGTGTATCAGGTGGCAGTGAATGACCAGTTTTATGTGTGTCTCACAAAATAAATCAAGACAACTAATGGTGTACCAGGTGGCAGTGAATGAACAGTTTTATGTGTGTCTCACAAAATAAATCAAGACAGCTAGTGGTGTACCAGGATGCAGTGAATTACCAGTTTTATGTGTGTCTCACAAAATAAATCAAGACAGCTAGTGGTGTACCAGGATGCAGTGAATTATCAGTTTTATGTGTGTCTGACAAAATAAATCAAGACAGCTAGTGGTGTACCAGGATGCAGTGAATTACCAGTTTTATGTGTGTCTGACAAAATAAATCAAGACAACTAGTGGTGTACCAGGTGGCAGTGAATTACCAGTTTTATGTGTGTCTGACAAAATAAATCAAGACAGCTAGTGGTGTACCAGGATGCAGTGAATGACCAGTTTTATGTGTGTCTCACAAAATAAATCAAGACAGCTAGTAGTGTATCAGGTGGCAGTGAATGACCAGTTTTATGTGTGTCTCACAAAATAAATCAAGACAGCTAGTGGTGTACCAGGATGCAGTGAATTACCAGTTTTATGTGTGTCTGACAAAATAAATCAAGACAACTAGTGGTGTACCAGGTGGCAGTGAATGACCAGTTTTATGTGTGTCTCACAAAATAAATCAAGACAGCTAGTGGTGTACCAGGTGAATGACCAGTTTTATGTGTGTCTCACAAAATAAATCAAGACAGCTAGTGGTGTACCAGGAGTGAATTACCAGTTTTATGTGTGTCTGACAAAATAAATCAAGACAGCTAGTGGATTATCAGGTGGCAGTGAATGACCCGTTTTATGTGTGTCTCACAAAATAAATCAAGACAGCTAGTGGTGTACCAGGATGCAGTGAATTACCAGTTTTATGTGTGTCTGACAAAATAAATCAAGACAGCTAGTGGTGTACCAGGATGCAGTGAATTACCAGTTTTATATGTGTCTGACAAAATAAATCAAGACAGCTAGTGGTGTACCAGGTGGCAGTGAATGACCAGTTTAATGACCAGAATAAATCAAGACAGCTAGTGGTGTACCAGCAGTGAATTACCAGTTTTGTGTGTGTCTGACAAAATAAATCAAGACAGCTAGTGAATTATCAGGTGGCAGTGAATGACCAGTTTTATGTGTGTCTCACAAAATAAATCAAGACAGCTAGTGGTGTACCAGGATGCAGTGAATTACCAGTTTTATGTGTGTCTGACAAAATAAATCAAGACAGCTAGTGGTGTACCAGGATGCAGTGAATTACCAGTTTTATGTGTGTCTGACAAAATAAATCAAGACAGCTAGTGGTGTACCAGGTGGCAGTGAATGACCAGTTTTATGTGTGTCTGATAAAATAAATCAAGACAGCTAGTGGTGTACCAGGTGGCAGTGAATGACCAGTTTTATGTGTGCCTCACAAAATAAATCAAGACAGCTAGTGGTGTACCAGGATGCAGTGAATGACCAGTTTTATTTGTGTCTGACAAAACCCTTTGTATGCCACAATGTGCTGCTGGCAAGTGTCTTCAAGACCATTGAACATCAGATGTTTCATACACCATCTGCTATATCCAATCTTCGCATGCTCAGGCATACAAGCCCTGCATTTACATCTGAGTCAAAGCTCATCAGTTACCCTCACCTGGTTTGGCCGAGCTGTCAAAGCCATTACCGGGGTGTTGTCCCTGCCGCTCTCACCAATGGTTCCCAGTTGTTTGCAGCATTAGACTCAAAGTCTATATAACTGCATTGCTCCAATATAGCCAAATTTTCTTTATTAGTCAGTCATATAACACCATGTCAGCCACAGAGGATTTAGTTAGCCTCGAAGCATTTAGTCAGTTACAGAGTATTTACTGTCATGTTATCATATTGTTAGTCTTATCATTTAGTTCCATAGCATTACAAGGGGTTACATATCATTCAGAGAATCACACAATATGTATCCATTTACGTAGCACCTAAATCGGTTAAATAATGTTTAGTCAGTTGCACAGCAAGTGCAGTTCAGCTACATAATATTTAACATTCATATACCATATAGTAGTAGCACAGCATTGTCACGCAGCAATTTAAGCAATCTCATAACACTTAAAGTGTCTGCTAAATATTATTTACACTAGACAATGCACATTTAAAAGATAGTAGTGATAGCCTGAGTGATCAGCAAATACAGCAGCATGATAAAAATATGTACTGAACCCATCCCACAACAAACTTATATAAAATGTGTGAAAAATTGTAAGGGTATTGCAAAATATCACAGAATCATTGGGGAACCATGAGTACAATTGTCAAATGTAAATTATATTCAGGTTTCTAAATTATAATAATTTTTTTTTAAATTAGCAAATATTCCGTTTCAATGATAAGACAAATATTATTTTTAAACTGTCAAATACTGCATGTTTCAAGTTATGAAGTTACAGGCAGGCATTTTGTAGCTGTGCGATATTGAGAACCAATAGTATAGGCACATAATTACACATGATGATAGTAGATGTGAAATAGAAATTATAAGAAGAATAGGAATGGCTATAAGTACTTTCAATGACATGAAGAAACTACTAACATCCAAACAAATTACAAACTAAACATATCAATTATAAAATGCTACATCTACTCTACAATACTGCATAGTTCAGAAGCATGGCTAAGGAAAACACAGCTAGAAGAAAGAATTAATGCCTTTGAGATGTGGATATATAGAAGAAAAGGGAAAACTTCTTGGAAAGAGAAAAAAACAAAGAGGTTTTTTCACGGCACTGTCACTGCATAGTAAAATAAACTATTACAAGACATTGAGAACATCAAAGAAATCTAATAATTTGGACATGACACTATGTTAAAGACCTTACTTGGAGATAGTAGAGTGGAGGGGAGAAGTAGGCAGAGATACAAGTGGGAGGGAAACGTCACAAGATCAACAGGTTAGTCTGTCATCAAATTGTTGGCCTATCACAAAGGATAGTCACAGATAATATTAGATGTTGCATCCAACCTTCATTGTGGAGATGGCACTTGATGATGAGGGTAAGAAGGAACAATCGTAAGCTGAAGACCTTTTAATGCAGTTTGATATTTTTTTAATGGTCAAGAAGATATGATGCATAGTGACACACAACTCATTCCATTAACTAGATATGCTTCACTGACTAGACATGATGGTGTCTTGTTTCCTAGTTATTGTTTATATTATCACATTCAAGCAAACTATTACTTGAGACACTAGGTACGACCTGCCACACCATTTTTACTGACCCGCCAAGCCGATGTACAATTATTCCATACACTGGCCCAAGCTCATAAAATACTACTTGGTATTTCAATGGACTACAAACATCCTGTTGCTCCGATTCCCAGCAGAAATGTGTTCAATTTTGCTCTTTTGTTAGGTTTGATTAAGCAAAATATATTTCTTATAGTGAGGTACGCTATTTTCAACTGTGCACATTAGTTCAATTTGGTTATAGGACCCACAAAAAGACAAAGTATGACAGTCTCAATGACTGTAGTACAAGTGTGATCGCATATTATAGTAATCTTGGACATTTTTCAACATGCTGTCTTGTGATCCTTGATGAAGGAGATTTGGTGGAGAATTCCAATATGCAGTGGATTCATAAACCTTGATTACTCCTGTTTCACGATGTTACTGAGATAAAGTATTAGCTTGCATGACTTAGCCACTGTTCTTTATTTCCCCTTAACATGTAGACTTCCCCGAAAGACATATGTTTGTTTTAATATGCGTAATTAAGAGTTGGCCTTAATATTCATATTTCCAATATAAATCTTTAAAAAGTCCAAGTCCTTGAAATCCCAGAAAGCGGCAGTTGTGTCGTGGTGACTACATATGTGTGTATTTCCAGTTGACATGGAAATGATAACACCACAAACTTGGTACCTTAGGTACCAGATCAAAATTGAAAAAGTAAAAGCAACCAGCGTGATGTAACAGTGATGCTGTTACATCACGTCTAGATCGCATGGGCAGTAGTGACAATAAATACCAGTCGAACACCGTACATACTAGTACAGACTCTATACGATTCAATGATGTGAAGAGCTGGAACTTTTATTATTACAAAAATGCGTATATTTTGTTTTAAACAACATAGCAAATTATAAAAACTACCAACTCAAACTCGGCGCATTCATATCGGCTGACGGACACTGGCGGACTGCGTGCGTCGAGCTTGGCTGATATCCACGGCGAAGAGACGGGACCGTTGAAATAGACACAGCACGCAGCAGACGACTGAGTCTAGCTAGCTAAGAAGTTAAATTGAGTTCACTATTTTATTCAACTACATTCGTTCGGAATATTCATTCAAAAAAAAAATTATGTTGAAATGATAGAAGAAGTTTGGGTAATCAGAAATTAAAAGTCTGTGACCGCGAAAACGATTCAATACAACATGGATTTAGTTATGTATTACTGATGGATTTAAGTGTTTCTGGATTTCGTTCGTATTATGGAGTTCATGTTTTTATGTTGTATATGATACGATCGCCAAGGATTGATAGTGGATTCTGTGAAAACTCCAGCAAATGGAACTGGATGTCAAGATAACACGTATGTGGCTGAAAAAAAGTAAGTAACATGATATTTAGTTGGAAAATAATAATGTACACTTTTTGTAACAGTATACCATTAAAGTGAATGTCGTGTTGACTTCTTGTTAGTGCATGGTTGTGGACTGGGCCAATTATTATCTTTGGGGAAGGGTGTTCCTTACCAATTTTTTTTTAAAGTCATTCGTCAAGTTTCCGTGTATAAATTTCACTGATACCTTTTGTGAAAAATCGGGGGGGGGGGGGGGGGGGGGTTGAACACCCTCCCACCTTATCTACGGGCCCGGCGGCTGTGGACTATTCATGTGTCCTTACTTGGAAGTAAGCTTGTAACTCTTAATTCCATCATAAATATTAAATTAGACACCATACATCTAATAACAACGTCAACTAACTCACACCGAGACTGTAGTTACTACAGTAAATACTTTAAGTATTAGTGTCTATGATAGCATGTATACATACACTCATCCATTCTATGGGTGTGTGTATAAATATATATGTGTATATGTATATATATATATATACACACGCACACACCCATAGATATATATATATATATATATATATATTTATATATGTTTGTTATTGTTCAAGGTAGTTTCACATCGTATTCCGTTCTCCAGACTATAACCTGAACATACTAGCAGGAGTTTGAGAACGAACGTAGAAGAGAAGAGTAAAGTCTATCCACGATAAGGCAGGAGATATTCAATTACATGTTTGCTATTTTATAGCATTTACACAGGACAACAATAACAGAGAAAGTTATGATTGACTAAATCGCCCACAGAAAACAGCCAATAACATTATCTCTCTCTCTCCACGAAAGATACATGCGTGTGTGTGCGTGTGAATTAATGTATATAAGCAATGAAATGTCAACACAGATGAAGAATGAATATAGCAGAAATCCCATGGCCAACTTAAGAGCCAGTTAATTAGTTTTGTGATTGTCCGTGCCCGCGATAATCTGATGTTTGGCTTTGATGAGCATTCAACATTATTTTTCAGCCCATCAATCCGACTATAGCCTTTGTCAGATGGTAATTATTTCCCTCTTCAACTAAATGTTATTTGGTCCCCGAGCTTAGGAATGGATGGGGGGGTGAGGGGAAGAGTGGAAGATAAAGGAGAGAAACGAGAGAAAGACGAGCTTGTTAACATGAAGAGGTTAATATACGAGATGGAGTGTTGAATCCTGATGACTTTGCCACGCTAGAGAGGAAAATGCATTGCGTGCACTGAGAAGTATGAGGGGGTCGGGAAAGATAAGTTTACAAGAAACATTGACAGAATGAAAACCTGCATATTTATACAGATTTGGTGAGGGGAAAAGTAGGACGATCATTTGAAATCTCGTAAATTTAATTAAAATTTCTCTCTCTCTCTCTCTCTCTGAACTTTAAATCTTTCAATTTCAAACTATCAAAGAGAACACATTACATTGTATTTCCAATGTTCCATCCATCATTACACATAATAACCCGTCATGGTCGTAGGCGGTACTATATTATATGCGTTGACACGGTCTTTTAGATATTGCCTTTTCATATTAAATTTAGTCTTGAAGGAGCAGCTAAGACCATCTCCAGCCTTTAATTCGGTTTTGGATTCTCCATCAATGAATATGTAGGATCCTAGGTATTTGTTCATCTGTGTCTCTGCTGTTAACCAAGATACTATTTTCGGTGTTGACTTCCATTCTGTACTTGGTGGTTACCTTTTTCCAACTTGTTGCTCGCTTGTTCTTGAGTTGAGCCAGCCATAAGCTCAATATCATCACCGAAACAAAAAATGCAAGTGCAATGTGACATCACTAATGAAAAACACATCTACCATCTTGGTATTCTGGCGTCATTTTTATCTTCCACACAACGCTGAACATTATTCCCAGGGTTTGTCATAACATCGTCTAGCATGCCCTTACTATAATTTATCATCTTCTTACTTTAACTCCCAATCTTTCCATAGCAGCTTATGTATGCTAGGTTTAACAATGAAGCCTCAACAATATTTGCAGTAATGGGAAAAGGAGTCATGTCCTACTTTGGCGTTAGTCTAATACAGCTCTTTTTCTGGTCTAACTACGCATTCGACATTTCTGAACTGAATTCTGAACACAAGATAATGTAAGCGGAAAGGAGAAGATATTAAACACGAACAGGCAGCCAGCGGTAGTCAAAGTGAATGTTGTCATTTACTTTCACTAAAAAGACGGTAATTGAGTAACTCGGCTCCGTTTCTGTGAATCTGTGTGTGAAATTCTAGAGAGTAATGAAATCCTATGATTCATTAAAGGGAGTATAATGGTATTGAGATTCTTTTAGAAGATATCATTTTACATAGAGGATTGCAAGAATGTATGTGGGGGTTTTATGGTATAGTTTTTATTTACAATAGTGACATTTGCTTACTTATTGTTATAATTGTTATCACAACTTCACAAAATTAGGTTTCTAAGTATATGTGGTATTAATTCACTGTGCTATCTTGCATAATACACCATCATGTTACTATGAAAACACACTACAAGAATTACCAGTGATAACGAGGACACAAAGTATATGCCGTGACTATTGTATCAATTGCATCAGGCAAGATGAGTGACGCTATTTGGGTTCAGTGGGCAGGACTACACTGGAGACGGCTTGATATAAACCTCACACGGTTAGACGATTTCCCCATGGATGTCAGAAGCTTCATACACAAGAAAAACATGATTTCTCGAGGAGCCGTGTGATTAATTGTCTAGATATGCTACGATTGTTGACGACAATAACCGGGAATTCCCTTAAAGTAAATACCAAGCTCTTCTCTAGAATAGTCCTCCGGGTTGATCTCACGCGGCGCCACTCATCTAAGCTGATGTGAATTATTATTAGTCACTTTACGTGTACTTTGTAGCGCTAGCTAATGAAAATCACAAGAAAAGTCAGATAAGTAAAGTGACGCTGCGTGAGAAGCCATTCTGTGGAAGGGCTTGGGTATGATCATATATTTTCCAGCTATAAAAATATTGTTGGCATATCATATTCAGGACGTAGCATCAACCAGCACTTCTGGTTGTAGTGATTTCCTAGGCAATATAAATTCATTCAGTAGTTTGTCATTGTTTTCTGAACAGTCTGGATTGCAATTGCCTGTGGTGGGATTCGAACCTGGTACCTTGGCCGTTACAGACGCTCTCTACCTCGCCACCACAGAGCTGAAATAGCCAAACTCGTGAAAAATAGTTCAAAGGTGGGCCTTTCTGACAACGCTTTTCGACCACAGACTAAATCCCGCAGTATAAATCTATATGACCGTGGCAGATCTCATTGTGTCATCCATACTAGAGCATACTATTTTTTTTAAACATTCTTAATATATCCTGCCGATGAGGGATAATTGCACATTTACAAATAAAATACACACAAATGGCTAATGTGTGCAACTTTTTATATACAACAATTAATCACCATTTAAAATGACCTGCAATTAAAAATGTGTTCACAGACTAAGTCACATTTGAACTGTCATCATCTCGCTCATGAGGTTTTCCAGTACAATACAGCTTAGTTACTCGGCGTCAAAACGAAGCAGTTTGGCGCACTGGGCATTGCTTATAACTCTCCGCTCCCACCTGGGTCGTCTGCACAGGTAGCTCCATGTCTACGCCGCTGGTTACACTAAAGTCACTGAAAGATGTTCTAAAAAAAAAAATTTCAAGCTGATTTCGCAGTATCTTTGTTGTTTCAATCAATAAGAGTTTTGAAGACTGTTTCTTTGGAGGAGATGAGAAATACCATAACTTCATTTGATGTGTTTCACGTCGCTCGTAGCTGTCGCAGCTGAAAGCTGAAGGAAATTAGTTGCAGATACTTAATACATTTAAAAAAATTATCAATGAGCTAATCAGCAGCTTCCAAAAATGCTTCCTTAATCATTTCACCACATTCAGAAAGGTTTTCATCTCTGAGCTATTATCATAGTCACGTGGCGACTGACAAGAGCTGCTGATGTCCGTTATCAGAAACATGTGCACACACTGTTATACTCTGTCTTGTTTTCCCGTAATGAAAGATTGTGTGCACCACATCAGGTTTGTTAAATTACCTGCAGTGTCGCAATGAAGTGACCACCTCCATTTATTTAATATGTACAACTAGTTTACTATAAAAACAACTGTCATACTGTATTTTTCCCGTTAGGGAGTTACAGAGAGTATTCAGGTGGCTTGTGTGATAACGGCCGCATGCCCTTGCTGTCGTCACGTCATGTTCTGCTTAGTTTTTTTAATTTACACTCCGACAGAAATAAACCCAGGCCTTACAGGGGATCGAACTCTTGACCTCACTGGTGTAAGGCGGTCGCTCTCGGCCATGCACCACATACCTATTTTAAATTCAAACTAAATTCATTTCCAACTGTTTCTTCTGAGTTTGCTCGAATTATTCAATGAGGCATGTAGGAAGGAGGAATGAATGAGGTGAAACGTGGCTTAATTTATCTGCGGTATCTACACATTTCTGAAGACATCCGACTTCACCATTTCATGTTAGTCACCATGACCTTCTATGGTATATGGCAGCCAACCCTTCCTAGCCTTCTATGTCGATGTGCATGACAATTTACAGAGTTAATATTCTTTGCTTCCCTTTTGTGCTGGGGCGAATTATCCAATTTGAGACTGTTCAACACAAATAATTTTAGAATAATGATTATGCATAAATGGAACAAACGCGACCACGTCGTCCACGTAGTTTACATGAATACAATACATAAGATGCAAAGGGTTTTTGCACTGGTCTCGCGATTCTCAGGGCTAACAGATAGCCGAATCCCTAAATCACTTCATCCTGGTGCATGCTAATAACAGGTAGTTTCAAAGCTCGTGTGAAACACCTGGTCAACGTTGTGGTGGATCCATCCAGATGTGCATGAGAAATAATTTATTGCGAACTGGGCAAACGGTTCCTGTGACGGTTACCTCTCGTTTCCCACAGACTAAACAAATGTAGCAGGGTATGTATGACAACACCTGATCTTGATGGCCTGGTTGTCCTTTGTCATGTCCCATAACCTACCGTTTCCAACCCAGAAAATGTCACCCAGGGACATATTGACCTTAAGCGGGAGAGCACATGCGTGTATCACACAATGGCATTGTGTCAAAAAGAATGAGCACATGGACCCCTGGATCAGCAACCAACCAACCAATACCTGCTGTAGAATATAACTTCATTGTGCTAATAGCCACTTTACTCAATACGCGATTGACATGAGCAGCAGTGTTCATTATTTCATAAATGACTCATTAATGGTACATAAATCCGTATTAAATATACACAATTTATTTCGTAGTGGCACCAGCAATGTAAGTGAACACACGGGGACTTTATGGACACCATGTATTTAGCATTAGCAAAATGATTTATCGATTTTTGAATCTAGACAACTATTCATACATGAAATATTCTTGCTTGGTTTTCTCTGGATATGTGCACCGTCATCACCCCCTGATCTAGTTATTCCCGACAACCAAACCATCTAGTAATAATCGTAACTACTGAGCCAGGTTTACACATTTGTGGCAGACACATAAGCGAACACACATTATTGCACACTAATAATACTTTCTGCGAAGTAACATTTCCTTGCGCGTACTCTGGGACAAATTAATCGGAAAATTAATAACATAAAATAAGTTATTTTATACGGGAATTACCAAAGTAGCAGACAGAAGAGTACATACATAAGATTATATATATATATAAGAAAATATATGAACTGACAAAAGAATTAGGCATCATACAAGAACAGATATAAACGAATAACCATCATACATGAATAAACATAGAAACAACATAAAAGAATTGAGATAATGGCTTTTCAAGCGGTCTCCTTTGCTACATGCGCAACCAAATATATTTTAATCATGTCTCTCGTGTTTTCTTGCTTTGTAAAATGATCACCCAACGTCAATTATAACACTAGGCACATACAAAAATCACTACAAAAGCAAATGCGCCGTCGGAGATGTATTATTCATAGAATGAGAGAAATAAATGTGGGAGGGAAGGCAAATAGCCGAGGTTTAACTAAAATTTGTTATTTTATGCTTGGATGCTTTAAAGTCAAAGAATATGACAAGTAATTCATGCTTTTGGGGCCGGAAAATTAACTACCTCCTTCATTTGGTTAAAATATACAATTTGAGACAGTTCCCATATCAAATTCAAATGCGAGATACAGACTGATAATCGTATTCCGGTAATAGCATTCTCGACAACGATACATGTTTTTATGTACTCGAAACTTGTCTTGTTTTTATAACCAGTTGTATCAGCTGAATCTGGTGACTTGTTCCTTCTAGTGATATCATGCGTGGTCTTAGTTTTGAAACTGCTTGTACCATTACTATTTTCTCGAGCTATTCCTTTCAGAAAAGTAGGTTGTTGCACTGCTGGTGCTACACTTTGCTTCAGCAATTTTGGCGACATAATCAGTAAAGGCCAGATACGAACTGCAGATATGTTTAATCTTCTAGTACCGTACTTACTGCTCCTGTGTTGAAATAGATATTGAAATAGGTCTGCTGGTGACATAGATAATGAGAAGTATTAAACTGTATACGTCAAGGAAAGTCACACTGTCTTTGATCAGCGACTGACTTGATGACTTACGATTTGTAATTTTGTGTGCTGACGTAATTTTTATGTAGGATTTATATAAAATTTTTGGTCAAATTTGAACCAGGTGTTTCCATAGTTATTGACAGCAAAGACGCATACACAAAACTAATGATAGAGCATACAGACACATTTATTAACTACTGTCAGAATAGCCACACACAGACACAACTACTATAACAGAATAATACCACATTAGTGACAGAATAATACCACATTAGTGACAGAACTTGAATACGTTCAAATTTCAACAAGAACGGACAATATAATGTTAACTTGTCCAAACTTTCGTCTAGAATTTGTGTGCCACTCTGAAAATATCGTTAACCTGTGGTCAAGTTTAACGGGCAAAAACTGACCAGACAATTATGCTCGTAGATTCAAATAATAATCACAAGATAGCGTTCAAATAGTTCCGGTGTTGCTCATTAACTAATGGCAGTATCGGAATTCAGTATTCAAGAATGAATTATTATGGGATATTGATGAAGTTACTGGGAAACTAAAAAAAAAACACAAATTAATAGGTGCCTCGGGACTCATTTGTTCTGGCATCATTTCTAAAGTAACTCTTGGTCCTTCTCTTGCATACAAAACTATTACAATTTGGCTCATAAATTCAATCTGTGTGAAGAATTTCCTTATTTCGGAAGGAATACCAGTGGGATGTGTGAGAAACAGATGATAATAAATGGCTAATATACGAAAATGTTGCAATGATGAAATCTATCATAAGGATACTTGCCAAAAATAGATGTGCAGGCAGTAACTGATAACATTAAAAACTGCTGAAGATATATCATATGACTGCTGAAGATATATCACATGAGTGCTGAATAATCGAGCCAGTGTTCTCCATTAGTAGCTACTTAAAAGATAAATATATACAGGAAACAGTAATTTCGAATAGCGTGATGGATCATTACACACGACCGAGGAATTGCAAATGCGAAATGAGAATATAAGAATATTTCTACAAAGATGATCGAACGTCAAAGCCAGATCCGGACCTGATAGGTTGTATGGTGAAAATCGATGAAGGGACTGATTAGAACGTTACAATGGACTGTGCTGCCATGATGATTACTGAGTATGCAGTGTTCAGAAGAAAAATACCTCTTGAAACGGCACGTCTTTGTTGTGTACAGTCCCATACGTAGCGACTAGCTATAAACACTGAACTATCAAACCCTTGTGAAATCATTCATTAACGGTTAATGATTCTTGTTGTTGACTCGCTATACACTCTGAACTATTAAACTCTCGTGAAATCATTCATTAAGGTTAATGTTTATCGTTGTGACTCGCCATACACTCTGAACTATTAAACTCTCGTGAAATCATACATTAAGGTTAATGATTCTTGTGACTCGATATACACTCTGAACTATCAAACCCTCGTGAAATCATACATTATGGTTAATGTTTATCATTCTTTAGAGGCTCATTCTCGTATACGAGGGTGCTGCTAATTAAAATCTTAGAGGTATGATAAAACTAGTATAACTATAGCATTGTAAACCTTTCAACATTGTTAAGGGTGTCAAATGTCATACACATTCCATCTTGGGGCAGACGAACACCATGACGTCATACTGATTTTTTTTTTTTAAAGATAGCCGCCTCACTATTGACATACACCAAAGCGGACTGCCTTCTGTTGTCCTTTTCTCAATTAATGGGTGAAACATATAGAAATTCATCGGCGAATGAATATTAAGTATGGTGATGATATCTGTGTTTGGCATCTTTTACCGAGAACATAAGACCAATATGTTTGTGTAAGATATAATTAATTAATTTATGGGTCAACAAGAACCATTTAACAATCATTAAAATTCGTAAACTTCGACGGTACTGGCACGTGATCGGATCTACCTTGATAACACAGATGTTCTGGTGGAAGAAGAGGAGGTGGACAGTAGAACGCATGGCTAGATAATATCAAGGACTGGACATGGTGTAAAATTTCCAACCTCATCAAGATAGAGGAGAGATGCGTGGAGATCGTTCTGCTCCAAAAGTTTCAATGTGACACCATTACGGGCTATGCATTTTTATTATTATTAATTATTTATTATTATTATTATTATTATTATTATTATTATTATATAGTGCTGGTCAACCTAGTAAGTGTATTAGTGGAGATGGAAGTTTCAAAACGGCGTGCGTTCTGTGACAAATCCTTCACGACCGGGTTAGACGCACAGATTAGCGACCCCAAGAGTCCGTCGCAGCTGTTGTATGCCTCGTGCAGGAACACAGTCGATTGACTGTGGTACTGCCTCACATGTGAACATCAATCAAAGATCAGTATACCACATGAAATACATAATGTGCTACAGTACTACAAGGTGTCTGCAAGTTTGTTTCCACTGGAGCTTACTTCGGGATTGAAACGGCACGTTGGTGCCTGTCAAGACATTTAGTTATATGAAGCAGAAAGTGATGGTTTCCTGTCAATAATGGTTACTGGAGATGAAACCTGAGTGCACTACCACGTGCCGGAAATGATGAGAGCGAGTAAGGAATGCCGCCATTACTCCTCACACAATCAAAAAACTTTCGCACTCATCCATCTCCAGGAAAGGTTACGATAGCTTTTTTATATGAACGAGATATTATTCTAGAGCATTAGTGCTGCCAATGAGGTATACTGCCTCACCAGTGCCATGTATGCAGATGGTATCGATCGTTCGAGACTCGCACTGAAAACAATCGACGTAAACTTTTGATTAAAGGTGTTTTTGGGCAACATGACAATATTCGAGCCCATACTGCTCAAGTAACGTCTGCAACAATCCAGGACCTCCAGTGCCCGCCACATCATCCGTATTCGCCAGTCCTAGCCACATATTTCCACCTGTTTGAACGGACAACGACAAGGAAGTCATTAGGATTAATGGTTTCATGTCCAATGACCAGGTACAGCAGGTTCATTATTCGTTAGACCGGCATTTTTTCTGCAGGAACTAAAAAAAAATTATAGGATTAGAAGACTTGTATAGGACACAATGGTGAATGTGTCCAAAGATGATACAGTTGTGTTGCACATTTTCAGAATATAATCATCCCTTAAAACGAAAATATTTAAGTGTTTACGTTGAAGCACTTATGCTTAATAATGGTAATCCCACATACAGGCTATTCTTTTTAAACAGTCTTTTATCTATTTTATTTTGATTCATCTGTGAGGACAGAAAGACTTTTTGTATTAAAAACAGAACAGCGTGCGCGCGTGTGTGTGATCCGGTGTTCTTTGTACTCTTACACATAACATTTGTCTGATATTTTTATTGAACATAGCTCAAAGTCAGATCTGATTTTTTTTTAGCATCTAGTACTTATAATTTGAGCCGCGTTAGCGCAGTGGTTAGCGCACTGGCTTCGCATATGAGTGGTCCTGGGTTCATTCCCCAGTTGAGGCGGAAATGTTTTCAGATCGCAACGGCTCCCAGGTCGACCCAGCCTTAAATGGGTACCGGATTAATCCGGGAAGTAAAGACTGCGAGGGAGAGGAGATGGCTACCGCCCTCATTTGCAGAGCCTGTGAAATGTGAGATCGCTAACATCTTACACCTCTACAGCATTAATAAATGCTATTGGTTACTTTACCTTTTTTTTTACTTACTTATAATTAAAAAATAGTCACCGCCTGTCCCGCCCCACCCTCCTCATTTTTTTCTATTTTATGGAAGCGAGAACTGGTTTGACTTTGTTAGAAAACACAATCGATGTTAGGACCCACAGACCTTTTTCATGAACAAAACAGACGGCGAACAGAAGAAAACACAGCTTAAACACATAGCTACACTATTAATATAAGCCGAGAAACTGGCTTTATTAATCATGCAACGATGTGTTTGTTGGCAGTGTTTTCTTGTAATGTTGTGTTCTTGATAAAATTATTTTGGTTTACACGTCGATTGTGTGTGTTGTTTTTCAACCGCAAGGCATAATGTTTATAAGAGCAACCAAATTGAATTGCAAAGTTATAAGTATATAGAATTTGTTTGACCGGGCTCTGGTTTTATTTTTATATTGTATACTACCGCCGAAGACGGATGTGTCAGGCCATTGGCGCAAGAAAAACGGCGACACAACGCATTTCCATTCTCTGGAATACATCCGGCTGGAAATATAGTAGGACAATGGTCCTGCTACAAGGGAGATCCAGCGGGAGTTTTGAGAATGAACGCTGAAGAAGAAGAAGAAATTGTATACTGAGCCCAATTTTAGAATAAAAAAATTATTTGTGGTCCGCGGTCTCCCAAAGTTTGAGAAGTACTGTTGTAAAACTTCACTTCCTAGTATTTTCACACATCACCTTCAGTATTATAGTTTTACCACAGTTCCACCTGTTGATAGTTTTAGAAGTGTTGCCTTTCATGATCTCGTGACTTACTGACCTGACTTTCCTACTACCACCATTATTCCCCACCGTGGTTGATATCTTTAAGTAGACAATTCATCACGCACTATCTTTGGTGTGGAACTAAAATTTCATAAAGATGTTTCCAATAAAAGACGTTGGTGTGTAGGGGATCACCTAACACTTTATTAACAACCATTTCGCACGCTAAACTCTGCGACTCCTTTTGATAAGGACATCTTATAATGCATCAGGCCATTACCGCAGCACAAAGACGACATAATTGAAAAAAGATTACAAAAATTGTTCAAATACGTGTAGGTTGTCATGTATGCTAAAATAGCTCTCATTGAGGTTTCAGTACATGGCCTGGTTGTCCTACGGCAAACATTTATGTTGGTTAGTGCCAGAGATTGAATCGTTGTCATGATATCATGCGTTACGTGATCTCTGTTAATATCAAATTACAAAGTAGAATACTCGGTAAATCGAAGCAGTCTAGAGTATAGCTGTGTGCGATAGCCAGCGTATGTATGTACACATAACATTTTCAATACGCGTATGTTTTTTTGGTCTTAAAGAATATTTGTGACTATTGTTCAAAAAGTTATACACCTTACATTATCATATATCAAAGATACGGTAGCCATACATACTGTCTTTAGATTATATTTATTTTTAAAACAGATGTGTAACTATATATTGGTTTTTTAATAGTTCATAAATTACGTCATGTCAAGACTTTCCCCCAATTTTCGTAAATTCCCTCCCCCTCTCTCTTTTATCAACAATTGTCAGGACAATACTTCAGGGATCCCCTTGCTTATTCCCCCCCCCCCCCCACGTCTTTTCTAAAAAGTATTAGCATGTAAAAAATATTTACCAGATATTTTTATATTTCGAAATAAAGATTATCGAAACTATTTAAGTGGTGCTTAAAATCAGCATTGTTTGACGTCACCTTTTGTCAAACCCTCTCTCCAGGACTGTCAAATAAATTTATACACTCTCCCCTAATTGTTGACCTAATTTATGGACAGCCCCAAATGGAATAAACAAGAAAACAGGCTGGAAGACATACATATGTTATGTACTTAAGAACAGACTAGGCCATAAAATAGACTTCCACTGATAGCAAGTACGCATTAACAGCAATCATACACAGGGAGAAAATACTCCTAGAGAAAAATATTGGAACAAAAAATTAAAAGGCGTAGAGAATTGACTTTATTGTACTTGGATTAACCAATACTTACTCCGCCCCTCTCAATGAACTGTACACAGCCTGCCGAGAGTACCGTTCAGAGTGTACATAACTGTATCTTGACGAATATCCGAAAATCCACATTGTGAACAAGACGCAATCGGAACTTTAACCCCTTGAGCACATAACGAACGGCTCAACCACTACACAAAGGAAGTCTCCAACTCCTGGAGAATAACATTAGAGAATGGCCTTAAATAGCAGACAGGAACTACAAAGATACGTTTTAAATCATTAAAAATATAAAAGAACATGTTCGCTCAGTGAACGAATCGGTTTGTCGTGTTTGACGCTGAATGTTAATTTTTGGTAGTCGGAAATGATTTTCAACTAAAACTGCAGCTCCATTCAATGATTAACAAAAAAAATAGCATTCTTGTTAAATCTGATGTAATGTGAAGTTTGCCAGCGGCATACAAGAAACGTGAGCTAATGCTTGTGCCAAACAACTTTGAAAAACCACGTTTATCTTATATGTCCAAAAAGTAATGAAGATTACTCAAAAAGGCATATATCGTGTCGATTCACTATGTTAATAGAAAGCTTGTTTTGGCCTCAACCTTGAAGAAAACGAAAAGAAAGCTTTATTTTACAAAACGAGTGGGTGGTGTGGGGGTGTGTGTTTACGTGAGAAACTAGCGAAAAGTAACATCTTTTGTTTTGCTGTAATACAGGCGCTTATTGGTTTGTGAACTGGCAATGAGAAGTTGCTTTCTAAAGACCTTATACTTTAAATCAGCAAACAAAACAGGAAAGGGGGTGTCTGAAATATTTTGACTGGAGAACGATGACATAAGTTGACGTCAACAATATCATTTTCTATACACCATATAGACTAGGCCTCCGAGTAGAAGGTTTCTTTAATAGACATTGCATTAAGCTGAAGTCTCCTGAGTATGAAAGAACGCGACGCGAAGCAACCTCACTGTACATAGGAAGCAAGAGCAAATCGCTCGTAATTTCTGGGGACAGTGACAAAGAAATATAACATATTCAATTAAATTTGGAAACAAATTTGTATAACAATTTTAAGGGGGAATGCAATTTTTTTCTTATTTCTACTGCCCTAAAAAATGGGGGGGGGGGGGTTGACAATTAAGCAGGGCATTAACGGTTATATATGTTATTATACATATGTACAAGAGGTATGTGAAGTAAGGATAAACATATAACTCATAAAAAAGCCATAAAAATAAATCAGTGCAAAGATGACATACTTATGTATGTTCCATGGAGAACATAAGAAAATGATCGCTATTTTACATGACGGTGAAATCATGGAAGACAAAAATAATATTATGCACGTAAATAATACAACTTTCCAGTGTCAGCTTTTTCAGCGGCGTGCAACAGGAAATATCAGCATGCCTACTCTTTGTCATGTTATGGTAGTAGAGACCTTTGGGGGGAATGGGGATTTTCGGACATAATTAAGCAGGTGACATTACGAAGCAATGTTTACGCAATTATTATACCAATGTGACAGGCCTTTTTGTCTTCTGTGTTTCTTACAAGCCGCAGCATCTCTGCTTTCAAATAAATCTGGTCAAAGGTATATTTTCCTTTGCTAACCACGTCCTTATATCTTTGGAACTTAATGCAACTGTGGTTCTGTTTTCGTGAGCTATAAAATTATGATAGGATGCATTATTCATGACCACACATGAAATTCTATCCAATGTTGGGAGAACAGTGTTCACTATTCATTCTCTGAAAATGTGTTTCAGTGTGGTAATCCCTAGTGTCTGCGGTCTTTGAAAAATATCTACGTCTTTGGGAAATCCATTTTCTTTACCTCATGCATACGATAGAAGGCGTTGCTCTTTGCTGCTTGGAAATATTCTCTACATTCTGTCAAATAGTTGACATTCTGTTTTTCATGGGTGCACGAGACCTAAACATTTGAGAACCCCGGGTTTTTCAAATATTAAGCATATCTCATATAATCACGATCAGTCAACTGTAATTAAAACCAAAAGTTAGGCACAATGTCATGACAGCTACTTACTTATGACTTATTGTGACATTTATTGCATTTATTTCAAGACAAAGTCATAGATGGGGTCATAAAAAAGTATGTGTATGTTGGCGCCGTGAATTGCCAGGCCTCCTTTCGAATGATAATAACTCTCAACAGGCAATACAAAGAGTGGTTCCCTATTGCGGTGGAGTCTGTGGAGCAGACATTATCAGCGATAATTCCAGGGAAGGAGGCATAATTATATACACAGATGGATCGGTTTTTAGGAACGTGCGTATAGCTTGGGCCTGCACAGCCCAATCTGTAAGGAAGAATATCAAAGAGGAGAGCGATGCATTTGTAGTGACTATGGAGATACCAATGCTTTGAACTGGATGAGTACACAGAGGACAAATAGCTGCATCAGTGGTGACTCGATGAACATGATCAGAAAAAAAATACAAATGGGTTGTATTTGGCAACAGTGGCTTGACGTAGTTAAGAGGTCGAAGTTGGAATGTGTCACAATCATTTACGTGTCTGGTCATGTGGACGACTTACAATAGGACAATAGCCGTTCAAGCCAGCCAATCCGCTATCTAATCAGAGAGCCGATTCGATCTCTATCTATCACGAGAAAGCCGATAGGCTTGCTTATACTTGTATTTTGCCCAGCGGTAGAGCGTAATCTTCATAAAAAAAAAAAAAAGGAACTGGAATGGAAATGCGGCGTAACCAGAGATGGGTGCTACCATAGGTTTAGGAAAATGCTTGTAAATCAACAAAGCACTGAAGCTGTCAGTTATCGTGTAATGGTGGATACACTCAAATGGATATCGCAGCACCTACGACGTGTCAAGGCGA
This sequence comes from Meghimatium bilineatum, assembly GCA_034231615.1. Taxonomy (NCBI): domain Eukaryota; kingdom Metazoa; phylum Mollusca; class Gastropoda; order Stylommatophora; family Philomycidae; genus Meghimatium; species Meghimatium bilineatum. Next base: position 19,698,225 of record CM067315.1, read on the forward strand.
TATTCTGGATAGACGATCTCATCATAAAAAACGGACGTTATTGAGAATTTGACGATCGATCGATATATTTTTCTTTATGAACAGGGTAGTAGATGGTATAGCCTCATGGACAAATATATATACACAACAATAGAAGAAAGGTCAGGAGAAAGAATAGTGAACCTGTTAAAACAGAGTAAACATTCGAATTAATTGAAAATACAACAATATTACCTCTAAACTCTACCATTTGTTTATGTGACCTTTGTACAATGGTCAGAGGTAAAAGGGTAGCCAATCATGTGAATGGTCAGCTTTGCGGTACTATAAGACATTGATCACCAACTTTTAAGATTATTCGCGTTCCACAGCACTATGCTCAGGACCTCATTAGTAATCGTGCCAAATTTCAATCCGTATCCGTCATGTGGTTTATGAATCCATAGCGAACATACAAAACGGGCTTGTTCGTTTATATATATATATATATGCACAATTATTTTCCTAACTATGTTATTATAGTGCAAAAACGTATATTTAACGCTTTTATAACACCTATCGCATATTTAAAATTTCATCCAAATTTTATCCAATACTTTTTCAAGTATATATTTTTCCCGTGTGCACAAATTTCGAAACGAACTATAGCAGAGTTTGACATTAAAAACAAGACCTAGACATGGTACATCTATAACAAATCTATAGCTGCCATTAACAAGCCTAGGGTATTCATTCGTTGCTTTGCATGTGAACTATGCTTTGTATTCAAGTATTATGTTCTCTGTTTCCTTAAGAGAAAATATCAGATGAAATGTTACAATTACAATGTCACGCGTGTTTCCGTGATTTTCTAGACAATATCCTGATAATTAAGAAGAGTAATGTTATCGACCAGGCTGCATTTAAGCAGAGGAACGTTCTCATTTCTCTCAAACTAATTTCCTGCACAATAAACATTGAATAGCACAAAACTATACTACAAATATTGGTAACTTATCCTATTCAGGACGTAGCTATCAACCCAGCATTTTTTGGCTGTAGTAATTATCTAGACCATATAAATTGCGTTCAGTAGTTTGCCAATGCTTTCTGAGCGGTCGGGATGTTCATGATGTTCCTTGGCCGTTACAGACGCCTCCCCCCCAACCTGTACCACACCGCCACCCCCCTGTACCACGCCGCCACAGAGCCAGACTATAAATATACAAGTTTAAAATTAAATACATAAATTTGCTATTGCATTAACACTCTCTCTCTATCTCTCCCTCCCTCTCTCTCTCTCTCTCTCTCTCGCTAACGCGCACGCACCACACACACACACACACACACACACACACACACACACACACACACACACATATATATATATATATATATATATATATATATATATATATATATATATATATATATATATATATATATATATATTATCACAGATAGATATATAGGCCATCGAGCAGCCACCATCTAGGAAATATATTTCAAGTTTTCTTAAGTAATTCAGTTTCTCTGCATACCTCTTGTCCGTATGTTCCATAACATGCGCGCTCTTTTACCTCCCGTAGATTCATCACAATACTGGATGATGTGTATTTAAACACTAAGGATTAGCCATCAATTCCAGGTCACTCAAATAGAGATGAATTTCCGCACATCGTCTACGGGGCTACTGAATAAGTACTCTCCGCTTGACATTTACTGAACACAAAAATGTTACAAATCAAACTGGATCTAACTGTTTAAAAACTTGCCAACTTTATCCACATGTTAATGCTTCCTTCCAACTATATCTTCCACTTGTCTACTTTATCCACATGTTAATTCCTCCTTCCAACTATATCTCCACCTTGCCTAATTTATCCACATGTTAATTCCTCCTTCCAACTATATCTTCCACGTGCCTAATTTATCCACATCTTAATGCTTTCCTCCCATGTATGGATTTAAAAATACTTCCTGTATACTAGTGTATGCATCTACCAAATAATCTATATCACATTCGTCATAAAATCTATCCTAATTTCTCCCAGGACTTCATGTCTGTGTGTGTATGCACAAAACATACCCATGTGTTGTCAGGGTCCGAAAGGGACGTAAAAAATAGCAACACTGTTTACATTCCATGCATGTGGTAAGAGGCAACTAGGGAAGTTTTGGTGGTGGTGTTTGATGACCCATCCCGTAAAAAGTCTAAGTTGTCCAGAAGTCTTGCTGAAGCCGCACGTGTAAGATAGAAAGGTGCAGATAGCACAGCCAGGTTGTATTCCGTGACACAATTCCTTCAATTCTCTGGACTAAATCCCACTAATTTGCAGAAGTTAAGAGAACTAACGCAAAAAAATACTCAATGTCACATCTCATCGGTTTGCAACTATGTGATACGATTTTGTGTTCAGTTGTAATTGTTCTGCATGGTAAATACTGTACATTAATAATATACTCGCATATAACACCTGGTGATTCTCATTTTTGTTATGTATACGTTCCGTGTGTCAATATGTTTCATATTTTTGTCTGTAATTTTTACCATGCATATTATTTTCCTGATTTCAGTTTCACATTTTTTTTCCAACAGCTGTTTTTATGAAGTCTAGGACACGAGACAAACGGTCACTAAGATACAGTTTATCTCTATTGATCTTTTGTTTCATTTCTACTTCACATTTACTAACTACTAATGATCGTGGCTTTGGTTCTCTTACTATCAATGCTCACCCATATCTACCACCTCCACATCTTATCTATTGCACAAAACCCTGCTCACCTTATCAAATAATACTTTGACCCCACACAAACACACATCATGTGTGACCATCTCTGTATACCTTCAGTGATATTCAGTTTCAATGGTAACATTGGTGAGATTTTCCACGAATACTTCTCAATATCAAGTTTCAATATACAAGGTCCAAAGCGTGCTCTTTAATGTTGCACAATGAGAACATGAACACTTATCATTAAGGCCTACTTTCCCACCCTTTTGGGTGTTATCTAGTCTATCACTCTGCATTAAGGGTCAGAACAGCCAGAGTGAACTCTGCGAGTACTGCTGATAGAACAAGCTATTGATATAACAGTGCAAGGAGACGTTTGAAGAAATAAAAGTTGTCATAGCTGTCAATCCGTTCTGAGCTCTTAATATAGTGTACGTTACATGTACATTCAAACACAGACATGTGTCCAACAGTACTCATTGATATTTGATACAGTTACTGTTATCTGTGTCATCTTTCCACATAAATGTGCTAGCTCTGCATGTGTGCATGTACGGTGTTGTTATTTAAGGAGATAACCACCAAGTATTTCTGCTTTCTTCGGATTCACCAAAGCTAAAAATTAATTACACTGCTGACCAATGTTATTCAATTAATTTTTCGTAGCTTGGACTTGTTTTCTTTTTAATCCCTGGCAGTTTACCAGGATTTTATCTGCATATGAGATGGTTCTGCCATTTCCCATAAGTTGCTCACCTTAACCTTCATAATATAAATATTAACAATCACAGAAGCTAAAAGTGAAACCTCCAACTATTGTTGTCGGATGAGATGGCCAACTGCCACACCTCATTACTATATTCCTATGAAACTAGACAGAAAATCTAGTTGAGAGAAGGGTTTATTCCAATATTTGAGCATGCAAAAGATGCAAAGTGGTTCTGTTATAAACGTCCTCCAAATCAATGAACATTGCACGCGTCTCCATATGTGCATGGAAGCCCTCATAAACATCTTGAACAATGACACCTGCATTACACAATAACTCTTGTATATGAGAGATATCGCACTTCAGCCCAGCATATAACGTATTTATTTTTGTGTGTGCATTACAATCTATCTTCGATGTGACGGCCCCGTATAAATAACAATGGACTAAAGATCACCTCCGCCCAACAGTACCTTGTCTGATGTTTATAAGAGTCCGTGTCGTGTTTTGCCAGTTGTATGTTATATTGTCATGATGTCATATTCTAATGTGAACCATCACTAAATGTATCTTATTTCTGGCGATATCTTCTACAAGTCTAGACTCATGATGATAATCAGTCATGTGCTACATGAGACAAATATCTCTATTAGTGATGCCTGCGATCTATCTATCTATCTATATATCTGTCTGTCTGTCTATCTATATATCGGACTGTCTGCCTGCCTGTCTGTCAATTCGCTAAACCCTTTATTGCCTTTCAGCGCCAGGGGTAGAAGAGTTATCTGGAGATGGCCCTCGTGTGTGCTAAGTATAATGTGGAATTTGTCGCCTCTTTCATTTCGGTGGTCCATTGTTTTCGAGGTCGGCCTCTAGGTCTGCCTTCACTGTATCCGTGTAGCATTGCCTGCTGTGGTATGATGTCTGGTGGTAGTCTGCTGATGTAAGTGATGTCTGCATGTTGATGACATACACCAGTCTTTGTTACATCAGACACGGGCGTATTTGTGCTATCTATGATAAACATTCTAGTTTGTCTTTTCATTGTAAATTATGTCAAGTTCAACACGGGGCATTAAAGGGTGGCAATTCCCTAAATCTAGCTGTATTTATCTTGGCACAACAATTATTGTCAATATTACTATCTAAAATTCTATATGCATACATTCTATTATCTATATTAATATTTGGGTGGGGTAGGGAGAGAACGTTGTGTATATATTTTCCTTCCCGCTTCGTTTATTTTGCTCCCAGAAATCTTCAATCCAGTTGGCTTTGTGTGTATCTAATGTGTCCATTTTTTTTTATATCGCCTTGTTTATATGACAGAACAGATAGATCGTCCGCAACATCAAGATACTCGAGTTGTTTAATTCCGTTTCCCCGCCCTGCGCCGATGGTAATATATCATTGTAATGGATAGCCTTTCCATTATCTCTGGTACATCGCTGTCAAGGGAGATAAGAGTGGCCCTTACGCAACTGTAACATATACAAGAGACTTAATTCCACATTGTGTCTCATGCAGACATCATTTTGACAACAATCGCTATACAGATAGCACTTTGTTGTTCTACACAGAACATGGATGGGATTGTGTATGAGCTAGCGAGGTTGCTAGTTAACATAATCAACAACAACCTACCTCGTACACATTCACATGTTCAAGAGCTTTTTCGCCAGATAATGGCATGCATACAATTTAAATTACGCTATATACCTCTGAGGTTTTTGTTAACGGAACCACAACCTCTATTATTGATATTAGTAATACCCGTGTGTTATCGGTGCTCGAAATGAGAGCAAATATTAGTGACGCTGTTACCTGTCATGTTCATCAAGAGTCAACTATGCAAGAGATTGTGGGGGGGGGGTGTGGTCGAATGTGTCAGGTGGAAAGACGCAACTATCGCAGTCAAGCTGTACACAAGACACACAGCATTCAGAACATCTTGCTAATAGTCATAAGTTTGATCATGAACACTGAAGAAGACGTTGATGGTAAAAAAAAACTCTGATATAACAAATTGGACCAAGTCCTGGGTTGAGGAGAGGCCATCTCAAAATACAAAGTACTTTCTTATTATAATAATGCATACTAATAGCTTCCATAACTCCCGAATAGTAGAAGGGAAGTATACATTATACACGCCTTATACGCTATAGCAAGGGACATCTGCAAACGATTGATGTCATTTCAGCAGTTTCAAGATAGCATACTTGTCTAAAACGACCAAGGTGTTCATTTATTGGAAAATGTGTATGTCATCATTTAATTCATCCATGTGCAAACGTAGTGTGTAGGTCCACAAGGGGAGCAAAGAATAGCAACAATGTGACATGAATGCATGTCGTAGAGGTAACTATATGACAACCCCCACCTCGTAGAAAGTCGAAGCCTCTCTCTCTCTCTCTCTCTCTTTTTCTCTTTCTTTCTACACACACAGTGTGACAACAAATGAAAGTGATTAACTGAACACGGAACTCCATGTACACAAACAAGTGGGATAAAATCCGTGGGCACGTATCACAATCGACCGTTTTCAAGACCATAGAGAAAACTGGCAAGACATAACAGGAATGGGTACGACGTGCAGAAAATTTCCGACTGGCTAAAGATGGCGGAAGTTTATTACGACGATGTGTTCCTTATGGAGTCAAAAGCTGAATATATATAAAGATTGTAATTTCAAGACATCAAAGGAGATCGTTCGTTTACTCAAAGCCCTACCAATGTACTTAACATTTTTAACATACATGCGGCTACATCTCGGCGTAATACTGCCATTCTAATAGGATCACTGTAATAAGCATAAGAACATCTTCAAGTTATAATACCACCTCAAATTAAGGTCCAAATTGATCTAGAAAATAATGAACAAGACACATCCTTACCCGGAAACCTTAAAATGTCAACTTTCTCTAACTAATGTAGCTGAAACGCACGAATTTTATAATTCATAATTGATATAACCACACACGAAAACGTGCTTGTCACGGCGCTGTGTGATTTATGCAGGCAGACAGTCAATGCTGTGAAAACGGTTAAAACGCTGTTTACCGTATGTCGTTGAAGGTAAACTAATGAGAGCATCCTATCGTCTTATCTACTTCAAGTACATTTTAAGAAACTCATGATGGCATAAGTGATACGGATTTTTCATTACATGAACTGAGATATGCAAGGAGTGTGTGTGTGGTAGGGGAGGGGATGACCTTAAGAAAGGTAGTAATGAAAAATCAAATCGACATGAAAGAAATGTAAAATATAGTATAGCTTGCAGCAGAGCCGTGGCTTTACAGGCAAATGAAGGAACGTGGATGTTAGGGTGTTCACTCACATCTCAGGCAAGTAGAATACATATAATAAGTAGGGGAAATGATTGAAGCATAACTCCCACCCTCACAACATTCATTAGGTTTGCTAATTATATAAGTATCCTCTAACCAATTTCGTGAATTTTACATTTTAATTTTTGAGGACGTGTGATTTGCGTAACTCCGAATTGTCACTATTCTATGAGCCTGTTTGGTTCTGTGCAAGCTGTCAAGCCTTTTCCAGTTGAGAAGATCTTTGATAACATATGTCCAGCGTAGTCTTGGTCTGCCTCTTGTTCCCTCCTGGAACCATTCCCTCCATGATTAATCCTTCTAAAACCGTTGTATCCTTGTATATGTTCACAATATCGTTGTGATAAGCCAGTCTTCTTCAATTGTCAGGTCTCTGCGGACATCTGCGTTGGCCGGACATTTTGTCCGTGATATCCATATTTTATATATCATTCCATTTTTAAATGCCAATATTTTCTTTTCCACTGCAGATGTCACTACCCACGTCTCACAATCATATATTGGATGTCACTACCCACGTCTCACAATCATATGTTGGATGTCACTACCCACGTCTCACAATCATATGTTGGATGTCATTACCGACGTCTCACAATCATATATTGGATGTCATTACCAACGTCTCACAACCGAATGTTGGATGTCACTGTCCACGTCTCGTAACCATATGTTGGATGTCATTACCCACGTCTCACAACCGAATGTTGGATGTCATTACCAACGTCTCACAACCGAATGTTGGATGTCATTACCAACGTCTCACAACCGAATGTTGGATGTCATTACCAACGTCTCACAACCGAATGTTGGATGTCACTACCCACGTCTCACAACCATATGTTGGATGTCACTACCCACGTCTCACAACCATATGTTGGATGTCATTACCAACGTCTCACAACCGAATGTTGGATGTCATTGCCCACGTCTCACAATCATATGTTGGATGTCACTGTCCACGTCTCGTAACCATATGTTGGATGTCATTACCCACGTCTCACAATCATATGTTGGATGTCACTGTCCACGTCTCGTAACCATATGTTGGATGCCATTGTACATGTCTCACGACCATGTGTTGCAGCTGGAAAAATGTATAGATTCTTTATTCTGTTGTTTTTCTGTTTGCCTTTCGCCATAGATTTTTCCTCTGTACGTTTTTGTAATGTCATTGTTAATCTCTTTCTTTCTTTATTTGTTCCCTGCTGGGCAATCTCTTATGGTTGTTATGGTTAGCCCGAGCTATTCAAAACTGCTGACATTTTTTAGTTGTTCTTTGTCAATGACTATTGTAGGTTTAAGTTACTTTCTGTTGGTGTGCATTAATTTTATCTTCTTTTGCATTGCAGGTAAATGTTTGAGGCTCACTATGATTGACTTTCATGATATTGACCTGTTGCGCTTCGTGAGATTCGGGGATGGTGTCATCTGCATACCTAATTTATTCTAGAGATTAGAGGTGGTGTTATCTTCATACCTAATTTCTTCTTGAGATTAGGGAGGTGTCATCTTCATACCTAATTTCTTCTTGAGATTAGGGTGATGTCATCTGCATACCTAATTTCTTCTTGAGATTAGGGCGGTGTCATCTACATACCTAATTTCTTCTTGAGATTAGGGCGGTGTCATCTACATACCTAATTTCTTCTTGAGATTAGTGTGGTGTCATCTACATACCTAATTTCTTCTTGAGATTAGGGCGGTGTCATCTACATACCTAATTTCTTCTTGAGATTAGGGTGGTGTCATCTACATACCTAATTTCTTCTTGAGATTAGGGTGGTGTCATCTGCATACCTAATTTCTGGAATATCTCATGTCCTCCTATATTACGGTTGAATCATCACCCTCCCCCTTCTTTAATAAAAAAAAATCTTAAAGAATGTATCTAGACTTCGAGACATCTAATACTTATTACCAATAACAACATAAATAGGTAAAGTACATGTATAGGCAAGACTCTGGCTATTATTATTCTTTGTAGAAATGCCATACTTCATGTTTTATGCTCACTTCTCGCCATGAAAGATATAATATAGGGTGTAGTCAGGATGAAATCCATGCCGCCTACAATTTATATACACAAGTATTTGAATTTTCTCACTCTGGCGGAACTCAACATTTCTGAATGATGCTCTTTCAGGTCTCAAAGGCATGGAAGATTAACTTTTTTGTACTCTGGTCTCTACACGGCGGAACTCTGCCTGTGAGAGTACCACTAATGGCACGTAACTCGGTAGTTTTGAGAAATAATAGACATAGCTCCACAATAATCTACTTTATAAGCAAGACTTTGTGTGCGGGATACATTGTATTGAACATATTACTGTTTATCATTCTGTCAGATATGCATATATGTTCTTGTTATATACTTGCCATCACGGTCATAGCACTGGTGTTCATATTGACATGCTCCATTTAACTGTTGAATCCCTATAATTCTAACGCAGTGTGCTAAAGCTCTCGTAATCAACTCTCTCTTCAACACGTAGTGTCAGGACTCGATTAATGCCTCATCCATTTACATTATATATTTTGATATCCATGACCGTCGTCATACCAGAGACTACTGTAATATAAAACAGATTTGTCGAGTACATCAAACACATGCAGTTCTATCTCTTGCAAGTACAGTACATAATAACCAAAGTACCTTATGATAAGCCGACAAAGATAAGAGATACTGCGTCATGTCTCGTCTCTAACAACATTCTTCTATGGCTGTGAACCTTTTTAATTGGGGGGGGGGGAGAGAAAATCATCCATTTTATTTAAACTTTGTTAGTTTCAATGTTTTTTGACCAAGTGTTGGCCAAATTCGATCCACTAAGTCAGTTTTCTGACCCGGTAGGATGTTCTTTTTAAAAAAGTACTATATGATCTGGCCGCAGTGATAATATAAATACTACATCGTACCACACACACACACACTGCCCCCCCCCAAAAGGTGAGCCATACCAAAAAATTCTGTATCCAGCCCAGCGATCCAACAAAGGTTGTCCACCTCTGCTCTCTAGATGATTAATATATGCCTTATCATCCAACATTATTAACTTTATACGTAGTGTGCGTGGCCCCCTCACTTCATTTTTACCCATTCCTGGAGGTGTATGGTCCACATTGAGAACTACTGGGTTATACAACGAAAAATACACATGATTCACCAGCCATGTTAAATGCAATCATAAACTCCAGTAAATACATCCAGTATGCTGTTATCAAACATATCAGTCATAATTATCAACAATGTGATCAGTTAAAAAGGGAAGTTTTACTGTATATATGATGTGAACATCAGCTAAAGAATTACCTTAGCAGTGATTTGAAGAGACATGTAGTTTATTTTTACAAACAAAACATATGTTCAGTGAAATAGAAACACATTTAAAAATCGGTCCGCACCCAGAATAAAAGGAAACTGTGTGGTTGCTGGTGTAGTTAGATGGAGAATAAACGCATCTAAAAAACCAACTCGCAAAGTCGTCAAGCATGCACCACTAGATGCGATCAATTATTAAAGGATCTAATCAGACACAACATTCATTATCAATAAATTGTTGCAGAAGAATATATGCATATATTTCTCGGAAACACAATTACGGTATAAAAAATAACTGTTTCATTATTTTATATTCCTACTGTTTCTATACATTGCAATGAAGGCTGGTCCTTTTTTCATCTTCTGTTCATTGCAGAAAATTACATCTACACACTGATCGCATAGAATTAAACAATAAACATGGAAATGTAAATTGTTCTGTATTGAAAAGCTGATGGCGTTTTAACACAGTTTATCTATTTATTTATTTTTTTAAACACTGTTATACTGTATTTTTACCGTTAGGGAGTATTGAATGGCTTTCGCCACGGCATGTTCAAGGTGAGTTTCTTAATTTACACTCCAACAGAAAAAAAAACCAGTCCTTACCGGGAATCGAACTTTGGGTGTGACCTCACGGATGTGAGATCAACACTCTAACCTCTACGCCACGCGCCGCATCTTAACGAGTAACATAAAAACAATCATGAATAATTACAGAAGTAAATGTATCATTTTAAACACAATATTATAGAAAGAGCCTTAGAACACCATGGATTATACAAACAACAAGTGAGATGCTGAAAAAACAAGCTTAATAACAAATTGTACATCTATCTAGATAATTTAAACTTTGAATTCAAATAAACACATTTTCTCAGATTTTTCAAGTCGCTAACCAATCAAACTGAATGTTGAAATATTTCATGTTACTGGTAAATTCAAGCAGGACGCATGATGATAAATGAAAATTCAGCTAATTTAAGAATGATTATCTATATTAAAACCCAGACTTTAGTGACCATTTTTTCATAAATATAAAAGTCAGCAATTTGTCACACAAGCAAATAAACACGCAAAATTCATATGCAAAAATACGTGAGACTCCTGGTTGCTTAGTCCATTACAACATTGATTCGATCAATGATCAGTAGTTAAAAGTGAACAGAAATGTCTAATGTAGCCTGTTAAATACTTAGCTAAGTTTAGGTATTTTGTTTATTCGCATACCTGAAATGTCCATAGGTGCTCAGATTACCGCTTCAGTAAATCTCTCAAGGTGTAGCGGCTGACAGTTCCTGTTCTGTGTTGGTTGGGTGTTCTCTCCGTGACACGTCGCTCCTCACTCTCAATTCACGAATTCTAGATACTAAATCATGCTCATTGACCACATTCTCCTATCGTGCTAACTCTGCAGACATATTCTTCAGCGTTAATTCTCAAACTCCTCTTGGATTCTCCTGAAGCAGGACAATTTTCCTACTAGATGTCCAGCAAAGATGTAGTCCAGAATGGAAATACGTTTTCTCTCCGTTTTATTTGCGCCAAGAAAAATTGGTAGCGTATCCTATTCAGGACGTAGCCATCAACACAGCATGTTTGGCTGTAGTGATTGTATAGGCAATATAAATACGTTCAGTAGTTTATCACTGCTTTCTGAACGGTCCGGATTCTCAAATGCTTGTGGCTGGGATCGAACTCGGTACCTTGGCCGTCACACACATTTGCGCCAATGTCCGGACATATTCGCGGGTTATGCATACTAAATGTTTAGCTTCTTTCAACACAAACCTATGAATAAAATCGTATGTTATGATTTATTCAGATGTAATGAAATAGATCCTCTATCATAGAAGTTCCCAAGATTCAGCAATTTATTCATAGCGGATTTTTCGGCACCCTCCACTTTGTCCCCTCATTTCGTGTTTCTATTTGGTTGTTAAGGAAATCATGTTGTGTTAACAAATACTGTTTATTTTTGAAGTGTCGATCTGCGCTACTAGATGGTTCGTTGGAGCTATTTATAACCAAATTGTTATTGTTATTTCTACTTAAAAGAAAACACATCACATTGTGTATAAACTAAAGACATACTGAACTGTCAAGAATGCTAAATTTTTTATATACCCATATCACCATTCTTCAATTATCAACATTCACTCATTGAACAAGAACGAATATATTCTATTGATAACGTATTCATATTAGTTCCTTCTATTGTTATTCTGCGAGTCTTAGCTTTATCTTGACACGAAATTAATGAGGATACCTCAAAAAGTTATAGACATAGTCAAATTATACATTTTATTTTTTAACTATGTAGTAACTGAAAGGAGTCTTTTAATATATCCAAACATTCTTTTATTTGTTTTGTATTTCCTTTTACAGTTAACTGTAGTCCCAGCAATTATCTTGTGCTATTTTGTACCATCAAAATGCCTGCTCTTTGTTTGCTATATCAGATATCACTATCGTAACAAAGCTTTCACTGAGAAAAGTATTATCAAATACCTATTTGAAACATGTACTACACGTTTTAGATTTATACATGAGTAGAAAAGACTGTTTATAAATTTGTTCATACCCACACCAAAACCAAGCCACACATGTTTTAGTTAAATTTAAACAAGAATATACGTGAAAGTAGTTATGTTTTAGAAAGGACAAAACGAAATGACAAAAACATAAAAATTGCGAAAATAAGTTGTATGGCCAGTAATCTTTAAAAGTGGCCAAATTCGAAAACATTTGTCCTAATATGGGCAATATGGCATCCCTTAATGTGTTTCTGATACACGTCCCAAGCTTATGTTTGTTAATTAGATCTCACGAGGACCTGTTTTAGTGTATTCTCTACATGCTAGGAAAACAAGCACCGGATATTAGATTCTCACGGCGGTTCATCTCTCTAAATACGTATGTCAGCAGAACACATATATACAATCAATACGATATGTCACTATAACTGAATACAGAATATAATTAGTTGCCCAATATGATCATCTATTCTAGCCGCTTACAGCGTTCCAATAGGTACAATAATAATGTATATCAACCTGGCACTCACGCAAACTAGTGTATATATATATATATATATATATATATATATATATATATATATATATATATATATATATATATATAATACTACTTATGTCTCATATGTCTGTCCTCATTTGTCTTCAAATGTCATCATCATCATCAACCACGATTGGCTGCAATGGACCTCCTCATCCTGTCTTTTGCCTTGGTGGTACACTCTGACAGATTATATAATGTCCATTCCGTGATGTTGCCCTCCCACTTGTGTACCTGCCTACCTCTTGCTCGCGGTGACCCCTCAGCCCAACCCTACCTTTCGAGTCAAGTAAGCTTTTCGTGTCTTAATATTTCAAACATTCTTTTATTCTTTTTGTATTTCCTTTTTCAGTTTTTGCATACGCAATGTTGTCAGAACATGTGTTTTCTCCTCATTCTATGAAGTTCTCTCTATTTATCTGTGTTCGGTCTCAAATGTCTGCAGATTAGCATGATGTATTCTGGAGAAGGAAATGCTTTGTATCATAGTTTACAGCTAAGTTGAGATATATGGCCCACGCATATCGGCTTCATCAACGTTTCTCGGTCACTTTGACTCTCTATTAGATGGAACAATTCTTTCCATTCAAAATGTAGACACCAATTAATATTGCTTTAAAATCAATATTTTCTTTTTAGTTAACTGTTCAGCCCACGACCCCCACGATGCAACATTCGCGACCCATGGGTAGGGGGAACCCGTGCCATACTTCAAAGAGCTACCATAAACATCACATTCATATTTCACATGACTTAAATATGATCGAATAGTAATGCAGGCAAATAGAATCACGAAGGGAGAATAGGAGAAACTTGAATAATTCATTCATACACCAGTTTCATTAATCTTCAGTTGTAAAACGCAGACACGATTTGCTGGGTTTTAAGTTCGTGACATTCATCTATATATGAACATATTCTGGCAATACGGCTTTAACTAAGATCATAGCTTAGCATTTGACGTTACTGGCGACATTCACAATTTCATATTATTCGTATTAAGAGTTTACTTGCTTTTTTATTATGTGAAGAGACGCAAAGAAGTTAGTTCTTGTTCGATGTGAGTCACTGGTCAATTGTTAAATAAAATTGTTTGCTGTCCAAGTTCGTTAACTAAACCTTTCATAAATCGTCTTCTTCCTCGTTCGCTTTCAGACTTCCACAATGATGACTGACATAGGTAACAGTCAACTCTAGAATGCGAGCAATGCCATCAATATTATTTTATGAAAAGAGAGGATATGGCCAAGTGATTCTCCGTTCTTTATTGCATGTTGATCATGTCTGCAAAAAGTGTTCGGCTGTCAAATGGTTCTTGACATAAGTGCATACATGTTATTCATCTGTTATATCCTGTTCGTAGTCCGAAAATGATCACGTGTTCCTGTCTGGAGAGATGATAGTAGGCGTCATTTGTTTGATCTGGGTGGGTGTTCGCGCTCCCACTTTAATTTGAGTGTGGCTTAAATTGGTCATTTGGCTAGCACCTACGTAGTTCCTGTGTCATATATCATTATCAAATGCCGTCTCCGCAATGAAGGTTGACAATTATGGAATTTCAATATCTATCTTTCGCTTTGGTGGTGCACTCTGCTAGGCTGTAATATATCCATGTCGTTTCCCTCCCACTTGTATCTCTGCCTAACTGTTATTCGCCTCCCCTCAACACTACCCTCAAAGTAAGATCATCAACAAGGTCCGATGTCCTTTAATGTGTCTAAATTACTGTATTTGTTTATTTTTAATTCCTGTAATATTTCTTCTTTTAAAAAAAAAAATACAAAGTGCTGTCGGAACCTCTTTGTTAGTTTTCTCTTTCCATGAAGTTCTCCCTATTGTTCTATATATCTACATCTCAGGCATCAATTATGTATCAAGTTGTGTGCTATTACCCATTTGCCTATTTCATTTTGTTGTAATAGCCCACCTTCATTGGCACGTTTGTCTGCAGCTTCATTTCCCGGGATGTTGCAATGTGCTGTTATCCATTAGATTGTGCACCTCTTGCAACACTGGGATAGCTTCTCATGTGCATCCAATAGTGGACAATAGTGAACAAGTATCAGTGTTTCGTATAATGGGCCGTATAAGCCCCCCCCCCCCCCCCACCCTGGAGGTCACGATGATTTTAAGGTGGCGGATAGATAAAAATATTGAAATGGCGAATGACTGATTGATTGCGTCGCTTCTAGGACACGTACATCAATATCCATAGGAAATCAGTCGGAAGTTTACGCTAGACCTGTGAATTACATTCGGCGTACAGAAGGATTGTTGTGCAATGTTTAGTAACTACCGTCTTTTTCTATTTTGATCGATCCCTAACTCATGCAAATAAGCAGGATATGGTCCAGCGAACGGAATTTGTCATATTTACAACTGCGATATCTGTGCCTTTTATTCTGACACATCCGACTTCAGAATTGCTTATGGATTACTTTGGCCCTCTCTGCTGAGATGGAATAGGCAAGTACACCACCTCCTCTCTAAAATAACCTTTATAGCATCTTACAACATGCATGGCACTTCCGTGTTGCTCTGTTCCACGTGTGAACATGAGCAACACACAGGCGAGTAGTTATCTTATAACAAGATGTCGAATTTCTTTCAGTCCTGCATACCACTAGATGATGATTATAATTGGCCCGCTGAAACATAGTGCCCATCTCTGATGTCAAATATTGATTCGCAGTTTGATTTAACCTGCCTACTACGCAAGATATTTACCATCTTTTATTACAGTGCTTTAGCCATCTTATGCCATGTACTAATTTTGCTGGCATGAATATTCATTAAGCTTATACTTTCGCTATTACAGTACAGGTCTGCGTACATTTACACTGCTGAATTCATATCGGTCGGAGTTTTAACGAAAATGTCTTTTGTTGGTCTTGTACACTAAAAGTTCGTATGTGCTGTTCCCATTACTTTTAAAAGAAGTGATTAAGCTACTGCATTCGATTAATTGTGTATGAGTTTCGGATTATATTTTTCCGTAACATCTTCGGTTATCTTTGCCAGTACATGAACCAGTCCGGTAGATTAAAGTAATAAGGAAATGGATTGCTAAAAGATTCGTTTGACATGTATGGATGAATGTAACAATGACACAAGACAGGAAAAACAGACGTCGAGCAGTCACAGAAGAATAGCAATCCAATGTGAGATAAAAATGAATAAGGCGAAAACAGGAAAAACAATTCCATCAGCGCTAATGTATTCGCCGATCATGACTGAAAGGACATTACTTCTCCATTACCATTCTTCATGAATATAACAACTTGTTTCGGCTCAATATGATGGGGGTTTATAATTTGGTAAAATGTATAAATACAGCGAGATCCAAAATCTATATCTAAATGCACACAAAAACAAAAATTATGACAACAGGCAAACCAAAGATAAACTGATAATCAACATAGGCAATATAGAACTAGAATGTGTAAACAAATTCGAATATCTGGGAGCAAATATAAACAGTTCCGGAGATTGTTCAGTTTCAGAGTGTTCGAGATTAGAAGACTGGCAATTGCAACACTCTAACACAAATGAGAAGACTGTGGCAAAGTAGTAATAACATCACTAAAGTAACCCTTTTAAGATCATGTGTTTTCCCATTGGCAACATATGGATTTTAAATTGGACTTTAAATAAGACAATATCCAAAAGAATAAATTCATATGAAAAGAAGTGCTACAGAAAGATCCTACGAATATCATGGACAGACAAAATAACTTTTGAAACTAAATGAATGGTGGCTTCTAAATACCCCATATGAAGGAAGCTGCAGTATTGTGGATACTTAAAAGAGACATGAAAATATCGAAGGGCTGATTCTGGAGGGCATAGCAACAGGTGAGAGAAGAAGATGGACCAAAAAGACGATGGACCAACGACATCGAAAATGTATACAGGTGTCTCTGGCCGATGCAGGCCTGCTTGTCCGAGACGGTGAGGAGTTCAAAGTATCCACGATGAAGACAACGATCTGGAAAGAATGTCACTATATATATATATATTGTCGAACGATATGTGATCCGCAAAATGTAACTGTGTTTTGCATAAGTAACTGTTGGTGACTGTTTAGCGAACTTTTGTGAACGCGTTGGTGCAGCTGTGTAAGCAATTCAACTTTGTCTTAGTTGTCTGCTGTTCATATTGCGCGTGAAGTCAGATGGTGTCCAAACAAAACCGAACCGGTGTGTATATATACCGATACATATATTATTTATTTCTCTCTCTCTCTCTCTCTCTCTCTCTGTGTGTGTGTGTGTGCGTGTTTGTGTGTTCTTTACTGTGCACTGAAGACATTGTTATAGGCTACCGCTACAGCATGCACTCAGAACGCCGCTGTCGTTGCTCTCAGAAAATGTGTTATATAGACACCATCACATCCACAACAGATGAAAGTGACGACTTAGAATCGTTAAACCTTAGCATCTAATGTAGATGTGTGCTTGGGAAACTGAAGGAACCGGAGCTCAGCCAGGTACATATATTTTGAAGAACACATTCAGATGACTATTAAGGTTCTAGACAAATTTGCAAAGATATAAACTTACTTTATGGCGACCATACAATACGAGATATGCTCAGCTTCGTCAACTAATACAAATATCGTTTTACCGTATCATGATGCTCGATTTAGATCAAATGTCCAGGGATGGATATATCTGTGTGTGTGTGTGTGTGTGCATTTTTGAGACCCCCAGGAATTATGAGCGATGAGCTCTTACTTCCTATGTGCAATGGAAGGTTTCTGAGCTTTCTTTCATACCCAGGCGACTACACCGATCTGGCATAGTGCAATGCCTATTGGATGAGCATTTTACTCAGGGGTGGGGTAACATGCTGACAGTTATGGGGGAAAAAAATCGGCATGGGGTCTACGGGGCAAAAACGTGTGGAAACCACTGTTCTTACTTCTGTCATACTTTTAAGGTTTTCATTTTCTTCTTCTTCTTCTTCTTCGTTCATTCTCAAACTCCTGCAGATTAGCAGGATGTAGTCCGGAGAACGGAATGAATTGTGTCATGGTTTACAGCATTGCTGCGATATCTGCGCCTTTCGGCCTGACACATCCGACTTCAGCGTGGCTTTTGGGTCACTGACCCTATATGGGATGAGACAGCCAGCTCCATCCCATAACCTCCATAGTCGTCTCTTACGACATGCATGGAAGGTAAACAGTGTTGCTATTCTTTGCTCCCCTTTTGGGCCCGGCAACACACAGGCGAAGGTTTTCATTTGAAAACTCTCGTATTTTCTCTTCCGAAGTGCTCTTTTAATGTGCAAAAAGGTATAACATTCGACTTTTTTAATGAAAAGCAGAACATATATAAGATATATTAATGAAAAATAGACATATAACATTGGAGTTTATTTATTTATTTAAATGCTAGCCCACATTTAACATCATCAGTTCACTCCATTGACTAGCGCGGTGATCAAATCTGATTCTCAGTCTATGTTTCGAAAGATTAAAACCGTTTGGTGTTGATATGAGAGTCAAATAACCCTATTTGTCTCCATGTAAGACTTGTTTTATTGTAGTCATTGTTTGTCCTGATGAAGGCTTTATAGTCGAAACGTCGTCTGTCTCTGTATCTCGTTGTTAAGTTGTTTTATGTTTCATTTTGGTAACACACCTACCTATTTTTGTATTTCTTGACATTTTGCCCTGTGTTACCCCAGCCACCTACTTCCTGTTTAGGGTTGTTACCCTACACTGGTTGATTTATCCCGCAATCTGTAACTGCTTCCAACAGCCTGTGTATTGCATGGTTCTACTGTTCACAGCATGTTGGAAGTCCCGATAATGAAGAGAACAAATACACTTGAATCTAACACTGACAGTTCTTCATCCCATGTATTATGTCAGCACAGAGGACTATTCTAGAAAGGACTTGCTTAAGCCTCTTTTTGTGGCGCCTGTGCATGTTCACGTGTATCTAGAAGTCTGTGGTAATAATACACTCTATATATATATACACTCTGTGGCCCTTGTTTGCGTAACGGTGTCACGGTAGATTAGTTCTCTGGAGATGGCCTTCCTTTGTGCTGTTTGTAAGCTTTTTCCTGTGACTTCTTTGATTTCTGTGATCCATCTTTTACATGGCCTGCGTCTGGCTCTATAGCCGTTATGTCTATGTGTCATGGCCATCTGTGGCACGCTGTCTGTTGGTAGTCTGGAAGCGTGTGAAAACCACTTGATCTGTTGTCTTTTGATGCGTTCCCATACTGGTATTGTTTTGGTTATCTGTCTGATGTTATCGTTTCTAATTCTATCTCTTACTGACACTCCGAGTAGACATGTCATTTTGCCGTCACTATTTTTCTTTTGTCGGGCTGTCATTGTCCAGGTTTAGCACTGGTAGCATAGTGATGGAATAATAATAGTCTTGTATGATGCAACTTTAGTGTCTGTGTTTACATTTTTGTTCTTAAAAATACGTGTCTGGATCTGGTATGTTTTGTTGCATCTATTTTGTATATCTTTACTGTGTTTCCCTTCACTTGATATAATGCTTCCTAAGTAAGTGAACTCCTTTACCTGTTTACGGTGTTTATTATCGGTGAAAATAGTGATATTTCTTTCTTTCTTTGCTATTGCCATTATTTTGGTCTTTTCAATATTAATCTTCATGTTGATTCTGTTCATATGTCCTTGCAATTGGTCTTCTGATGTCGCTATTAGTACTTGGTCGTCTGCAAAGAGTAGTTCTTTCAATTTGTCTTTCAGTAATATCTTCTTCGTTGGTACTTGTTAGTTTACAGATGTGGTCGATATATGTTATAAAATGTAGAGGGGATATGACACACTAATTCTACTATATAACTAAGTTTCAAAGTATTTTTAAACACAATTGCAAATTTGAGAGATTTCTACCACGCCTTAGTTGTTCACTATCTAATGTATGTGTTAATTTCCAGCAATTAAAAAAAAAAATTACGCCATGCTTATTTCGCTTGCGAAAGAGGAACACCAACATGCAGTTGACTTAATACGATGTCCTACATCTTGTTATGAATAGCGAAACATGATATGCTAACGTACTATTGTGTTGACTGTGAGGCGGATCTGAATAAGCATGTGTTTATGAAATGGTAAGACCATGAGGAAGTAAGACCAGTGGATTGACCATGATCTTGTCCCAAACTTTAAATCATTCGAGCAGGTTCTGTTTTACCGTACCACTTTATATGTTGTTTTGGATGTTTGTGTTCAGTGGAGTTTACATGGATGTGCAAATTTGTGTATCCGGATAAACTAGATTCACATTTCTCAATCATTGGAGAGACATGCTCAAATGGCAATATGAAATACTTTTCTTAATAAACCGATCCATGTTTGCTGTCTAATTCCTGCTGTCACGTGACGACATAAGTCGATGATTATTTTAAATGTGTACCTATTATTGGTAATTTAAAGGCATTTAGAAAAAAAATGCAAGGAAGTGTAATGATGTGGCAACAAACAAGTTGTGAAATTTTTTTACGATATATATGAAAATCATTGATATATGACAGACTTCCGCCTCAACTGGGGAATGAGCCCACGTCCACAGAGCTCTTATTGTCTGACCTCCGTGAAAAGAAAGATGGACAGTAATGCGTAACGTTTCTGGGAGCATTCATTTTTCTCTATCCTGTATCTCCGTGATAAATAACCTAGTCACATTTTGCGTGTGTTTGTGTTATATCTGATTACAAGCAGGAATGATGTTGGGGAGAAATGTAACACGCGTTTCATAGACTAAATCATATGGAGCTTTAGAAACGGAAATAATATCCTATAATAATAACAATAATAATAATACGATCATATAAACCGACAGGACTGATGATAACCATCCAATCGTAGGAGAAACTCCCAACACGAAATTTTGGCTACTTAATGGAACTGACTCGTGTTTAGTCTCACTTGTACCAGTCGAGACGATATTTGTAATATATACGTCAGACTGCTCGCTTGCCCTCAACGTCTCTCTGACACGCACCATACAGATTATCATCATCGTGCACATAGTACAGTGTCTTCAGCACAAACTTCCCACTTTCTCTGTTGTTGACAAGTGTATCCAATTTTCATGACTAGTATTTGCTTTTTCTTTGGGACAGAGAACATTGCCAGAGCTACACTCTGATTTCTAATAGATAACTGCTTAGATATTGTCACAAAGATAAATGTTAACAGTCTTCATGTAGTTTATCTCTATGAACAGCCATTATTAAGACTGTCCTAATCAGGTGTATCCAACCATGATCAACTTTACATTAAAAAATAAGACCTGCGTGCAAACTTATTGGCTGTGTGGCTTATAAACCGTGTCACAACTTATTGGCTGATTTCATTGAACATATTTTTTTCATTGGTCACTTTTTATAGCCAGCAAATTAAAAATACGATTCATTTTCTTTTATTTATTTCTTGATAAAGGTCCCTATTAAAACGTAACGTAGAAAAAGTCATTGTTCCTTTGTTATTGTTCATTTACAATATGTTACATTTAGTGTATTTGTTATTTATTAGTAACCGTAACACTCGTAGTGTTATACCATTGATAATATGTTCATGCCAGGCTTAATTATTCTGTAATCTCTATCATGAATGTTGTTGTTGTACAGAGGGTATTTTGATAGTTTGAGGTGATAGGAGCCCAAGCATATATTTCATTGTTACTAGCATGGCTACTGTGACATTAACGATAGCACTTCTGCTACACTCAAACATGGACCCATTTCATCAGTACCAGTTAGAATTATGAGACTATACAAATCTCGGTTCCGTGGAAATATATGTTCAGTATAAATTCTATATTTTATGTGGAGACATAACATAACGGCAGTATGTTATCGCCAGAAGCGTGTTTTCTAATGTACACATTTTCCTAATCGACTCCAGCTCTGAGAGTATGATAGGCAGATGCCAGGAAATCTTAGTAGCCTGCTCTTTAAGAACTCTGTGTCGGAAACTTGAAAGGACTCGGCGTATTGAGCTGTCATGAAATAGCATAAAGGGCGACCTTTAAATCAGTGGTTCTTAAATTGTGACTTTTAACCCAACAGCGGAGCTGGGAGCGGGGGAAGAGAGAGAGAGAGAGAGAGAGCCCCACACGGATTGTATGAGTAGGCCACACAAAAGCCATTAAAATTTATTTTAATTAAAATAATAAAACAAAAATAAGAGTTTCTAAATTCCAGGATAGAAGCGACTAAGAGGGAAATCAGTTGCGATCATTTCCAGTAAAGTGTGTAAGGATCGGTGTGTTAAATATAGTTACTGTGTTGTATTTTTACTTCTTAAAGATTAATGTTATATCAGTGGATTAACTCTCCATGTTGTTGGTAGCATTTCGTGTTCAGACTAACAACGCCGATCAACGCAACATTTTTGTTGTGGTGATTTCTAAGCAATATTTTATGTTTAGTGTGTTGCCACTGCTTTCTGCGCGTTGTAATATGCAAACGCGGTGAGATTGAACCTGATACCTTGGCCGCCCGCAGAGACAGCAATTAAATATAATGTGTAAGTCTCTAACTTCTCCAGATTAGCAGGATGCAGTCCGGAGAACGCAATACTTTGTGTCACGTTTTACAGATAAACTTCGATACATGCACCTTTCTACCTGACTCATCCAACTTCAGCCTATGTATGAGTCACTTCGATCGTCAATAAAATTGGACATTCTTTGGACATTCCATCCAAAAAACGTCCTTATTCGCACTAATACAACACATGGAGGTAACAGTGTCGCTATTTTTTGCCCCACCCCATTCAGTCCACTGTAACACAAAGACAAATAGTATTTACAATAAGCTGAATTTTAGGATACTGCTAATAATAGAGTGTGCAGTTTTCACACAGAGCAGTGGTGGAGAGTCGGTATTTAGTGAATAATCCGGACCATCATTTGCTCATAACAATAATGTATTATTACACATTTCCTACAGAATACATCCTTCTTCACAACTACGTTGCACTTTCTTCTATTTCACATTTAATTCACCCTAACTCAATCAGTACAGAGCTATAGCGCCGCCCCCCGTCTATATCTTGTATATCATTACACCTGTCATATCAACTATAATACATCGTGTATATCATTATACCTGTCCTATCATATATCATACATAGTGTATATCGTTCCAAACGTTATAAGATATATGTATATATCCATGTATATGCACTGGTCCTATATATAACATTCAATTTAGTGTATATCATTACTCCCATTCTTCTATCATATACAACATTTTGTATATCATACACCAGTACTTTCATACTACTCGTTCTTGTATCGCATATCGTACATCCTGTATATCATCTCATCCGTTGTATCATAAAACAGCGTATATATCATTTCACCAGTCATATATGTATTACATCTTGTACATCAATAACAACAGATGTTCATCCACCACAGGTATGACTTCATATTTAGTCAGCACATAATTCATATCATTTAGTTACACAATTGAAAGTTTAAAATAAATATCATTTCTCAATACCAGTTGTTTTTTTTTTTAACTGAATGGCTGCTTGCAACGATGCACTTGCAAAATATTTCAGTTGCCAAGAGCGCAATCTGTTATTTCCCAAGAAAAGCAAACACCATTTGTCGGCAGTAAAAAACGTATTCCAATACATGAGAGGGTTAATATATCAGTAGAAGCTCTCTCGGCAACCGCAAGCAAAGTAAAAGCAATTATTTATCACGTACTCACTTGGCTAAAGTGGGGGGATGGGGTTTGCAAAAGTGATTACCCCAGTCAACAAATAAGACGAGAAATAGAACAGACTGCTTTTAAGCAAGTTTTTCTTTTCATACCTGTACATAACAAAGATTTGATTTCCACGTGTGCTCTTATCGGTATAGAAAATGAAATGAAGTGTCTAGTTTTATATAAAGATTTAGTTCGTTGTAATCGATGTTGCCTTGGCACTTACATTGCCGTCGTCTCCACTTTTTGTGTGTTTCAAATGTATCATGGTTTCACAATAAACTTATTTCCTGTTATTCTCATCGCAATGTATGGGTCCCCCCCCCCCCCGTTTTATTGATGTTTTGTTATAAACATAATTTCCACTTGCCTATTAAATGGTAGTAATAAGGCTATTAGACTTATGTAGTTGTTCTCATTAATGAAATATATCCAGTGATGTGTTAAAATATAAATTGTCACAATAATTTAATATCGTTTCAAAGAGTGAAATATGAAAAGTGACCTCACAATTATAAACTGTTTCCTCACAACAAACATACACTGTAAGCGGTAAAAGTGTTATTGTGATTGTACATAATGGAAATGGAGAGCATTCCTCTTTAGCACCACATCGCATAATCACGAACCTAGTCTCTCTTGAGAAAAAGTCACCACACAGCACTGGTCACATTTAAAAAAAATATTTTTGGCCACAGCGTGCAATACATTTGTTATTCTTGTTCTTTCCTGTATTATTCATGTCTACAGATATGTTATTTGGTTGCTTAGTTTAGTAGGTATCTAATCAATACGTTGCTAAGTACATTACTTACTTAGCAATTTGTTTAGTCAT
The DNA here is from genome assembly GCA_034231615.1 of Meghimatium bilineatum. NCBI lineage: Eukaryota > Metazoa > Mollusca > Gastropoda > Stylommatophora > Philomycidae > Meghimatium > Meghimatium bilineatum. Next base: position 19,722,937 of record CM067315.1, read on the forward strand.
TAATTTTTTACTTCGCAATTTTCTTAGTTCATAAGTTTATAACTATCTTATTTACTTGGTTATCCATTTAATCAGTTCGTTAACTGAACCACTTATCCATAAACGCTCAGATCCTCTTACAATATACATATGAGAATATAGTGGCTAACACCTCCTACTCTCTTGTTATTTCATACAAAACAGCAATGTGCACTACCAAATCAGCTGGAATTCAACACTCAACGGGATAATTTCAATAACCATCTTAACTGGAAATTGATTGTTTGCTATTCGTGGGAACTTCAAGAACCAGTCATCAAAGACATTTTCTTTGATCTGTTGCGTGTGTACCCAACCTCAAACGCTAATACTGCTCTGCAACGAATATGATGTCAAAAGGGAAAAAGTATCTGACGCTTAAATTGTTCAGGATTTATGTTGAGCAAACAGGTGATATATTTAGACTAATATAAATTTAATCTTTCAATCAATTTCTAGCAATATGGGAAATACGAGAAATCTTGACTATTCCGGTGGAAAGTGAACCCCAAAGGAAATTAAATCTATACACAAGATCTTTTGAACGAAATACGAAATGTAGTGCCATATATTGTGTGAGTTTGTTCTGATGTCACTTAAGATGGGTTTGACGTTAGCGATAAATCAATAGTTTATTCAAATGTTTGTTGCGGGAAACCGTTTATAACTACAGCATTTCAGTGCGGTTGTGATCGTATGTAAGGGCTGTCTGTAGCGTCAGTTACGTTTTAAAGGAGTCTTTGATATCCCTGAAGACACGTAGTTCCTATTTCAGTGTTATTTTTCCATTTCCAGGCTGATCACACATTCTCTGCCTACATTACAAATCTTTTTTAGATGCAAACTTTCTCAAAAACTGGAGCACGTTCTATCACAACAAATCAAGAAACTGTTCAGAGATACAATATGACTACTGTATCATCAATATAGCTAAACCGTCTACATGACTACTGTATCAAGATTGTGCGGTATATTTTCTCAGTATGAAGCAAGTCCTCGAAACGTCGCCCCCCCCCTTAAATGGTTTTTCTTCAACGAGCCGCCCCAACAATGTAATTTAATTGGTGCCGCCTCTCTGCATCATAATAGCACGACACGGATATGTACAGTATCATCAGTATAGCTAAACCGTTTACAATATGACTATTGTATCATTAATGTAGCCAAACACTCATACCAACCCTATTAAATTAAATACCCAGTATGACATAGCTTATCTTCTATTACTGGATCTTTAGGTAAGCTTATCTTCTATTGCTGGATCTTTAGGTACTTTTCAGTGACAAACACAGCGGTAACCTCTCTATGCCCTCAACCCCGAGCTAGTTCATGAGCTTTGGGATTTCGAGATTAATTCATTAATCCTTTTTGTACAGTGGCGACACACATTAATTAAACACAGGGTTATTGTTATTCATAATGGATGACTGCATCATGAGTCACGCCGCCAAGGACCAAGCACTGACGTGGATATTTTGCCCTGGTCACACTGAACCGAGGGGAATGTGAGTTTTGCTAAATGGAGGATTAAAGTCTCTTGTCGAAGCACGAACCTTTCAACCTAAGACCGTGAGTCTATGTTGTGTCAGTAGACATTATACTGGGCGAGTGGGGGATAGTAATTACCAATATATGCGCCTGGCGAAACATGTAACAGGACAATGAAATTTGCTGACTGGAAACACGCATATTACATACACATCGACGCTTTTACCACAAGGATAAATGTTCACTGTTAGGGAACACCCTAACTTACTAAAGATGTCTGGGTTGGTGCAATAGAGAATGAGGGGTAAACCCGTATCTCCCCTCCCCATGTCAGGGGCGATGTGTTTGTTGTTCTTCAGACAACACTCAGACAAAAAGTAAACGTAAATGTACGCCAGAACTTTGGGGAACCTCTACATCTAGTTGTACATATCAACATCTCTGAAAGTGATTTCTGTAACTGATATGATGTTTAAAGACTTATCTAACTATATATATTATCAAGTGCATGGTTCTTCTATTGACGAGCGCACTTAGTATTAGTAGTCATTTAGTTACGCCGCACCATTTTTTTTCCTACTCCCCTGTAGCACTTACCATTAGCAGTGATTTATATCCAAAAAAAATATCTGTTCTGAAAGAAGCTACAGGACATAAGCTCAAATAAGATATTTTCCAAATAATAACAGTTTAATCAAAGTAGATGCTGAATGTAATATGACAACTAGTAGATTCTGCGTTCATTCGCGTATGTACATTCAGCAGAATATGGAGAATGAACTACATCGTGTTGTTGTACAACTTTGCTGCGATATCTGCGACTTTGGGCCCGATACACCCGACCATAAAGATAACTGGTGTGTGACAAGAATACTCTTCAGCTTGGCATTTAACGTCGCTTTGACTTTCCTGGGCAGGGGTTCTCAACCTTTACAGACGGCGAGCACCAAACACCTGTAGTTATTTACAGCCCACATGTAGTTGTTGTAGCCCATCTTTAGTTTTTGTAGCCCACATGTAGTTGTAGGCCACGTTTAATTGTTGTAGCCCATGTGTAGTTGTTGTAGGCCACGTGTAGTTGTTACAGCTCACGTGTGGCTGATATAGTCCACATGTAGTTGTTAAGCTCACATGTAGTTATTGCCCACATGCAATTATTATAGCCGACATGAAGTTGTTTATCCCACATATAGTTGTTATAGCCGACATATAGTTATTGTAGCCCACGTGTAGTAGTTGTAACATATGTAGTTGTAGCCCACGTGTAGTAGTTGTAACATATGTAGTTGTAGCCCACGTGTAGTAGTTGTAACATATGTAGTTGTAGCCCACGTGTAGTAGTTGTAACATATGTAGTTGTAGCCCACGTGTAGTAGTTGTAACATATGTAGTTGTAGCCCACGTGTAGTAGTTGTAACATATGTAGTTGTAGCCCACGTGTAGTAGTTGTAACATATGTAGTTGTAGCCCACGTGTAGTAGTTGTAACATATGTAGTTGTTAATCGTTAGTGCTCGCGTCGCGCGCACTTTTTAATTCGCATAACGCAAGTACTCTTTTCGAGAGCTCGCGAGCACCAGGTTGAGGACGCGTGCTCTAGAGTAAAGGATAGACCAAAACAGTCAGCAGAGTACTACAGACATGTGCGCATGATCTAGAAGGCTGATTTTCTGGTACTTTGATTATTTCTGTGCGTTTCATTGGTCGGCCTTGCCTATTTTTGGCGGCGACTCCAAGTATATAAAAAGTGCGCAAAAAGACATTTAATCAAAAAAACGTAACGAATTAAGTATTGTTTACTAACGAATTAAGTATTGTTTACTTTCTGCAGTTAGGTCTTCTATACTGCAGATGGTAATGGACAGACAAGCCCAAATTCAAACCATCATAGTCACCTATTATAACCAAGTAGTCACGAAATTATTATTTCTTGTTGCACTTTCCAATCCCAGAAACACGTGGACATGACAATCAGATAATGTGAATGATAAGACTACCGAAGTTGAACATTGAATAGATACTGACAATATATAGAGAGTATATGACGAGGCGTGCTTATGAACAGTAAAGGCCTACGAGAATAATCAAAAAGCAATCCTTCAAACGTGATGATTTTGATTTATTTCAGTGTTTTCGTTGGTCACTGGGTATATATTTTGTGTCGCCTACCAACGAAATATACAGAAATGATACATGGCGTATAAAGAGTTAATTTGATTCTGTTCATATGCCTTTACTAAGGAAGACATAAGCAAATTGTCTAAGACAACTTAGAGACATTGGCGCATATACCAAAGACACGCATCAGTGCTTCCGCAGGGGTTGCACCGATTATAATAAATGGAAGCAGGTTGTTTTTTTTTTAAACCTCCAGAATCACAGCAGGTTGATTACAATACAATAATATCAATTAAAAAGAAGCTAATGTATTTGTATGTGTCGCCACTGTGAAAAGAAGGATACAAGGAGTTAATATCATAATCCCAGTGCGTATTAACTAGTTGGGAATTCAAGACAAAGATGTTAACGTTAAGCTGGTCATGCCATCTAAAAATACGACAATAGTAGATAAGCTATGCTCCTACTTGGTATGCTTTAATTATTTGTCTGGTATGACGGTTAAATATTATAGTCAGGTATAATACATATCCAGTGTCGGGAACAACCGAAGGTACTAGAGATATGTGAGGGCTGCGGGAACACATGGCAATATAAGGATAACAATTGAAATAGGTAAAGTAGTTGTCAATATTTAAATACACGACATACTAACTACGACCACAAAATCGACGTCTCAACTAAATAGTTTTTAATAAGGACAAAAAAACAAACTTAAAAAACCAATACTAAACAAAGACACACATAGTATGATAGGAAGGTATAAGAGGAATAGAAGTAGATAAAAGGATAGTGGATAAGAATAAAATAAAGACGGAAAACAATTACAACAAGATCAGAAGCAAAAAAAGCAAAATAAGAAACAAAAAAGAACGATTGTGATGATAGACAACGAATGATAAGGAAATAAATCACAAAATCTACTCATCTGAATAAATGTTTCCAGTTCCAAACCCAAGTAGAATCAAACTGCAGATGTTATTAAGTAGAACCAAGCAATACAATTAAGATAGCTACACAAAAAAATCACAATAAGAGGTCACAAAAGGAAGAGTATGAACATAGAGGAGCGAATTTGAAAAATCACAATAAGAAAAGCATGAAAAAAAAATTACGCGAGGTACTGGCGAAAGAGATCAAACCCCAAAGAGTTGTGGGGGGGGGGGGGATTTGGTCATGTGAATACTTTTAGCCGAAACGTCGTATTTTTGTGGTTGTTAGTATGTCGGATACTTTAAATATTGGCAACACTCATAGCCAATTTCCGGTGGGTTTTTTTCCCCTTGTATCACTATGCGCACTTTTTTTTTAACTATGTTATTGCTTCATATAATATCAATAGACACAGCTTTCTAAATATGTTCAATGTCCTGTGGATGTTTTCCTCAAATCTAATTCAGGAGTAAAGCAATATCTGGTTAACTTTGTACAAAATAAATCTGATTTATTGCAATATTTCATGACTACTCCTAGTATTTCTATCTCCTCCCTTCCCTTTTTTTTATTTAAAAAAAAAAACTCAATTCTACTCTTCCTAACCTATTGTAATGAGAATCATGCCTTTACGAAGACAATCATCAACGACCGAATTTCTCATATCGACCAAGAATATACCGTTATCAAATCTCTGGACACAGTATTCTTAGCAACTCCGTGTTTGTTTAGGATTAATGCTTATGTTGTGGTTATTGATGTCCATCTACAATTTTCGGTAGTCGTGGTGACTGAATTACAAGAACCGCGATCTCTACTACTTTTTGTGGTTAAAAGCTGAGATATAACCAAATTGGACTAATGCCGATTGAAATGAGCATACCTCATATAAGTCCACCATTTTTTTTTACTTAACCATATGTTTCATGATGTACGTGTAGTGTTAACAATATATTAAATCTGGTGATTTATTTCATATGTCAACTCTGTGAAATCGTTCACTCATGTCGGCGGTCATCATCAGTTTGTCATGACAAAACTGCAGCTTGGTGTGTTATAGTGTATTCTAGATGTCTATGTTATGAATGGAATGTTCCGACAGGCAATGACAAAGTCTAAAATAAAGACAGCTTCATTTTCGTGCATGGACGAGCGGGTGGTATGGAAAATGAAAGATCAGATATGTGACGTGTATCATCCTGACTATAGTCTAGATCAGGGGTCGGCAACCTATGGCACGCGTGCCATACTTGGCACGCCAAGCACTTAAAAATGGCACGCAGACTTCTCGTTTCCTGTATAAAGTTGATTATAAATCGATTAGCGGGGTTTCCTCGCTCATTTCGGCACTTAGGCGTAGCAGGGTACCAGCCACAGACGTATCTAGACTTGTTACATATTATACATATTATTGAATATCAGTATATATTAATTAATTAAAATATAAAAATAAAATATATGGTAAAATAAGAATATTGGCCTCGACTTGTATAAAATGATATGTGATGTTGGCACTCTGAATAATTTGAAACCTTAAGTTGGCACACAGTTAGCAAAAGGTTGCCGACCCATCGTCTAGATAGTGACAAGTGCTAGCTCAAAAGACAGTGCTGATAATATATATGCAATCAAGGAGTTATAGTTCTTTGCATATGTAGTGTATTTCTTCTAATTCAAGAATACCGACTTATGAGTCAAGTGTCGAGTTGCCAAAAGCGAGCGACATATAGAAATCAAAAGAAGATGTATCACGCAAAATTAACTGGAACAGCCCCACGTGCTTAACACACAATGAGAAATCGGTGCATCTATAGACGTGTATGTAGTGCATAGATGATGATCTGATTACCAATCACACATAGGCCATATGTCTTAAAATACAGCACATATACATCTTTACACCTTATGCATATCTCATAGTGCTACTAATGGTACTATAAATTACTTATAATGGTACCGTCTGTGACGGCCAAGGTATCGGGTTCGATCCCCACCGCAGGCATTGTGCATCCGGACCGTTCAGAAAGTACTGGCAACCTACTTAACGTATTGCCTAGAAAATCACTACAGCCAAAAAATGCTGGTTAGATTGCCACGTCCTGAATATAATATGCTACCAATCGTTTTTAAATATATACGTGTGAGTGAACGACAGCCGAACCAACAGACAAGCAGACAGATAGATAGCGTAATGCTGCATTGACCACTATAGCCAGCAGATTGTGAAAATTTAAAAAATGTACCTTACAGGAGATGAACTGTTCTGCACTGCATATCAAATATGAATAAAACTAGAATTAAACATGAGAGACTACGTTACAGAAGTAAATGCTGCAGTAACAAATTCGACGTTTTGACAAATGTCTTATGAACTGCGCACATACCAATCACATATTAAAGTATCGTGTATACATTTCCTTATGTGCTATTAACCTACAATTATCTAGAGACACGCCGAGTAATAAATATGCCGACTGTCTTTCAATTTATAGACTGCATCTCCCCCCCCCCCCACCCATTTTTGTGGGTAAACAAACTGTGTTCCACCACAAACAGTTCAGCTGTAGATCCTACATAGCATCAGATTTCACTAGTACTCACCGAATATAATGTTCAGTAATTCTATTGACTCAGCTGCTAGGCCACGAGTTCACTAAATACAAGTATGTCTTTATAACAGGCATTTTCTTGTTGTTGACATTGAACTTCATTGGGTTATCAGAGTGTGTGGTCAAACAAGATGTAATGTCATAATGTGCTCAAAGAATTTTGATTAAACACTTACACGGAGTGGATCTAAACCGTAGTGTATAATGAATCAGTTGTATATAACAAATGGCTAGATACAAAAGGACTGAACAGACGATACGGATGTGGCTTTGGACATCTTGCACATAAAGAGATTTGTCTATAGATGAGTTTTTGGTTTCTTTTCTACGGCGTGATTCACGTGAAACTGAACACATAACTGATAATGGCAAATAATTACAGAAATTATAAACTTTAAGAAAATGGATGTACAAAATATGTCAATCTAACATAATCCATGAGGAATATTTCATCAAGGTGCTGGAAATGAGTTCAGACATTTCCTCATATAGGCGCTTCATATTAAATCATATGCGGTGTAGCTTTTTTGGCATGATATCGTTTACCCATTTTATTTCTGTTGATCAGTCCATCTTTGCTTTTGTTAAATTTGATAACATCTTTATTAACGTGCAAGTAACACCAGCTGCCCTTCGTTAAGTGTTCAGCCCTGTGTGAATCACCTTTTATCTCTGTGTGTTGATGACGCTATTGTCCATTACAAATATGTGACTAAAGTTCTCTTCAATGGAATATAATGATTAAATGCCACCGTGGCAACCAATTCCATGTACTGGTATCATTGATGGAAAAGACACAGATGGTATTTGTTGAAGTCTGAATACAGTATTATAAATGTGTCCCAAATGTGGAGTGGAATGATACGTCAGAAATTATATAGTCGATCTCCGCACTGACCAGAAAGATGTAAAAACATAAATATGAAACGTGTTGCCATCATCGTCTGCGCTGGATGACGGCTGCTATAATTTATTATTGTTATTATTATTCTAGGAAGACATTTACAACTGAGACAACAATACTTGAGACTAGCAATGCCCCTAACAGTACAAGACACCCGCTCGTTATGAATATACCTCGTCAATTGTTATATGGATAAACTGGGAATAACAACAATGGACATTACCATTTTATTAATGGTACATTAAGAAATTGAAACGCCTGGCGTTACGACATTTTAGTATTAGAAGCATACAATCGAGGTTCACATTTAAAGGTGCCTGGTATAGCTATTGTTAGAAACTGTCATAACGATTTTCTAATACAACCAGCAATATAACATGAAAATACAACACACGTAGAAAATCAGGAGCCAGCAGTGCAGATAATTACATTTCGCAATAGATTATCTTAGACCAAGAAACCACCTAGAGAGGAGATGATAGCTTAGACCAAGAAACCACCCACAGAGGAGATGATAGCTGAACACAAATTGATCTCATAGAAATTGAAAAAGCAATTACTGCAGTCTACCCACTCCATTAAGGAGAGCTAAAAGAAATAATGAAAGTATGTATACACAAGAACTGCTAAGTTAAAAGCAGCTGGCAAGTATTTGCGCTGACTACAATTATATAAATAGAGACGAGGAAGGTGACTCCGTAGGAATTGGTCACCATGACCAGCGCCTTCTTTGAGAGAATATGTTGGAAAGAAAGGTTCACATAAAACTCAGATTGTGCTCCGCCGAGTATGCTAGAGTATAACCAAGTAAATTTGATTTCAGCCACGGCATGTTGTACTGCTAGTTTACAACCAAGGTGCGATGTTTGCGCTTTTTGTTTCCGATATTCCTTACGTAGATCATTATGTTCGGTTTCGCTTATCCTCGCCCATGTCCTATGAGAAGTTTCGCTTATCCTCGCCCATGTCCTATGAGAAGTATCCGCTGATTTCAAGTAATACGTCTCTGTTCAATCGTTTGGGACAAGTATCGATACTACTTTGTGTCTAATGATTTCTTCAGTATAACATCATCAGGTAACGGCCATTATTTCCTGGATGTTACGGATACAGAATAGCCCTTAAAGTTTTGTGCTTTTATGTGCGCCAACCCTAAAAACTAACTGGACAAGTCTATATTTTTGGTCACGGATAATCTTAGCAGTTTGGAAGGTGAATATATATATATATATTAGAAGACCTCTGTCTAGAATTAATTAGGTCTTCATTCCTTACGCTTTTGATTATTGTCGTGTTTTCGTTGGTCACTATATATATATATATATATATATATATATATATATATATATATATATATATATATATATAGACAGAGGTCTTCTACTGCGACGGTCTCCCATGATCACGGAATCTAGGCGACTACCTTTCACTTCTAGATGACAAACAAAATCGAGTTGAATAAAAAATATTTGAAGAAATGTTAACTAGACCTAAATAAAAACATTCGAAGAAGTGTTTGCGTTCTAAACGAACTGTGCTCTCCTATCACTAATCACTAAAGAACGCACAAAACTATATACATATAAACTCTTAATGTAAACATATTTATTTTTCCCGTTAAAGTTCCCGTTAATGTTATCTATTTTTTAACATCTGATAAAATAAATTACTTGTCACAAGCTGCTTGTATTTCTTCTTTTTCGTTCATTCTCAAATTCCTGATGGTTACCATAATATGGTCCATGTTTTCACGATACCTGGCTAAATTCACATGAAAATGAGTATTGGTTACAAGACACAGGAACAAACAGAACAAGACATGGGTGTGCCATTCTGCCTGACAGCTCAAATTTTAGCATGGCTTTTTGGGTATTTTTGACCTATGGGGTAGTGTAGTCAATTACACTCACAAACCTCCTTAGTTATCTATTACCACATGCATGACAGGTGTCAGTGTTGATATTCTTCTGTCCTCTTTCAAGCTTCAATGGCACACTGACACTAGTGATCCTAATGTCTGACTTCAGAAATGACTGTCATTAGTTGCCAGTGAGCTTGTCTGACTTCAGAAATGACTGTCATTAGTTGCCAGTGAGCTTGTCTGACTTCAGAAATGACTGTCATTAGTTGCCAGTGAGCTTGTCTCTTCAGAAATGACTATCATTAGTTGCCAGTGAGCTTGTCTGACTTCAGAAATGACTGTCATTAGTTGCTAGTGTTTCTAATGTCTGACCTAAGAAACGACTGTCGTTAGTTGCTAGTGATTTCATGAACAGGGATAAAGTCCAGCGTGACAACGACAAACAATTTCCTTCCCTTATTGATTGCTGAAAGTTAATCAGTGTGCCTTTCAAATAAGAGAACAGGAATCCGACTAGATAGACAGAGTGAAAGAAACCGAAGGATACAATCACAAACAGGCAGAAAGAGTATTAGTTGAAAAGCCATGGGCTACATATAATTAAATCAGTTTCAAGTTTACTTGATAAAGTTGATATCTTTGGTTATTCGCGTGTTGAAGAGACTGACATTGATCAATGATGTATTGGCTTTCTTCACAAACAAGTGAACGTATTTCAGTTTACCCTTGATACAATATTCACAGAGTTTCCTCCTGGCATTTCTTACTGATAAGATTGTCTTGTTGCAATCAGGTCTGTAGATAAGGGGAATGGGGTTTGCTGTGTTCATCCCCCCCCCCGCAAAAAAGAACATGGCTTTTAGTACTAGTAATTCAGCCAAAAGGTGTAGGACAGTCAACTCCACCCCCAAACCTCCTTAGCCGCCCATTAAAAAATTTTTCTCAAAAAAGGTCATCAAAAAAGAAACGGGGAAATGTATGAATTACTTTTATTTTGGTCTGTGTGCTTAAAACCCCTCTCCTTACCAACAACGTTATGTGCGGTGAGGGTTACATTTATTTTTCAATTATGAAAGCCACGCAGTAAAACATGCCATGGTCGCATGCTCTCACACCAGTCAGCGGATCAAGTTGTGATGTGGTAGCTAGTCATCGGTGACCGTCACGGATTGCCAACAAGAACTGCCAGCAAATAATACATATTCCAATTCCACGTGGTAACTTTGAATAACAGGATACAATAACCCAGTCTAGACATGGAATACTGAGAGGGAAACTATACCCAAAAATGGGGTGTTCAGGTCGGATATTTCAGGCGCAAGTATCACACAAAGATGTAAACCACGTTAAATTCTATTCAATTCTCTCGAGTACAACCTACTAACGTACAAGATTTTAGAACAAATTGCAAAATAATTACAGCTAACAATTAAATATTGGCCGCTTTGAAATATTAATAGGCATAACACCTTGTTGAAGACATTACTTGAGGGTAAGGTCAAAGGGAAGCGAACAAGAGGTAGGCAGAGATACAAGTGGGAGAGTAACATCACAAGATGGATAGGTTACAGCCTAACAGGGTACACCACTAAAACAGAAACAGGAGACATTGGATGTTTGAGGTCTGTTGCAGTCAACCTTCATTGCGGAGACGGTACTTGATGATGATGATAAATCGTGCGCTCAAAACTGGCCGGTAACACTATATGGTTGCAAGATTTTATGTGTTTGAATGTCAACATACAAAATGATGTATTGTTTGTTTTGTTCCATCACCTTTACACAAAAATTCAGTTAATTATCTCCTGGACTATTGGGTTCGTAGATGGTCATTAATATAAAATCATAAATAAGTCCAGAAAAATGTGGCTTTGTAGAAGGCAAATGTACCAACAATGCTATATATTTGAACAGTAGGGATTTAAGAATCATCAAGAACATGTACTGGCAACAAATAGCAACAATAAGAGTAAAAAGTCAATTTGGCCCTTTTCAACAAATAAAACAAGGAGTCAGACAGGGATGCGTTCTTTCACCAGACCTTTTCTCTTTATACAGTGAAAACACTGCGTGCAATAGTAGATATCCCAGGAATATCAGTGGGAGGACATAATATACATAATTTGAGATATGCGGATGACACTGTTCTGATTGCAAAAAGTGAGGAAGACCTTCAAGATTTAATTAATGTAGTAGTCACAGAAAGTAAAGAGAAAGGCTTCTTCCTAAATATCAAGAAAACAGAAGTAATGGTTATTTCAAAGAAACAAAATAGCACACCTTGCAAGATCAAATTGAATGATATAGTATTAAAACAGGTCCACTAATTCAAATATTTAGGTACAATGATTACAGCAGATGGAAGAAGTTCAGCAGAAATAAGAAGCAGAATAGGACAGGCAAAAACAACATTCAGAAAAATGAAAAATATATTGTGTAATATGACCTTGTCATTAGAGGTGAGAGAGTTCTACAGTGCTATATAACTCCTATACTAACATATGGGTGCGAGTCTTGGACAATAAACGAACTGGAAAGTGGGAAATTAGAGGCAACAGAGATGTGGTTCTACAGAAGAATGCTAAGAAAAACTAATGTAGAGATGTTAAATGAGTCAAATGCGAAACGGACCTTAATCAACAATATAAGAAAAGGACAATCTTCTTTTTTTTGCCACTTCATGAGACAGGCAGGTTTGGAGAACATAGTCAGAACAGGCAAAATTGAAGGCAACAGAGACAGAGGGCGACAACGTGAGAAAATATTAGACAGTTTGACAACCTAGCACGGCAAGGAAACAACAACGACCTTGATACATAATAATACTGTGGACTGAGAGCTGTGAAGAGCCATGACCGCCTACTCCAGCCGGCATGGCACCTGATGATGATGAGATGGTTAATAAGCCATATTCTTGCCACAAATGTCCTTGAACAGTTTAGGCATGGGAGGTGTAGTTGAATTCTAGCTACTGTCCGCTGTTAATCTGCAACATTTCTCTTCTTTTCTAAAGTTGCGTTGTTTTTTTAAATGGTGTAGCATCCCTTCAACATACATATACCCTATCCCCCACCCCACCAGATTATGAGCATTATTCTCAAATCATTGTGTATCGCTAAGAGTAATGGGGTTCTGGGTATGAGAAAAACGCTCCGGAGAATCCCCACATAGGAAAAGTGACCTCAACGCTCTATAACATCTATGGTAGCTGATATATTTTTTTTTTAAATACAATACGGTTAGCTGCGTCTAGCTAGAAAACAAACCTACAGCAAGTTCGTATATAGGAAATCAAAGCGTGACTTTTAGTATTAGGAACCTAGTATAAGTCCAAAACAAGATAAGAACACATGAGCTTGCTTGTATAATATTTAAAAAATGGGGGTGGGTGGATGTATTTTCACATGAAAGAAAATGTAGGACGCGAGAGAAAGACTTGAAGAGAGTATTGACTTTACATATTAAAGGCTTAATTGGTTTTTAAGAGCTATAGAAGCGAACTTTCAGCCTTCGAGCGTTTTCAACGCTCAAATACGCAATTGAAACATGATAAACACTGAGCGCTATTATGGGACATAATGTAATGTAAGCATAGTTTAGAACGATATAGATGAGATCTTCTCAAGCTGCTGAGAACTGAATTAGACAATTGTTGACATTCGAAATTGAGCCAAGCTGGATCGATAGCTGAATTCCACCAAATACACTTCCGAGGACTGAAATTGGTGGCGAAAATGGTAGCAAGCGTGTGGTTCATGAACATAACCAAATAAAATGATAGCAAGCGTGTGGTTCATGAACATAACCAAATAAAATGATAACAAGCGTGTGGTTCATGACCATAACCACATAAAATAATAGCAAGCGTGTGGTTCATGAACATAACCAAATAAAATGGTAGCAAGCGTGTGGTTCATGAACATAACCAAATAAAATGGTAGCAAGCGTGTGGTTCATTAACATAACCAAATAAAATGGTAGCAAGCGTGTGGTTCATGAACATAACCAAATAAAATGGTAGCAAGCGTGTGGTTCATGAACATAACCAAATAAAATGGTAGCAAGCGTGTGGTTCATGAACATAACCAAATAAAATGGTAGCAAGCGTGTGGTTCATGAACATAACCAAATAAAATGGTAGCAAGCGTGTGGTTCATGAACATAACCAAATAAAATGGGCTGTGAGATCATATAGGAAAGGATCATATTCATGAAATCATTGATGATGTATTTCCATTCCGGAATTGTCTACAATATACAGCAAATCTGAAATCATTATCAATTTTTTTGTTGAGACAATATGTCCTTCATGACGATTATTGTCCATAGTCTCCAGTGAGTTGACGGAACCCTGAAAAAAGAGCAAAGAATAGCAACAGTTTACCTTCCATACATGGCGTGAGAGGTGACTAAGAAGGTTATGGAGTGAAGCTGGCTAACCAATCTTGCAAGGGGTAGAAGTGACACAGAATCCATGCTGAAGTTGGATATGTCATGCAGACAGAGGCGGACATATCGCAACAAATATGTAAATCACGACTACGCATTCCGTTCCCCGGACTACATCCTGTTAAATTGCAGGAGAACGAACGCAGGAGAGGAAGAGTCTATTAATCGTATGTGCGCTCCCTGCCCTCGCTTTCAATGTACATGCTTGCACTATATTTAGGAAGCATATGTTTTGTTTCATGTTTATTGTATCTAATACTTCTCAGATGTCCGAGATATTCTTTACACTAGTGGGTCATCCAAATGTATCCTGTTTTGGCATAAAACGTTCTCGTCCGATTTTCAATATATTTAGCTCAAAAAGGCACATTATTATAACACAATATATATAATTCTTGATTAGAATCTGGCCTCACAGCACGTGGGAATTCCCATAAGTGCTCTGCCCTCTGTTCTGGCAGCCATCCAACTCGATGGTGTTTCCAGTCTAATGCCGCTGAAACAAACATCGACATCAGGGCACAACTCTGGCCCTTGCGACAGTTTTATTTGTTGTTCCGTCCACCCACGCTGTGCCCGTAACTAGTTCAAGCACAATGTCGGCCGTCGGGACAACATGGTAACTGTTATCGAAGGTTACAACTACGGGATTGTATAGATGACGTGCCATGAAGCTTCTATAAGATGATAACCTCATTATAAAAATATGTCATCTACTAAGATTTTCTGTTGCATGGTTGGTTATATATGAACTGTATTTTACATTTAGCTGATTTTCTTTTCACATTATAGCCATATTTCACAAATATAATAAATATTAAATGTGAATTTTCAATAGCTTGCCGTGTGATTGTAATACAATTTATTTAGATAATTGTCATAATGAGAAACCTGTCATTAGTTTTTGTAATCAATTCTTGGATACGGATTAGATGAAATAGGACAGAATAGAATTTCAAGAATTTCAATACATGTTTTTGTTTGACTCTTCATTGATTTCTCATCTTCTGTGTTCACTCTCAATTAACTAGCACAAGTTATCATGTGATTCAATCAGTAGAGCATGTGATTCAAAGTTATCATGTGATTCAATCATTAACTAGCACAAGTTATCATGTGATTCAATCAGTAGAGCATGAATACGCTGTGTTACCGTTTCAATTCAGCTATACAGGCGGGTTGGCATTGCTCATAATCAACTCATACAGCCAGACATCATATCGAAACTTTAAGGGATTTATTTGAGATCATGTCTACACTCTACATCGCTCGTTCCGTT
Organism: Meghimatium bilineatum; assembly: GCA_034231615.1. Taxonomy (NCBI): domain Eukaryota; kingdom Metazoa; phylum Mollusca; class Gastropoda; order Stylommatophora; family Philomycidae; genus Meghimatium; species Meghimatium bilineatum. Next base: position 19,738,595 of record CM067315.1, read on the forward strand.
AAATGTCCCTTTGATAGACATGGAAAATGTGGGTGGACAACAAACAGATACTGGTCTGTATCCATGTCAACATAACTGCCCGAGAAGGGAATATAGCTGACCGTGTGTACTAAAATGAGAATTATTTTATCTAGCGACGTTTCCAGTGTGCTGAAACGAGACCGTCGGCAGTAAAGACCTCTGCACATAAAGTAAACAAGCCTTCATTCGTTACGTTTTTTTAAAATTATTTGTGATTTTTTTTTTCGTTGGTCACTATTTATATACATGGAGTAGCATGCCCAAAAAAAACCATATCCAACCAACGAAATTCAGGGAAATAATCACAAATAAGCTTTTCATGTCATGTTTTCTGTCTGTACACAGTTTTTTTTTTATTGGAGTCCGATCATGGTCGTCTCCTAAGACCTTCCTAAAGAATTAATTCGTGACGTGTTTGATTATTGTTAGACACTATTTACATACTTGGAATCGCATGTCAAAAATAACCAAGTAGACTCCAAGTATATATAGTCACCAATAAATGCCTAACAATAATCAAAAAGTCACGAATGGGGTCCTAGTCAATTATGTTGGAATCTTCTATAACTTCGACGGTCTCGTCTGAAGCCTACATTACTCAACCACTGGCTAAATAGCTAAGCCTAAACCTAGGCGCATGTGAGCAAAAAGCTGTAAGTAAAAAAAATCCTATTATAACAAGCTTGATCCGGACCGACACAATATGTATGCAATCACAGAAAATCGTTGTATACATTAGAACCAATAAAACCAATAATTATAGTTGTGGGTTTTGACAATTGTTGTTAAATATGAAAATGTACGCAGTATATATAGAGTTAATTTCCGGTGTATTAGCTCACGTTTATTTACAAAGGTCCAGCTATGGTAGGCCAATGTTAAGCAGTATTAAACATTACCATCTTGGTTCATGAAGCATACGCTTGTTTGCCCCAGAATTGAGGCAATGTCGATGAATTGATTCAAGACAGCTGTACAAAAAATAGACCATCCATATTGGACTCACATTTTATGCTAGAATACCTTCAATGGTACAGTTAGTTGTAAAGTATTTCTTTATAAATTTTGAACTTCCTTTTTACATTAGTCGAATAATGTAACAGAGGATATATACATTTGGAACCATATTTCTTTTGTGCTTATGCTAATTCGACATTGCGAAAACTACATGATTAATATGTTTTCTTATAAGCAGCGGCCTCAAACAGTACAATTTCAAAGAAACCTTCAATCTATTGCTGATTTCAGGTTGTGATGTACAAATATTAATCACATTTCCTTCTTTTTCTTGCAAGAAATATTTTCAGAATTAAATAAAACAGCAGATTTTGCGATAATTCTTTCACTGAACAAACGAGATTCTGATTCCAAACAGATTATGAGACATTTTCTAAAATATATGACTCTTCCACGTTATTCCTGAAGCAGAATACAAGAGACGCTATTTAAATGAGCCTGAATTAATATATCTTGCAGACATCAGTAATTAAAAACATGATGTCACATCAGTACAGATTTATCAAGTCGAATTGAAAATAACTGATGCAGATTTGATCTCTCTACACAACAGGATCATTGATGTCAATCTCCATAGCGGATTCTTTTTTGAATAGTATTGTTTAATAGTGGAATTTCCTCAAAAATAAATTCCAATACATTTTCCGGCACCAATTTTCACCATTTTCCGAATGCACGTTTGAATGAATATTTCCCTTAACTGACGTGGATGTGTTTAAATGTTTTAGATTTTCACTGCTACGACATATGAAGCTTCTTACCTAGCCATTTATATTCAGTGAATGTCATTTGTTCGCACCTTCGCAAGAAGTCACCAACCTTTCCTAGACTCGCCTACGTTCAAAAGATAATCAGGAGGCTCAGAAACGTATGTACTTAGATGAACTGTGAGCTATCTTTGTTAGCTGAAAGTTTAAAAGAGAAACTCGCCTCTTTTACCCCAGTTATCTTTCTTTTATGTTGTTATGCCTGAGGTTCAGAAGAGATTTAATTCTTGGGTGGGGACAGAATCTTTAACAACAGTTCTAACAGTCAGTGAACTAGTCTTCTTCTTCAGCGTTCGCTCTCAAATAACCACAACGAATATTTCGTGTGATTTCCGCCAGGGAGCGTGGAGTACGTTGTGCTGCAAGTTCCACAGTAGAACTGTAATTATTTGCACCTCGGTTGGCCACTTGTGGTCAGGACGTCCGAGGTCCAGCACATCCGTTTTCGTCATTCCTTTATTTCGGGTTTGGTCCCTACGTGAACGAGTGATAACCAGTACCAAACTTATCGCCAGAAACCTACACATATGGGATGAATTTCTCTCATCTCTACAGACATTTATTTGTGTCGTTACTGACCTATGTCTCGCAGTCCCTGTGATGAGTTAGGTTTGAAGTGATACTGATAATTCTATCTGGTTGTTGAAATTGATGTCAATCTGAGAAGCTGGTTAACTGAATTGTCAGTATTTCATTTTAGACTCAACAGAGTTAAGACAGAGGAGTACATGAAAATATTGGTGTATTCCTCTGTAAGTGGTGAGGAGCGAATATATAGAAGAATATGGAGAACTGTAGAAAGCACAGAAAAAACATAGGTTCTGACAATAGAATTAAAAACGAAAAAAAATGACAAATGCATGATCATTTTAAGATGTGCACACTGAGATTTTAAGATGTGCACACTGAGATTTTAAGATGTGCACACTGAGATTTTAAGATGTGCACACTGAGATTTTAAGATGTGATACACATTGGTAACAGTCCAACCTGCGGTATGCTGCTTACCTAGTAGTATAAGAGATTTCAAACATTTCGATCTTCATAAGATGTATGCGGTGAGGGGGAGGGGGAAGAAACACCAGAGAAATAGAGACGCAAGGTTCAAGGGGTAATTTAATCTACAATTTCATTTAGGAATTTATGACATTGTTTCATGTACCATTTTGTGACTATAAAATATATTAATTAATAAGAGAGAAGGATGTGGAGATTAAAAATGAAAGACTTGACAAACACACTAACACGAAGATAACCTGAGCTCACCTGTCAAATATATCGCACAAATACTAGCTAACAGTTTGGAAATGAAAATCAGAGGTACCAGATCAAACAAAATTATGAAACCAGATTTCCGTATATAGAACCGCGACCAATAGCCAAATAAGACATAACAGCAGAATCAAAACAAAGCAGAATCAGCCTTCTTAAGTGATGTTTTTGATTATTGCTGTGATTTTCGCTGGTCACTATTTAAAGACTCATCCAGCTATCGCCTGCCAACGTTCAATAATCAAATAATCAAAAACATGACTCAAAAAAACAATTAAATTCTGTTGGTATGTCTTCTATTGGCAAAAGTCAAGACCTAACATGAAGAATACAAATTTCTCATTTCACAACATATGGTCATATAGGAACACTGTGACGATGGATTCGTAACATACAAGACCCGCAGGGTTGTCACAGTTTAATTATTTTAATATAAATTAATTGTGAAGTAATTGTTTGCATAACTTGTGCCAGTACAAGAAACTATGGAAAGGGGAAGGTATTGAGACAGTAGGATCTGTCCCAACCAAGTATTGGGTAATAAAAAAGGCAAAAAGTAGAGCTGTCCAAGAGACAAAGAACCTTTTCTTAGATATAAAATTTTATAAAAAACCAATAGTATGTGATCAGAATTAACAGATATGTTTGATCAACTAACGGGAATCCGTTATTAGAAAATGTCATTGTAGATATCATTATCCCCAGCAATTGCGAGCAGCTTGCTCTTGCTTGCTATGTGCAGTGGGGTGGTTTCTATGAGCTTTCTTTCATACCCAGGGGAGTTTGGCTTTTAAATTAATGTAATGACTATCGAAGAAGCCTTCTATTCACAGAGGGTGGGGGGGGGTATATTTGATAGATGCATATTGAGTGTCTGTGTTACTTAGCTAACTTATAGTTCTCTGCTTCTTATAGGTGGGGGGGGGGGGGGGTATATTTGAGAGATGCATATTGAGTGTCTGTGTTACTTAGCTAACTTATAGTTCTCTGCTTCTTATATCCAATACAAACAAATAATTCTAATTTTCTGATCAGAAAGGTAATGCAAAGAACTTGGAAGTTTTATTTATTTATATATACAATTCCAGTTGTAACTTACACACTATAAACTTCATTTTCTAAAGGAATCAGTTTTGTGAACCCCATTTCAACTCTCGCAGATTATCTTAACATTCACAGAGCTAGAATGTAATCTCTGCTTTCATGTCCTTCCATACACTTCCCATCTATTATCTACATATGCTTTTTGATAGCATGAACAGAATCAACACACACAAGATACAAGGAGGTGCATTCCAATTTCACAAATTGCTTTGTATTTAACAATCAATACAAAGAATTTATTTTTATTTAACCATGAAATGTTTCAACAGCGTCTCTTTCAATCTAACATCACAAAGCCTATGTATTTCATACTAGCGCTAAGAAAACTGGAACAAAGCTACATTGTAAGAAAAGGGCAAATCACAGAAACATTGCCTTTGACTAAACATCAAATGAACATTTCAATATGTTTTATTAACTGCTTTTTCAACATTTTCATTCCTAACATAAAAATAGTCCAGGCATATAAGACAATTTCACTGTGACTTGTATATGACAAGAATATGAATAATTAAATTTACAACTACAGAAGCTACATTACTTTTTCTTCAGTTTGAGAATCACTGCAGTGGAGTACAGCTTTCTTATTTGAGTAAACATTCCCAACTACAACATTAGCTCAATGATCAAAGGCATGAAGACGCTTTCCTGCTAGCAAAGATATTTTCTGTTGAGTCATTATTTCACCACATTGTTCTTTTATTATTTATCAGAAAATTAAATAACTACAAAATGCACCAATAGAATGAATGCACTGAAACCAAATTTGCTATAATTTCTTATTTTTCTTCAAAATTCATTCTAAAACTCCTGCAGACTAGCAGGATGTAGTCCAGAGAACAGAATGCACTTTTACTTCTGGGTCACTTTGACCCTTTATGAAATGAAACAACCAATACCAAAACTTCAGCTGCCTTTTTTATCTTAATCATGTTGCTATTCTCTGCTCCCCTTTTGGGGACCTGGCAACACATGAGCGTGACACAAATGTCCCATACAGAGAAATGTAACATGCAGGAAGTGAGCTGGACGTCAACATTAATATCCAGTCACATTATACCAACTTGGTCTGGGATCAATGAACGCAATAAAAAAAAACTGCTGTATAGTGTAAACAATAAATAAAATTATAATTTGGGATTTGGAAAAGTTGTTAAATATATATCTATGTGCTATATTCCACAGCACAATGTTTCATTTCAAGCACATATTGATTCTGCCTACTCAGCTGAAATCTACAATCATGATTGACACAAATTTGACATTGTTTCTAGAACTACTGTTATGTGGTACTGCTGGAGGCACTTTAACCTAGCTCAAAGGTACGGCTCACATTTTGGATTGCCTTGAATGTATAGATGTAAATTCTAACCAGGTGTATTGATATCTTCCACACAAATGTGAGAATATATAGATGGTAATTTCAAGAACTGCATGTGTGTACCCAAGTTCTGAGAGGGGAGCAAAGAATAGCAACACTGTTTACCTTCCATGCATGTCGTAAGAGGTGACTAAGAAGGTTATGGGATGGAGTTGGCTGTCCCATCCCATTGAGGGTCAGTGACCCAAAGCCATACTGAAGTCGGATGTGTCAGGCTGAAAGATGCAGATATCGCAGCAATGCTGTTAACCATGACACAATGCATTCCGTTCTCTGGACTATATCCTGCTAATCTGCAGGAGTTTGAGATTGAAAGAAGAATTCCAAGAACTGTGTGTACATCATGTACACACACGTGAGGATACATAGATTTTCATTCTAACTTACTATCTGTAGTTACTCTGCACAAAAGAGACGATTCACAGATGTTAATTCTAACTTAATGTATATTCCTCACAGAAATATGAGGATACACGGATTCTTGATTTGAAGCCAGCGATACACGGATTCTTGATTTGAAGCCAGCATCATGGTACAAGGGACATTCCCGTATGTGCTCAGTTCTTCACTCCAGCAGCATCCAAGAGTATGCTGACTCAGTCCCAATAGGTTGATTATGTGATCTTCAGATCTTTAGAGGGACGGCACACTTTACTCCCTCGCCGGTGGTCATTCTGTCATTATTTGTATGTCCTCACCTCATCATCACCTCCAGCAATGTCTTCACTTCTGTAGTAAACCAGTGAGTGCCCTTATCAACCCTGTCTCTTCTCAATCGTTTCGGGCATGGAATGACCACTGTAGATGGCTTTTTATCTACCCGTGACTTTCTAGCTACTCTTTGCTGTTCCGCTGCAGCATTTCTCCTCTTCTCACAAGATTCTGCACCTTTTTTTTTACCTTAGAGCCCCATTTCATGCAATTTAGTGCTATATATATATATATATATATATACTTTTTATGTCAACAGCCAATGATATTCACAACCATAAGATCAATGTGATATAAACATAGTACATAGAATATCATTGGCTGTTGACATAAAAAGTATACACATAATGACAAATGGAAATCACAGAAACAAATCAGATAGCGCCACTTTGGAAGAATGCTTCCCAATGAGCCAGAAGAGCGACATAATTAATTGCAAGACATGTCTAGCTCACTTTCTTTCTCATTTACAGACTCATTCACAAACATAAATTAAGTGAGAGAAAGCTAGTTTATACACTTTAGAAACAACTTTCAGTCTTAAAAGATATTGTGATGTTAACATAATCTCATGTTAAATAATTAAGGCTTGCTGCAGAAAGATAATGTAAAAAGATATGAACGATCATTTTTATTATAGTGATCTCATAGAATAATAATGTGATATAGGGAGGCCACGTATTAGAAACCATGGTACCATACTAGATTTTTGCTTTTGAAACAAGGTGTTCAATTCATTTCCTCACTATTTCTTCTCCCCCTGCCCAAAACAGGTAATTGATTTATGAGTCAGCATCATACCAAAATGTTTTCCTATAAATGCTCAGCTGCCCAGCCAATGGTTGACTAGAAACTGCTTGACTGGTGTTAGGGCAACAACAGTGATATTTCTATACCTTCCCAGAGCATGACACCCATTTCCTGGTGATTGGGTGCACCAGAGGGGTTCCTTTTTTTTACAAAACCATGAGTGAGGACTGAATCTGAAAACCTGGCCAGCAAGTACTTCATATACTACACTAGTATAGCTCACACATACAACCAAAAAATAAATATGTCCAGGTTTGACACCTATGTCTGTCACAGATATTTAACATGTATACTATATTGTTTACATGATTGACAAATTGACAAGTGCTAATGTTACGAACTTTTATTTTTCCGGTTGCAACATACGGTTGTGAAACATGGACTCTAAGTAAAACAGCGGCAAAGAGGATCAACGCCTTCGAGCTGAAATGCTACAGGAAGATACTTCGAATATCATGGAAGGATAAAATCAGAAACTCAGATATTATAAACACATTGAATATTCCAGAGTGTTGGTTACTAAACACAATAACAAAAAGAAAACTACGCCTGTTTGGTCATATAAAGAGACATAACTGTTTAGAAAGACAAATAATAGAGGGAAGAGTACCTGGAAAGAGGAGAAAGGGCAGACCAAGAAGATGATGGACAGACGACATTAAATATAACATGAATACATCGCTAGAAAATGCAAGCCACATCGCCTAAGACAGAGAGAGGTTCAGAGAGTTCATTGGGAAGACAACATTCTGGAAGGAATACGTCACATGACACACACACTATATTGTAAAGTGATGTTTATGATCAGTTTACATCCATTACCCAACTGATCATTATAAACCAGAACTGTCTATGTCACATTTAAGAAGTTTTTGAGAAAGAAATAAACTGAAATTATTAACATAACTAATGATTTTTCAGCTCAGCCCATGATGCATGTTTGTTCAGTACAACACAGAAATACAATCTTCATCCTTGGATGACAGCATTTGAAGTTACAAAATGAAAGTGTATTTTTTGCATTGATCTGTGATATGTATAATGCAAATAGAAAGTACAGTGCTTTAATTAAGGGGGGGGGGGGAATATATATATAAAGAAACATTAAGAGGAAAACACTGAACAATTAGCCCGTCTTGAAAACTATTTATTTAGATTTCTATTTTACCATAACAAAACTTACCAGGTCGTGGGTCCATACTGTTTGGCATTGACATTTGTCCACCACCAGGACCAGGAGGCTGAAATAATAAATAGCAAATTTGACTTTTGTTTCCACCATCTTCTCAGTTTATGTAATTTTCATGACTTCACAGTGCATATTGTACTACCAATCTCAAAGAGAAAACAGCCAGCACTACAGAAAATACAGTGCAGGCTGAAGCTCAATCGTATCCTCAAGACATTTTATGGTGTTGTCCAAGACAGAAAACATGTTGACTTGGTTCTTAATTCAAATCCTGTTTGTTGCATTATGATTTTCCCTGAGAATTTGTGGGGTGAATAGAAAACAATACCTGCTTACCTCAATGAACACCAAATCCTTCAGTATATGAAAGAATGATCACCACATGATCAAAGGTTGCGGCACTGCCTTTGAATTTCATTAATGGTAACATCATCACTCTACCAAGTCTTTACGATTTTCTATGATCACAGCTGATCACATATAGGATTATCCCAGTCCCAGAATCACCCAAGAAACCGTTATATACCTCTAGTTCTATTCTATGTTAATCTTCAGACTGGCGAATAGTGGTAGCATCCAACTTACTACGTCAAATATTCAAAGTTTCTCCACGCGCGTACACGCACACACACACACACAATATATATATATTTTATTTCTTATGTACACATTTGTCTTATGCTCTCTTTAGAAAAGTTGTTGAATTCAACTGTAACATTTGTATTTGAATACCTGCAGTCATCTCTGCATGTCCTTAGTGAATATAACTTTCACAACCATACAGCACATTAGAAAGTACTTAGTAGGACATAATATTCTATATTTAATCAAGTATAAATGAGAAACTTTTTTTTTTCAAAGACAAAATTATTAAAGAGATGTATTCCTGATCAAATAAAAATAATTTGTGATACCAGAAACCCTCCATTTGTATTTAATAACAATATATATGCATATCTACTGTTTCCAAATGATAATCTTGTGTAGATGTCCTAAATTAATAGCACAAATCCACAAAAATTGACACGCTGTGTACATTGCAAATCAATGAGGAAATATACCAGGTATTCTTTTATATATATATTTTTAATTAATATATCACCAAAAATTACCATGTACATTAGCCATGCTTACAAAAAATTAATATATTATAATCACTACTTGTTTCTTCAGTATCAACTGTTTCAGTCATGTATTACTTATTAACTCGTAGTGGATCAAACGACAACCTATTTGCTCTTTCTGTATTTCCTCTCTAGATCAGGCATCTATCTATTCGTCACTTAGGTCCATTAATTATCTCAGTGAGTATGTATTTGATTCCAGTGTTTGTAACTCGGTTTCCACTGCATTCATTGATATCATTGCCATTTGTTTTAAATAGGGCTGTACAGGATTCAAATTTTTTTAATCAGACCGAAGCCTGATTTGGCAGGATTTAGGAAGTGAGATCCGGCCGGAGCCGGATTTACAAATAAATCAATAATAATGAAATAACGTACTATATCACTTGACTTCGGTGAGTGGAGTCACTCGACTGTTCATTGCTACAGTTCATTACTATAGACATGACAATGATGACATATAGTCATATTAAATCATTTAAATGTAAAATAATTACATCTACATTAGAATAAGTAATATTAAGTTCCATAAGTTCAAGATGAAATATAATACATAAACAATCAATCAATCAAGTGCCATGCCAACTGGCGTAGGCGATCATGTTTCTCCACGACTCTCTGTCTCTTGTGTTGTCAATAAGCTCGGTTGGTGAACTTCTACCGTGCCACGATACAAGCCCATCTAGTAACTTTTCTCTTTGTCGACCTCTATCTCTTCTCCCTTTGATCTTTCCAGTGGTTATTAAGTGTTCAAGCTGTGTTCTTCTCAGCATAAGCACATAATGCTAATTTAAGTAATTTTAATTTTTAGTTTTAAGGTTCAGTCATTAGTTTTCACATTGTTTTCAGTTGGCAAGTTAGCAGCTCAGACTCACAACAGTACATTAAACAGATTGAATTTATTGAAATACATTCATTCAGTAATTTCACTATTTCAGTTAATCAGTGTGTCACCTCAGTGTTATTTTACCCAATATTTTAAATCAGTGAGGTCCCTGACATCTTACGCTTTTATGGGGGTCACATAATGCATTGGTTAGCACACTGGCTTTGCATATGAGTGATCCTGGCTTCATTCCGCAGCTGAGGTGGAAATGTGAGCCACAGCGGCTCCCGGGTTGACAGCCATAATTTGGAACCAGATTACGTAAGTACTATTGCACAAGGGAAAATTATAGAGCACATGTCCAGAAGCACATATAGTTCAAACTATTTAACCATGACTGTGTTGAGACTCAAGATTCTGGATGTATTGGCACCTTGTCTTTGAGGGCACAGTAACCCAAAGACACAGTGAGTGATAAACCATCATGACTGAACATGACAATACACTGATTATGCTTGGCGATGCTTGGAAGGTCATCCCAAATAAATGAGGCAAGTGCACAGGAAATGCACAGACCAAGACATCAACCCTGGATATGTTTGGCAACAATGAGAGGAAAAGAGACATTTACAAGAGCAAAGCAACCCAAATTCAACTCAACTGACACCTGTTGCCCAACACAGCCATAGAGATAATTGAGTTAGGTATATCCCAGGGGACACAGTGGGCAGTGGAGTCATCATCTCACATGGGAAATGGCTCACATGTAAACTACCTGATTGTCAGAAGACAGATGAATAGCTGTGACCTAAGAATAATACCAAACTCATCTTATGACAGATCTTCTCTGAGTAGGAGGCCTCATCTAGGAGGCATTACACGCACACACAGCTCAAGTCTTTTGGGTATGAGTTTTACATTACACACACACATACACAACTGAGAATTGAAGTCTTCACACACAAAACATGTGTATATGCACACAAACACAGAGAAAGATAGTGAGAGAGCAGTGAGTTGTCTTTTCGGTATGGGCTTTACATTACACACACACACCCACACACAGCAGAGAGTAAGGGAAAGGGACTTGGGGTAATGTGACAATGTTAGTGTATGGTGGTTATGATGAAATTTAATCCATGCAAGAGACTATTGCAGTGTTAATTAACCTGGAAGATTCTTATCACAAAGTGGGCTTCTCAATGCTCTTTCTACAAAGATTAGATGTCCCTCTTTGTATTATTGTAAGCTGAATTGGTGCTTTGCTGATGGAGAGAACTATTATAATATGCTGAAAAACATGCACTCTTTCATTACACTTTCAGTTTCATCACATCCTTGTTCAACATCTAAGCAGCAAAGATAGTGAAAATTCAACCACTTGACAGCTTCAGGTGCACAGATATTTCATATAAGAAGGTTGTGAAGATTGTTTCATTCAACGTTTACCTTCCCATCCTTCACTCATCCAGCATATGCCATTTGCTCACAAGTTAAGACGTGGGTGACAACACCAAAGTTCATTGATCACTAGAAAATTGGTGACACATTCCTCAATGACACAAAACTCAAAATAGAACTGTAATTATAAACTGTGTGGATCTTGTAGTGCTATTATTAATAAGCAAGTTCGAGGACACTACTTCGAGATGATATTACTTGCTCCCAGGCGTAATGATGCTGTTAGAGATACTACTATCTTTGCAAATCATATCTACACACTTTAATAAGTATCATACCTCACATTCAATTAGGCTTTGTTCTCTGGGAGTCAATCAAACTATTGTTTCTGCAAAACCTGACTATATCTTCATCTGTTTTCAATCCCTATGAAAATCCCCTATTCTCAACACCGAAATAAGCTGCGGTTCACTTGCCATCTTCCTATCTAATCTGATCTAAAACTCACTTTGATCCCTCTTGCTAAGTTTCTGCTCTAAACTCAACTCATTACCTCACGAGAATTTCTGACCTAAGACTAAATTGCCCATCTATTCTAACTTCTCACATAATCTTTTCTCATGCTTTACCATTGGTTGCTGAAAAGCCTCAATATGAAAGCCTTGATCTGATTTGCTGATCCTAAATCTGCCATAGTTCTCTGACAACCTTACGTAAGAATGGGGCATTAGTCTCTAGATGAATCTAACCATATCTTACAATCATGTGGCTCGATCTTATGTAATTTCCCACCTTTAAATAGTAACAATGAAGCTATGCCCTATTATTTATATACATCACCAGTCAACTCATTGAAACACTTGCCTTAGACATAGATGTTTTCAGGCGCTAATAGGTGGACAGTACAGGTATAGTCATCAGCGTGTCTGCAACTGAGATGATGAAAGGGGGTGGAGGGGAATAAATATAAATATGTTCAAGCCTGGTATCGCCATTACTGGTACAGTATATGCCGTTTGTCATGTCCTGCTTCATCACCTTCCTCTTCTCCGGTCTGACCCCAAGACATGGAAGTGTTCTGTGACCCCCCCCCCCCTCTTGTTGCTTACAGACGTGACCAGAACCTCAGGGATCTACTGGTCCGGAGTCACCTCCAGCCTGACATTCCTATTCACTTTGGCACCATCAGAAGCAAACACAGCAAATCCTACACATGTGCCTATGTCACCCAGACCCGGTCTGTCACATTCCCTAAAGCCACCTTCACCATTGAGGAGAGCTTCACATGCGTGTCTCAAAACGTTATCTTTGCCATCATATGCAAGCATTGTACCATGACATATATAGATGACACTGGAATGAGACTTGCAGACCGATTCTGTGAACATTTGTATAGCATAAAAAAAACCATTCAGGTTATTCTGTAGACATCCACTTCAATGGCACGGGCCATCAGGGCGCCTCTGATGACATTCAGGTTACATCCATTAAGTCATGCTTCTCTGATGACCGGACCCATCTAGCATTTGAGAACCGCTACATTTACCAATATGGCACTCTTAAACCCGACGCCATTAATGAGCACCAGTCTCATGTATGATTCTAGTTCTTCCATAGTACCTGTTTGTTTCATGTCTCATGTATGTAGTCATTTTTGTATATTCCTTACCCAGTGTCATTTCACCTCTTCTGGTCAATCTATATTACACATGACAATGTGAACATCCATATCCTTACTGTTTGTTTTCTGTAGTATGTTTTAATTTTGTTTCAATTTTTGTCTTGATAAAGGCCTTTTGGTCAAAATGTCAATTTGTGTATGTTATTATGTGTGTCCTTAATTATTAGGAAAACTTCATTACCCTATTCCTGGATTTGCCTGTTGGATTTCAGTTTTGTGCAGTAAGTACATATTATAGATTTCCAGCTAATTTATGACTACCACAGAATAGTAGCAAGCTAGAGATATCTGCTACTTCCAGGATAGTGATATCCAGAATATTACTTTGCCATTTGATGTTCATCACCTTTCAATTTCAAGCAAAGATCTTGTATTAAATTTTGTCAAACCTCATGACTTATAGTGTTGTGCAGCTGGTTGTCTAGTTGTTAGTATGTTCTGTATGTAATATTGGTAACACTTAATATTTATACCTATTCCAATTAATTTTTATGTTTACCTTTTGTTACCCCAGCATTCACATTCAGTCTCGGGTTGTTTCTAAACACCGGAGTTATATCTCTTTATTGCAGATTAAGGATCTATGTGGTTAGTAATAGGATTAGAGGTTCAGAAAGAGGCAGAAATTTCATTTGGTTCAGTTCAATCAATTTTTACTGATATGTGTTAATGTAGTGTGTGTGACGAATGGCTGAGAGGTTAAAGCATTAGTCTCTTATCCTTTGAGATCTAGGGTTTGACTCCTGGTAAGGTACCAGTTGTTTATTTTCTGTCGATGGATACATTAAACAACTCATCCTGTACATGGTGTGGCGACAGCAAAGGCATGTGGATTTTATTACAATAGCCACAAGTGCCAACTCCCTGCAACAACCTAACGGAAACATGTATTGACAAGTTTTTTTATAACAATTTATTTGTCATTGTTGTTAAAAAATATTCATTTCACCATTATTCACTTATAAATAGATGGAAAACTGTATGCAGATTGTGCATAACAGGAACATCACTCTCCCTACTCCCCAGGCATGACTTTATGTGGTGGACTCCTGCAGAGGTACCACTCAGAAGTTGGGAGACTTCAGGACAGTGAAAGAATATAAATCAGTGTGACTAGTGGACCAAATGGGGATTCAGCCAAAATTATTTTGAAAAATGCTTCCAGGAGTGAAAAAAACTGCTGGGAGAGGAGTGTATATACTGGTACTCAGAAGGGGCCTACTTCAAAGAGGATTTGGTTTCAGCTTCGCTGGTAAGTGTATTTTTTAAGACTATGATTGCATACTATGTAATCATACATAATGTATACCCGAGCTGTTAGCAAACTACTTTCATAGAGCCTTTTAGCTATGTGATAAAACAATCCATGTTTCCCAGCCTTTCATAAACTTTAGAATTTCCATGAAACTAAGACTAATCATTTTAACTTAATAGGTAATAGATACCAGATGTATGTTTCTACAACAATAACAATGATATATTGGATACAGTGGACATATTGGACATACTTTGAATGAATCTACTTCTTCTTCTCGTTCGGACTTTGAATGAATGAAAATAGACTGTTAATGCAAGCATTAAAATGGCAAAAGAAAGAGAGGAAGATGAAGATAAACACTTCACAGAATAACCATCAAAAGGGTATTTCAGTAGGAACATAGTATTTCTTAGTTCTCGCATACATCAAGACAACTGTACAGTATAGAAATGTGTACTAGCACTTGCATCAAGACAACTGTACAGTATAGAAATGTGTACTAGCACTTACATCAAGACAACTGTACAGTATAGAAATGTGTACTAGCACTTACATCAAGACAACTGTACAGTATAGAAATGTGTACTAGCACTTGGTAAAATAATCTCCATTACAACAGTACAATTATTACCACCACAACATAAATTAAACAATCGCTCATACACACCTCTAAAACAGTTGTTCTCAACCACGCCACCAGTGGGCTACAGCACAATGAAAAAATATACAATTGTGCCACAGAAAGATCACTGTCTGTAACATATTTTATACAGAAACAATTATTTTTGAGACACAGATAACACAAGTCATCAAAATAAACAGAGAATCTTTCATTTGTGTGTATTAATGTTCATGAAAATCATATAAAGATTTTGCTCAAAAGTGGGTCATGGTTTTAAAAAAAGGTGAGAAGCACTGCTTCAAAAGACTTTAAATTATCCAACCTACCCCTGTATTAAAATCTACTTGAGTTGGCATCCGAATGGGTACCCTTGGACCACTTGGATATCTGGGTGACATAAATGGCTGGAGAAGATATGAGATTCAGCATTTCATTATTCAGTATTTAATCATTGGTTATTACACACTATATAAAATAGATCAAACATGCAAGAAGATTAAGCATACTAATATCAATAACATTTAAACTGCTTGTGTTGACATTATTGGGAAATATGTGAATAGATATATAATTATGTGTACTTGCAATGAATATAAGCCATGTCGTGTGACTTAAATTATAATTTGTTGAGTGTCACAGACAGAATCAGATGTAGGTATAGATGTGTTTTTATTAAATATCACACTTATTTAAATCAAGAGCAAAGAAAACTATAATTATTGTCTAAAATGAATATCAGTTAAGGAGCTGGCACACATGTGCTAAACTAGACAATAATATTGCATTTAATTGGTTTCCAGTCTGAAATTACAACAGATTTCCATGGTCACAGATCAGCTGCTCTTGGGTCTGAACTTATAATTACATTTAATGTAAGCCTGCCTAATGGTATATGTGTGTTTATCCAGTGGAGTAAAGCAGACAGTATTATCTCACCTTCAATTTCTCTATTAGAAATATACTTTCAATCTAGAATGGCTGTAAAATGCAGAATTTACTGTCCCACCAAATGAACATCTCACTAAATAATGGGTTTGTTTAACTACAACACTGTCATTGTCTTCTGAATAAATTGTGACATGCAATTAAATTTTATACAGAGCCAACCAATAATTTGTATACACTACTACACAGATGTGATCTTATCTGTATGGGAATTTTCAAGGACACAGGCTGAAAGAAGGAAGGTGCAATGATGCAATCAAAGAGGCAACTCTTTTGCTGTGGGTGTCATCCTACCTGGAGGAAGGAAAGAAAGGATAATGATATTGATCAATGCCAACTTTTGCTTTGAAGGCCCTCCAGAACTCAAACACATTCCACATGAATTACTGAAAATAACTATCTCAACTAAACAACCAAGCAAAAGAAGTGGTTCTCCAGTGGATTCCAGGCTGCTCACAAATCAGGGGAAATGAGATAGACTAGCTTGCAACAACTAGAAGTAACTGTCAACAACATTGACATGGAATGTAACTCAAATCACCCACGCAGCCAAAAATATGATGCTATCTACAGGATTAGAAGAAAGGAAAAATCATTTTTAGATTTTGAACAGGCCACAACACAGACTTAACTTGTTGAAATTCAATGTCTACATTTTTCAACATGTTTACTCTTTCCATAGACACCAAGTGTTTACATATGCCACATTGAGGTAGCCATTTGTGGTCATGGATAACAATCTTTCATGTTAATTTCCAATCATGCTCATAATAACTATGTGCTAGAGTTGATTTTTATCTGAATTATTAGCAGTGATATTAACACCCAGTCATAATTTATTCGTCCTCTTCATGTTTGCAAGCCATACTGTATAGACCTAATTTCAATGACACAATTGTTCTGTAATTCTTCATGGATGATGATTTTTAAGGTTTTAGTGTTGTAGGTACTGTAGACCAACATATGGGGGGACGAGGGAGATGTTGATAATACTTAATAGTGATGTAAATGCTGTCATTTATGATAAGGAATTTGAGGAGCCGGACCTATGGATGACCTTGAATCTTTTGTGTGCTTTTGTCCACACTGTCCATATTGGTTGTCCACAATATACTCACACACACAAGCAAACAACACCTCCAAACCATATTCAGCATCCACTTATCTTTATTGTCTCCAAATTTGAAATCAATAACTCAATAAATAAAAATGTTACGCCATAATTAGAAAAAATCAGAAGTTATTAAAAAATGGCCTTTTGCCAGGGGAAGTATGCATTATTTTTCTCTGGGTTGCTACAGGTTAAACAGAACTGTATGGGAAGTCTGTGGAGTTGGTGACAACAATGTGTGCCCCTATAGTCATTCTCCAGAAAATACAAAACATATTTGACAGAACTGCACACTTTATGACACCACAAGAAGAAAACTATCTGAAACAGCTCTAGCAGACAAACTCTATGGCCCTGTCTTGGGACCACAGTACAGTTAATTGATGAAATCTACTTCCACGTCTGACTTCAACTGGAAAATGAGAAAGAAGACAAGCTAGTTTTTACTTATAAAGGATGCATATAGCAGAAAACTAATAACAATGATGGCTCTTAGACAATAAATTTGAAAAAACACAAGTAGCAATCCCACCAGACAATTTGGCCAATGTTATCCAAACTACAGTTAACCAAAGTAATAAATTTCTGGAAACTAGAAGACACACTTTCATCACCAAATGTGACTGTTGTGTCATAAAGTAACTTGTCTTACTCTCATAACAGCTGAATAAAGTTTGTATATGAAAATATGTTGAAGTTTTTCTTTTCCTGAAGAGTGTATACATTTTTTGGGGTAGGCCATATACATCCCAACATATGAAAGTAAATATAGGACAATAAAACAACAATATGTATACACATTCTTAGAGATCTTCAAAATCAGTGGGACAGAATTATGCATATCTATAAATCCCATTTTTTATGATATATTCTATTTAAGTTCCTTCAACACTGAATATGGTGCATAGGGCAGAAACCAGCTTGACCAATGTAATGCTTTTGTGTTTAGTTCTTGCATGTTGTAGCGATGTGATGCTGTTGTGTGTAGTTCTTGCATGTTGTAGCGATGTGATGCTGTTGTGTGTAGTTCTTGCATGTTGTAGTGTTGTCCTACCCATAGGCATACCCTTTTTAATAGTTGTTTGTGAAGTGTTTATCTTCATCTTCCTCTCTTTCTTTTGCCATTTTAATGTGTGTGCAGTGAGTCTATTTTCATTCATTCAAAGTATGTCCAATATGTCCACTGTTTTCTCTTTATTGTTGTAGAAACATGTTGTTTGGTGTCTTCTCTTATTTTACTTGAATTCTTCCAAAGCCAACATTTAAATTTACTAAGACATTTATTTTCATATGAATTTTCTTCTCAACTTTCCAGTTTTTACAATCATATATTAATAACAAAAATTACATTGGAGTTAAATATTTGTCATTTGATGCATAGAAATAAATACCTGTATTTTTTTTTCCCTAATATCCTTATTGTTTTTATTTCCAGTCATTTGTTAAGTAATTGAATGTCAAAACAATTCTAGTAGAAATCTCCTCTGCAGTATGTCTATCTTGTGTTATTTTGATAACAAGGTAGGAAAAGTTAACTTTCTGAATTGTTTCTCCTTTGAGTCGTATTAAATTTTAAGTTGATAAAATGTATTATCTTGGTCTTCAAGTGTTAACTTCAAGACATATTTGTTCTGACAGATGACAGTCAATTCAACATTTCTTGTGCCTTATCAGGAATTTAGCTAAACACCATATCATCTGCAAAATCAACATCACTAAGAGCATCATCATCTGTCCATTTTATAACAAAGTGTATCTTTTTGGCAGTTTTTCATAAACTTAGCACTGTTTACTTTTATCAGTTACCAAGCTAAACAGGAATAGTGACATAATACAGAATTGTTTTACTCCTGTTTCTATGTAAAACCATTCAGATTTACTCCCATTTATTCTAACACAGCATCTTGAGTTACCATATACAAGCTTGATTACACTGAAATATGTAGCTGGGAATCGTATTCAGCAGAAATTGTTCAATATCAGACTATCAAATGTCTTTAAAATCAATACATTTGATAAGTGGGAGTTGCATGTTCACTTATTAATTATTGCTTGTTCTAAGGGTGAAAATGTGGTCAATAAATTAATATTTTGTTTTGAATCAGCTTGTTCTCAAATGTTTTCATCCACCTGTCCCTCAAGTCTTTTATAGCATTATACTACATAATATTGTCCTTCACTGACATATTATTTCTTGGCAATTTATGCAATCAGAAATATCACCCTTTGTAGGTAATTTTACTACAATTCCATTTTGTCCATTCATCACCAGCTGCTTTCAGCATCTCACCACTGATGTCATCACCAGCTGCTTTCAGCATCTCACCACTAATGTCAATACCAGCTACTTTCAGCATCTCACCACTAATGTCAATACCAGCTACTTTCAGCATCTCACCACTAATGTCAATACCAGTTACTTTCAGCATTTCACCACTGATGTCATCATCACCAGCTGCTTTCAGCATCTCAATGCTGATATCATCACCAGCTGCTTTCAGCATTTCCCCACTAATGTCAATACCAGCTACTGTCCGCATATCATCACTGATATCGTCACCAGTTACTTTAAGCATCTCAACACATATCATCACAGCTATTTTCAGCATCCCACCACTGATGTCATTGTCATAAGCTGCTTTCAGCATCTCACCACTGATGTCATTGTCATAAGCTGCTTTCAGCATCTCACCACTGATGTCATTGTCATAAGCTGCTTTCAGCATCTCACCACTGATGTCATTGTCATAAGCTGCTTTCAGCATCTCACCACTGATGTCATTGTCATAAGCTGCTTTCAGCATCTCACCACTGATGTCATTGTCATAAGCTGCTTTCAGCATCTCACTACTGGTGTCATTTGTCACCAGCTGCTTTCAGCATATCACTACTGATGCCATTTGTCACCAGCTGCTTTCAGCATCTCACTGCTGATGTCATTTGTCACCAGTTGCTTTCGGCATCTCACTGCTGAGGTCATTTGTCACTAGTTGCTTTCAGCATCTCACCATCCACAACTGCTTTCAGCATCTCACCATTTATATCATCACCAGCTCCTTACAGCATCTCACCACTTATATCATCACCAGCTCCTTACAGCATCTCACCACTTATCGTTACCAACTGCATTCAGCATCTCACCACTTATCGTCACCAACTGCATTCAGCATCTCACCACTTATCGTCACCATCTGCACTGAAAATTTTTCGTTTTCTAACTGCTTGTTTAATCTCATGGCATACTAACATAAATGATATCATCATCAAGTGCCGTCTCCGCAATGAAGATTGGCTGCAACAGACCTTCACATCCTCTGTCTCTTGTCTTGGTGGTCCACTCTGCTAGACTGTAACCAGTCCATCTTGTCATGTTACTATCCCACTTGTATCTCTGCCTACCTCTTGCTCGCTTCCCATTGACTTTACCCTCAAGTAAAGTCTTCAATAAGTGTCATGTCTTTTAATGTGTCCAAAGTATTTTTATATGCCTGATCTTTACTTCTCTTAGTAATTTTTTCTTAATATAAAGTGTTTTTCGAACCTCTTTGTTTCCTTCTCCTTCCATGATGTTTTCTTCCTATTCTCCTATATACCCACATCTCAAAGGCATCAATTCTGTCTTCTAATTGTTTATTTAGTGTATAAATGATATATTCCATTTGATATCAAAGTCTGGGGTTAATTCAGCGCCTCTATAAAATGTTCTGCCTATCAAGGAATTGTTTATTTCCTGTAAAGAAACGGTTGCTGTGTTTTGTAACTTATTTCTTTTTGCTGTTCCCCATTCTTGAATTGTCCCAGGTGTCCACCTTAAGACTTTTTTTCTTTCTCCTTTGTGAGTATCCTGCAGTTGTTTTATGATGCGTATTTCATCACTGTTTTGAATTGTTTCCATTTGTTGTCAACTGAACTAATAGATCATTGTTCACCCTTGATAAAGCTTCAAAATGATTTATGTATCTTGACATTTAAGTCATTAGTAAATTTCTTGATATCTGTATGTCTATTGCATGATGTGATTTCATACATAAATATTTACGCAATGCATCACTTTCAGAATGCTGCACCATGCATTTCTATGTGTATATACACTGTTGGTTAGAATCATAAATTGCAATGGCCTCACAGATCAATCATTCTCCAATAGAAGTAATTGACTACTTACTTATATTCATGAAAGGAATTTTTGTTAACAATGAAGGGAACAAACCGCCCTACCTTAAATATGCTATAGCTAGCTCAGTACTGTACGATATTTAACAGTTCACAATTATTCAGCTATGATTACCTTTACTTTCACAATATAAACATTAAATTATAAGAAATATTTTTAAGATGACAACTAGAATTAAAAATTCACAACCAAAAATTCATTGTATATTCTAAAAATGTGAATTCCAAGAAACACAATATCTGAGGAAAGTTTTTTTTTAAATATTTTCAAAGTACACAGTACAACACAAGATGCACATGTCATACAACAGTTAGCATTCACTGTCTCAATTCTAGATATATATTTTTTCCTGATTCAATTATATTTGTATTAGTGTAGCAGCTGAATAAATGTAGGGTATGCAAGATGAAAAAACATTCAATATTACTTGCAGAAATTAGACATTGATTTACAAGTTTACATTTTATTTGTGATAGCAATTAGTTCTGATAGGCAAATTAAGCAAATATTTATAAAGCAAATAATGAATTATTAATATTTGAAGATACTGAACATATTCGATGGCAACACAGTAACAAACAGAATGTTGCAAAAATTAGCATCTTTCCTTGCTACAACAGGAACACATGGTCACTACTACAGTTGATCTGCCTTGCAAGTAGCATGCATCCTCTTTATTATTCTCACAGTATTAGTTGATGCTGCGATTTGTTTGACATGTTAAGGTTGATAGTTATGTACACAACCATCATTCGATGAATGGAAACATGAAGGTGGGATGAAATAGTGCTATTATTTTTCTCCTTAAAAAAGGGAACATTGAAATTCACACAGAAAATGCTCACAAAATATGTTTGTTTTGTATTAGGGAGCTCTTCTTGCAGGAGACTGAAAGGTAAGCAAAGAATGTTGATACTGTGACCTGTCATATATGCTGTAAGAGGCAACTAAGAAGATTTTGTGGGTGAGTTTGTTATCCCTTCCCATTGAGAGTCAAGTGACCCAGAAGTCATACAAAAGTTGGATGCGTCAGGAGAAAAGGCACAGATATCATAGGGAAGCTGTAAACCTTGACACGACACATTTTCTCTTGATTCCATTCTGCTAATCTGCAGGAGTGTGAGAACAAATGCAGAAGATCACCTACAGCCATTTTTTTTAATTACTACTAGTAATTTCTTTTTAAACCACATCCAAGACTTTGAAGTCATCTTAAATTTGTGTCCTTTTCCATTTTAAATGTCCATTAAATTAATTTGATTTAGCAAATTTAAGATAAATTGATAATTTTAAACTAATATTTAAATATTAAAAAATAAGCCACAATGTACAACAGGAAAATGTGGAGCACAATTGTTTACACTTGACATATGAAAGAGTGTAGAGTGTAAAAAACAAACTGAGGATAGCTTACTGTTACTATAATAATTACCAACAAAGCTGTTTTGAAATGTTTCAAATGAAAAATATGCACAAATTAGCAGTAAATTATAAGCAAGCACAACAGAAGAACACATGGTCAATGCAAATGGATAATGACAGAACTGTTATCAATAGGCATGTTATGAACTAAGAGTAACAACAAATAAAAAGCTTGTGCACAGCAGAAATAAATGGATGTGTCACTTGAAAGGTGAATAATATTGACAAATTAAAGACATTAAAAGACAATAATCAAAATTAGACAATGAGCAAGAGCAGGAGCAAACTGTTCTGCCAGAATTATCTCCTGTTCTACTCACCTGGCTCTGACCCATCATAGGATTGTGAGGTGGCGGGTGGGGGGATGGCTGGGAGGCAGGAGGCTGCAATCACACACACACAAGGGTAGAGACCAGGCAATCAACAAACACCAAGACAAACAATCCAGGAGGCATATATATATATTCATTAATTGAGACAGGGATCAAACAGAACAATGCATTCAACCGATACTTTCAACAAAAAAAACAATAAAGCTACTTCACAATTCTACCTCTCCACAAATTAACTATTACAACAACTGGAAGCGTTTTAATACATGAACAAAAATTACTTTATAGCAATGTCATATCAAAGTTTTCTAACATAAGCTAAAAGATTTCACATTATTATATCATTACAACTGTTGCTATAAAAAGAAACAAACTGATGATTTTCCAGGTAATAAGCAATTAAGTTAAAAGATTATCAATAATTTTAATTCTCAGTCATGTGACAATGCTTCGGATATATTGCTACAGCAATCACAACTCATCTGTTCATACAATGCTTCACACTGCAGATTACATACTACATGCTGGTGAACAGAAACCTACTGAGTCATACTTGCTCAGTCATGAGGCTTATTTGAAATAATAATTACTGCTCTTTTTCTGCACTGGATTTCTTCTAGCACAACAGTAAAATAGATCACAGCAAATTCTGACACAATGTTGTAGATTAATTTTACAAACTTATTTTAAAATGCTGGGGCTGTTTTTTGGACATTAATCTATATGACTTTTTTATATGAAAATTCGTTAACAGCTTTTTTTTTAAAATGTCTAACAGAATATTATTGAGAAATGTAATAAGTGTTATTTACAAATTATTGTAATTACATGAAGCAAAAGATACCCCCTGTATTATTGCCTAGTAATTATGTTACTTTGAAGACATTTTCAGCATCATGTGATATTTAGATGATATTTAACATCATCAACCCCCCTCTTGTACTTAAGTTGTTATTTTAATTATTACGGCATCAATGTACCTTTCACTACCAAATGATCTCTGCCTATTTCACATTTCATTTTACTATGGTCACAGTTCATTTCCCAATGCCATATAGCCTCTCATGTTTTATGTAATAGTATGTTTGTAATAATATATTACTTCCAAGTCATGTGCTTAATCTCAGTCTGTGTTTGCATCATCATCATCAGGTGCCATGCTGGCTGGCATAAGAGATTATGACTCTCCACAGTTTTCTATCTCCAGCCTTATGTATCAAGATTGTTGTTTCCCTGCCATGCCAGGTTGTTAAACTGTCTAATTTTCTCACGTTGCCGCCCTCTGTCTCTGTTGCCTTCAATCTTGCTTGTTGTGACTATGTTCTCCAAACCTCCCTGTCTCATGAAGTGGCCAAAAAAATGAATTTGCCTTTTTTATATTATCTATTTAGGTCTGTTTCGCAATTGACTCAACACCTCCACATTAGTTTTTCTGGCAGCCCATGATATTCTCACCATTCTTCTGTAGAACCACATCTCCATTGCCTCTAATTTCCCCCTTTCCTGTTTGTTTATTGTCCAAGACTCGCATCCATATGTTAGTATAGGAGTTATATAGCACTCTTATATAGAGCTGTTATATCATCTCTTCCTCATCTCTAATAAAGGTCATATTATACAGTATATTTTTCATGTTTCTGAATGTTGTTTTTATCTGCCCTATTCTGCTTCTTATTTCTCTTTGCATAGGTTTCCTAAATTATCTATCACTAGAAGATTAAGATGATTGTTAACCGCGTGAATGAACTCCGGGTGACAGCACAAATTGTCTTGACAGGGGTAGATAATTCATAAATCAAAACTGCTCGTATGATAATTTGAGTTATTGCCCTTATTTCTGTCTGATTTCATGCGCTACCAAATTAGTCTTCCTAAATTGAGGAGAAAAGGGGAGTCTTATACCATGATTCTAATTCCTCATTACACTGGTAAATCATTTGACAACACCAAAACACTTACTATGTCGAGGACATGATTATCATTACTCTATTTCCAGTACTGTTCACATAATTATTTATGCTTCTAAGGCATTGCACTTACATGACTTTATATTTGCACTGATAATTTTCTCAACTGTTCTGTATTAAAGCTATAAACATATATTTGTGATCCAATAACCAGTGATTGATAAATTCAAAATAGGCAAACACTATCACACTATCCTGATAAATGACTAACATCACTATAAATCATTGTCTATTTACGAATGTGAAGTCTGATGTTTGGCCAGTTCTCTATCAGTGAAGCAAGACCTTGTAGATACTAAAGTCAACAATGTAGGTGTTCAACTGTGATGTCCTCACAAAATAACACAGTGAAATATGTGAATGCCATATTGCTACCAAAAATATATGCATATATTTAAAACTACACTTTTTTTCCATTATTAAAGTACTCTGTCATTACTTCATGTTTTTTCATTATGCAGAAGCAGGGTGGAACTCGTGGCTGTGTGATAAATGCAGCATGTCCTTCCTATCGCCAGGACATATACAGGGTTAGTATTTTAATTTACACTCCAACAGAAAAGAACTCAGTCCCTTAAAGAGAGTCAAGCTCTGAATCTGGTTATGAGATGAGCAGTTAACCTCTGAGCCATGTGCTACGTCATTAAGATGTGGCATTGCAAAAACATAAATTGAATCACTGTAGTAGCTGGCAGATGTTACTGTTTTATTCCATTGTTATATGTTTATTCTCAAGTTTCTGCTTGAGCTATTTCACCACTTATTATGCTGCTGATGAACTCTTAAAATCTTATTCTCCTCTGTTGTGGTACATTTAGAAATGTCCTCACTGGATATGTTTACACACAAATATTGATGATTTTTATCATATCATGTTGATGTGAGACAATCATAATACAAATGCAAAATATGAAATTATAAAATTAATATTCCCAGAGCATATTAGCTTGATAATTTCACAGTTTCCAAAGTTAAACTTCAATATCCATATGACACTGTCTAAATTCCTGGACACAGTATACAACAAAAGCAAAAGACATCACCAAAAATGTGCAAGAATAATCACAAATAAATAAATGCTGATCAGCTAAGTATATGTAAATTTGGTGTCTGTGACAAAGTGACAACTATTTACAAGATTAACACTCTACTGCAGCGTTTCTCAAACTGAGTTCTACCACAAAAGTTCTATCAGGGGTTCTGCATGAAATGGTGATGAAAACTGACTACCTGGTAATCTATGTTTAAAGTTATTTTTGTTTAATTTTATATTCATAACTCTAGTATGTACAATATACCAGACATGATTTGGGTATTATAATAAAATTTCCAAACTGCTAAATTATTTAGGTATCTTTCTTTTCTTTTTGCTTTATATCCCTTTATGCCTTGCAGCTTTAGGAGTAGAAGTGTTATCTGGAGACTTTTGTGTGCTTCATATACCGGGTATGTTTGTTTTCATGGACTCTTATTTCTGTAATCCATCTTTTGCATGGTCTGCCCATGGCTATGTATCCATCATTCCTGTATAGTAATGCTGATTGTCATCTTCAGAGAACTAACTCTCCATGTTTTCTATGAGAATTTTAGATATAATATTTACGTATAACAATAAGAAATTCATTTTCTTAGTGGGGTGAATATTATAAAAAGAAAAGAAGCATTCTACATACTAACTTTCCAAATGTTACGTGACCATGAACACAGTCAGAATCTTCTGTTCAACTTGAGCATTTAGTTTTAAGAGAACATGGGGAGAACTTTGTCGGCTACTTTGTGCACTCAAGATGAAATTTACTGATTGATCCCTGGACAAGTTATGGGTTTCTGTGAGAGAAGAATATCCTGTAATCCATATGAAAGCATTAAATATATTGTTGCGGGTGTTCAACTTTTTACATGTGCGAATGAGCTTTTCCTCACAAGCATCAAGAGCAAAGACAGAAATCATCTCCTTTCAATTGTAGATTAAATCAGCATGAGTTTATCTAAAGTTCAACCATAAATTAAGTATTGTGTACCAAAAGACAAATACGTGTTAGGAAAATTATATAATATAAAGTGGCACCGCATGTATTTGTTCCTATAACAATTTCAATTTTTTTTATCTTAATACTTTTCCATATTGTCAATTTACCCATGTCTGTTTTTGTTACATATATATGTATATATACCCATCATATATATGTCAATTTAGATATTTCAAGTGAGACTTGAAAATTGTTTCAAGGGTTCCGCTAGGCTAAAATAGATTGAGAAACGCTGCTCTACTGAGATATGGCTTTAAGATAAAAACTCAACACTACTTTCTCAGAATATGCAGTTGTGAAGTGTATCAGGTGGTTCTTAATCAAAGAATAATTTTTATTTGTAATTCAGTAAGTGATAGTTTTCTGAAAGGACAGGAACATCTATGCTATATGCATGTAATAGAATGGTCTAAGTGCAACAGCATGATTATAAAATATAAATTACTTTAAATATATAAAGCAAAAACTATAGCTGTAATTGTTTCAGTAGAATTTAATGTGTAAAAATGTATTCCTAAAATAATAGTGGGTATTTCCAAACCACAAAAAATGTTTTATCTGAGTGTTTGTTTCCACATTTCATAAATACATACTACTTCAGGAACAAATGATATCACTAAACATAATTAATGCACTTACAGGGAAGAAACTGGGAGGCATTGGACCACCTGGCATGCCATCTTGTGGAGGCATTTGACTGAGTGGACTTGGAGCAGCAGCATTCTGAAAGTTGCAGAAATAATTGTTAGTTAACTAATTTCTGTGAATGTTGTTAATGTTAATTTTGTGTTTCCTTTCAATAAAAGACATTTCACTAAAATTCCATGTCTCATTGTTATCACAAATATAACAATATTAAATCATAGCATTGTTATCATGCTATTTGACTTTGCATAAAACAGACATTTCTGCCTACACAAATGCCATAAATGGATATTCAACAAATCATATACTATATTCTCTATTGTCTTTCCATAGGTGAATGATGGCTGCTCATATCCACACTTGTCTGTTCATCGTAAGGGTTGGATCCTCAGTTGTCGTTCTAAAACCAGATGTGTTACCTTGGTTGCATTGAGTCCATGATTGTTGAAGGCTATCTTGATGCTTTCTATCTGCCGTTTTCTTGGTCTATCTTTGGCTCTATATTCAGATGTTTTTTAATATGTTTTTCTTGGTATCTGGTATGGGTTCTCACAAGGTGACCGAACCATTTTACTTGCTGTCTTTTGACATGTTATTATACCTATATTCCTAATTTCTTCATTTATTTTATTTAGTTTAGTAACCATGGCAGTTTTTCTCAGACACTTCACTTAACACACAACAATTTTACTCTGCTGTGAGACTGTTAAAGACAATGTTTGACATTAGTAGCAGTGTTGGTATACAGGTTGTAGATATTATCAGTCTTTTGATTTCCATCTTTATGCGATGTATACAAAACAGTATATACACAAGAAACACAATCAGTGCACTTTCAGGCCAAAAGAAACGTATGACAGCTGTGAAACTACAATATTATATGGTTTTACCAGTGAGGAAAAACTATTTAACTCCTTTTAAAGCCATTCAGTTCCATCATTTTATTATTAGAAAACAGTGAAACAAGCATGTAGCTTCTGATTGTTTTATTTGTCATTTTTGTTTATGATCAAAAAGCAATTTCAATATTTTAGACTCGAGAACTGATGAATAAAAGTCAGGGTTTATTCTAAATGTTTGTGTAAATAAACAAAATATCACTGAAGTGCTTTCATAAATAGTTGTCCACCGACATTGTCTATTTTTTCCATAATTACTGAGCGTATAAGCTTAATATTTTGCATGAGTGGTTATTTCATAACCATGTTACAGATTTATGATTTATTATTTTCTAGATTGAACGGATTTATCGCAGAATGTCATTTTTAAGGCAGTACTAATTTTATTTTATGTGGAAAAGAAATTTTACAGTAATTTCTGGCATAGGCGTATCATTCATATGTTGTAGCATGGGTAAATATGAAGTACAGTATTCCGAATGTAATATGTTTCTTTTGATGCATTGAGATTATATGTAGCGATATATACATTTAACAGTTAAACGTGTATATAATTGTATTATTGTTTATTTTGTCTCCAAACGGTACAATGTCATCTTCTATTCACTATCTTTCTGGTTCCAAGTGTGCTTGAAAATCTTCTAATACGAATAGTTTTCTTCTGTGTTGTTATTGTTTATAATATTTATATTATCAAAAAATGCTTCCCTTAGTGTTCTTTTCATAATCCGATGAATCGTATAGATCAATAATTGTAGTTGGTTGAATGAAGCGTAAACCATCTTTCTGCCAATATTCTTCTTTCGCTTTCAATATATGGTCGTCACATTTTATCCAGAATTCTTTGTAAATGGCGGAGAGCATAGTATATGCAATTCTCTTCATTGACAACATATATGGTAATTTTTAATGTAAACCCGTCTACTATTACAACTATCAAGAGAAAAATATTGCTACCTTAAAAACGACATTTGTAGCGACTACTGCGATAAATCCGTTCCATGTAGATAGTAATTAATCAAAATTCTGTAACGTGGTTAAGAAATAAAGCACTCATGCAAAATATGAAGTTTAGTAATTATGGGGGAAATAGACAATATCGGTGGACAACTATTTATGAATGCACTAGAACATATATATCAAGAATAGTAACACACTAACTACAATTAGCAATGTATATTGTAAGAGGAGTGCACGGTTAAAATTTTCCTGAAGAAATTAGTGAAATATGTATTTATTTTTGGGGCAATTGATGAAACCATTGATTTATCTCCCAGATGATGTTCATTCATGTGTTGCAGTTCACACAGCCTTGTGCATTGGACTTAAAAGTTAAATATTTGTTGATGATGCAACTACTCTCCACTGTACTATTTTCATCATATGCAGTGAACCTATGATATACTTAGACCATGGGCATAGCCTCAAACAGACATGACACCAATTAATGCTCTTTCCCAAATCTAGAATATGCATAAATGTGCTAATTTTACCTCATTAACATGGGACACTGAACAAGTCAAATCGAAATTATAAAATAAAAACTGTTGAACATGCTGAGCTATCAAGTCTAAAAGTTATTAACTATTAAATATGAAATTCAAATATATGTTACATGATGCTATGATTTAATTATAATCTGTTTGAGAGTTGTCTCCACAAGGTTAGATCACAAAGAACATTTGAATGTTGCTTTGAATCATCTTCATCCCTGTATATTAGTAACAAATTCTACAGAAAATTAGGAATGTTTTTCCAACTGAGATTTCGAAAACCTGGAATAAGCTTCATTTTAATATTAGTCAGTTCCTCTTTTTCCAAGTTTAGCACCTAGGGCAGATGTCATAGTTCTCCATGCCTATCGGTCAGTTGCCAAGGATTGCAGGTCTTGTGCATTTATGCCTGTTGATTTTAATTCATTCATAACAGTTCTTCTGAGCGTTCTTTTTGGTCTTCCTGATTTTTCCCCATTTTTTTCAGGGGATCAGCAACAAACCATACATTTTTGGGAAGCCCATGCCTAGTGTTTTGTTATTTTAAAAAAAAAATAACTTCGACCTGCGGAAATGTATATAATTACTGATATGTGCAATTCAATACTTCTAAATATATACACAAATTTGTAGTACGCCTATTACCCGTATATGGGTTGAATGTGTCCCTTATGAGCGTTCTTTTTGGTCTTCCTTGTTTTTTTCCCCGTCTATTCTAATATTAACTGATAGAAATGAATTATGTCATACCTTGTAACATTTAACCAAACAGTTTAAGCTTTTCTTTGGTTCTTTTCTAAAACTTAGAGCTTTCTGACCTAGAGTTGGAATTGGAAACACTGAAGAGACAAGATTCTCATTCCAAGACTACCCTTTGGGGTGGGGCGGAATGGAGAAAACAAGAAGAAGAGGCAGGAAGAAGATGGGAAAAAAGGAAAATATGAGTTGACATTAAGAACTAGTGATGGTTAATTTTCTCTACACTCAAACAAAGGGAACAGAGAAGTGTGGTATGATTTTGTTTCAAAGTGGCACCCCAGGACTCTTTAATAGGTTATGGGTTTCAACATGACCATCGCAAGTTACAAGACCTAACTGCAAAAAGTAAACAGGACTTCATTCAGTACGTTTTTTGTTTTTTTTTATTATTGCCACTTTTTTCATTGTTTATTTTATATATATATATATATATATATAGAGAGAGAGAGAGAGAGTAGCCGTGGCAATTTTTGACATGCGTATATATTATAAATATTGACCAACGGAAAACACGGGAATAATCAAGAAAAGAAGCAAATGAATGCCTAATAATTCAAAGAGCATGTCTTCTAAGGCCGATCGAACGCGATTTGAATGATAAAACAAAAATACTAAATCTTGATATTTGATAAAGTAAAATGCATTTATAATTATATAGTTTTGATAATAAATTTTTGGGTCAAAGGAAATCAGTCATTTGAACGGTGGGGATCAGCAACAAACCATACATTTTTTGGGAAGCCCATGCCTAGTGTTTTGTTATTTTTAAAAAAAAATAACTTCGACCTGCGTAAATGTATATAATTACTGATATGTTCAATTCAATACTTGTAAATATATACACAAATTTGTAGTACGCCTATTACCCGTATATGGGTTGAATGTGTCCCTTCCCCCGCCCCCCCCCCCCTCTTTATACATGTAAATGGGTTTCTGATGCGTATTTTTTGTTTTGGTTAATTAACAAAAAGGTACCCATCGTTTATAAAGTCTGTAATATGTATGCTTCTTATAATAAAAATATGACTTTCCCTTATAATAAACATGTCTGTCTTTCGGATCGCGGAGTTAGTTCAAGACCTGCTTCCATGTCAAAGTAATCCAGAGTTTCTTATAATTATATCATACAAATGCATGTGTAACTAAACAATTGTAATTTTTCCTTTCGTTTCACCCAGAGCACATTCTCACTTTTACAATTGCCATTCAAAACAGGCTGTTCCGTTGACACATCGTGCTCCCACCACACAGTAATACTCGGTAAAGTGTGTATCATAACTACACATTTGCAGGCCTTCCCTGACCCAGCCGACCTGAGGCTAAACCATTCACGCACTTGAGAGGGGTGGGGGGTCTGGACAATTTTTATTTGAGAACATACTGGACCGGAGTCGCTTTATCGGACGATGACGTTTAAACGGCAAAAGCTTGTGGCTAGAATAAAATCAGAAAGCTGTGACAAATGCGCCATGCACGCCGTAACGTCCTGACTAAAGAAACATGAACTAATACAACTTGGGGAGCGACGATATTGATGATACAACCGGGTATAATATTATAATAATAAGCCGTCCATCGCAGGCGATGCCTGTGCGCGCGATAACTTGAACAATATATATAATTCTGGTATATAATCAATCCCCTTCCACATTTGGGACACGAATGGTCCAGTTTCAAAACATCTGGATGTCTAAAGAATGCTGACAGTATATCATAGAGAGAAATGAAAATTAACAATGAGATGCTTAAAATACTAGGTGGGGAATACTGAATAACAAATACTAGGTGGGGAATACTGAATAACAAATACTAGGTGGGGAATACTGAATAACAAATACTAGGTGGGGAATACTGAATAACAAATACTAGGTGGGGAATACTGAATAACAAATACTAGGTGGGGAATACTGAATAACAAAGATACAATCTATTTTTTGTACACGCTGTCAGACAGGGAAGGTCTGGATCGGAGAACAGTTGCAGCGGGAAAGATTGCGACAAGAGAGATCGAGGAACATAGAGTGAGAAAATATTAGTCTGGCATAGCTATTAGATAGTCTAAAATCGTGGCGTAGCAAAGGGACAACAATGATCCTAATAAAAGATACTGGAAATAAAGGTTATCTTGCCAATCTCAGTTGGGACTTCTCTTTACTCTAGTGGGGACTGCAGCAGTGATGACGTAACCCCTTTCGATGTCAGCAGGCAGCTCATGACAGTCCCCGAAAAAAAAGGGGGGGGGGGTATTCCAGTGCGTCATCACAGCCTGCCAGAAAGGTAGCATACATATATGGACTAATTCATCGTCAGATCTGTTGACTCAACTGCATTGATGGTACATCTAGCATTCTCCGCCACCTAGTAGTAGTCTGTCATAATAGAACACATGTACAATGTCCTGCCCTGCATCTGTTCGTCATCTATGCTGACTATTTGACAGAAGACAAAAGTAAGAAATCCAGACAAGATATCTTATTTAGTGACTGGTGGTTTTTTATTTGTAACAAGTTGTCAGCCTTCTTCTTCATCGTTCTTCTTATCGTTCTTCAGTCAGATATCAGGTTACAGCACCAATAGCTTCAATGAATTGTGTGATTCGCTTCAGGTCATCCATGGAACCCCTCAAGTCTGGAAGCAGTGGCATCTCAGTAGGCCATATTTTCTCCCTCTCTTCTTGGTAGAGTTGACAGGCATGAAGAATGTGTTCTGCAGTCTCTGGGCTCAGTCCACAGGTCTGTCTCCCCAATCTTCAGCTTTCGGAACATGTGACTTCTCAGTCTGTTGTGACCCGTTCGTAGTCTGAAAATGATGGTTTGTTCCTTGCGTGACATTTGGTGGTAGGGGTCATTTGGTTCTGCAGTTGGGTGCATTTGCTTCCACTTTTTCTTATATTCTGCTTTTAACATGGTCTTACTTTCATAGTACGTATAATCATTTTCTATTTGTTCCATTGATCCCCCTTTCCTTGCCAGGAGATCAGCTTTTTCATTTCCAGGTATGCCACAGTGACCTGGGATCCACTGCAGTACTGTTTCTTTGGTGGTACTGCTGAGGTGTAGTAAGCAGGCCGTAAGTTCATTCATGCTCGTGTTCTTTGGATCTTTCAATGCCTACAATACTGATTTTGCATCCGTTAGAAATACTACATGTCTGTTGTGACTCGGCAAGCAATTCATGAGCAATTTGGCTGCCTCTATTATGGTTTCCATTTCTGCTAAGAAATTTGTGGATGTTTGCCTGTGGGTATGGATTTCTCTATTTCTTTTCCATCAGGTGTTACTATATATATTCCTGATCCTCCATCTAATACTGCCTCTTTCGCTGATCCATCTGTATATACATGTGTCCATATATCCTATGGGTATGCTTTCTGTATGTGATTCTTAGTTGTCTCCTTTAGTACTTGTATAGTAGTTTCTGTTTTCGAAATAATGCTTGGTATATTGTCCATAATTCTTGGGAAGTTTTTCCTGTCCCATGTTGGGTATGTGTTAAAGGTGTTTAGTGGTTTTAGGTTTTGTACCTTATTTGCCTTATATATAATACACACAAAGACAGCAGCCCTACTCTTTGCACTCTAAAACAGAAGTCCAAGCCTCGATTTGCACACGAGAGGAGGATATCAGCAGTGAGTACTCTATTTTGTGTAGTCAGCAGATACAGCATGTGTGGACGTGATTTAACACTATGGCATGGCTGCTGTAAACTTCACATGTCTCACAAACACGAGTAGCACAGTAACTACCACAGTCGTGCGATAGGTTTAAGTTATGTAGAGATGATGGTGCCCTACCGTTTCCACTCATTGTCGCGCAGTCTAGCAATTGCAAAAGTCGCTGTTGACTTCGCAATTCCATCAGCTCTGGAGAAATTACTACCGGTATAAGTGCATATGTCGACTGGTGGGGAGAAAATGATTATTATGGACCTTGATGACTTGGTTATGGTACTATTAACTGGGAGAGGGTTAAAACATTATCTGCTTGTGTGTGTGTGCGTTGTGGTCAAAAATATCGCAAGCTGTAGAAAACATGTCCATGCTGGCTTGCATATCTTTTTCAGTAGTGACATTGAGCACATCACAGTTGGTAATTAGTACAGTTGTGATGGCTATCTCTTTCACCTAGGTGGAGGCTTGAAGTCGTCTGAGATATGAAATAGCACTCCATCTGTCCGATATTTAATTATTCTATAATTTTGACAACTATGGAGACAGTCCATGAGCAGGGCAGTGAACATCATGCTGAAACGTGGATTGGGGCCAGCACACAGCCTGCTTGCAGAAATTAGTAACTTGAATTGACAGCTCTCCGTCGCTTACTACATGGACCATCAATCTGCGTGAAACTACTGGACTATTTTCATAAATTTATCTATACAGTTGAAATTGTCCATGATCTTCCATAGTCCATTTCTATTGACAGTGGCATGGTATTTGACAGAAATCTAATGTTTAATCATTAATTCAGCAATTTCTTAATTTAATGTTTATTGTTGAAAGCCACAGACGATGTGCATATCGTAACTGTCGTTGGGTTGTTTGATGGCGGGTTGATAGTTGTATCCTGTGAGTTATTATTCCAATTTTTGATGGATTTTCTAATAATGTTCTTGCACAGCATCTAAAGCAAACAAATTGTATTAAATGAGTCATTGTCATGCCAAATATCTAAAAGAAAACAAAATTAAGAATCACAATTTGGGGGAAATCATCAAAGTTAACTTAGAATCTTCATGGAGTCTTGAATACTTGCTACTAGAAGTGCATCTCTATGAACCCCAACTGAACCACCACCAATGAGAAAGTTTTTCATTGAAATTGGCTATACAATAAATTTCACAGAAGAAGATATTTGTATGCCATTCTTCGGGAAGATTATTTGCAGCAAACATCCAATTCTACAATGAAATTCGAGCAATATTTTCCATATAAGCTCGGGAGTGGCCACGGTTACCTCAAGACATATCACTCCCCTACACCTTGCAAAACGTTAATGAAGGACAGCCTAAATATTATACAGCTTAACATAGCAGGTTAACAAAATGTTAATGTGTAACAGTAACATGTCTGCCCTTATGCGTGACAGAAACAACTTGTTACTGAAAACATATAGTTGACTGACTGTCCTGGACAGACTAGTGTGACAGAAAGAAGATCTGCAGTGTCACAATAATTTGCGACGGAAGAAAATGCCTTTTAGGACTTACTGGAATACTGGTGCTGTGACCAGGTATAAATCTGGGAAATTCTGCTCGATATCAATCAGTTAACCAAAGCACTCCTTCACAGGAATATGAGGTTTATTTACACAAGTTGATATACATCAATTAATAGCATCATACTCATAAGAGAGGCAAATAAACACAAGGCCCAATCTAGTCTTATTCGAGTCCGTCCTCAACTCTGCAGACTAATCCTAAATTATCTGCAACTGGGCAATAATATAATCATCTCAGATTACAAATTACGCTAACACATCCAGGAATTGCTTCATTCGGGTTATAAGCTAAGTCTTAGAGAGTATACCGACTAAATATCTGACTCTGTGACTGTCTCAGCTGCGAGACTAAACTGAGACTTGTCTCTCCGGGGAGACAAGTACTGACTGTCCGAGACAAGCCTGATAGAGACTGACTTCCGATGACTACCTGGGGACTACTTCCTCAGGAGTGAAAATGCGACCGCCCTGCTCGGCAGTCGATAATGCAATCGTCCTTCCTCCTCCACTCCTAAAATCCTCCAAACTTCCAGAAACTTCCAACCAATCAAAAGCTTTCATTTCCCCAGAGGAAAACCTCTGGCCAATCAGAAATTGATCCTTCTGGTTACAATAAACCCACGTTGCCTCAGCCCAACCAGAACGCTTCTACCTGGTATGATTCCTGTCTGTCTATTATCTGACATGCTCTTAGGTAAACAAACGTTGCACTTGATCATAGCTTGACACGTTCCTATAAAAACACACCTTCGCATGGTGTGCCACTAGCGTTCGTAGTGACAACATTTACACAAGAGCAAAACATTCAATGTGTTGCATTTCACGCCGTCCATCTCTTGCTATCTGTGAAGGGTTCTCACTTCTTACTGTGAAACCCCCTGCCTGTGAAGGGTTCCACAACCAGATACTATCACAAATGTAGTCATCCAGGAAACAATACTACCACGGAAATCTACATCATAGGCCAGTACAAATTTAAATGCATGAAGTGTCAGGGTATGGGACATTTATTAGAACTGATGTCCAAGCCACATCAACCAACACCCCTGAAGCAACCATATATCACCAAACAGTAAGAATATGGGACCAGTACACACTGCACAATATTTACTGTCACCTAACATCATCCCCAAGTTTGACCAAATTTGAGTCCATATTAAAGAAAACCCATCATAGCTGGTGATTTTAATGTGATGTCTTTATTGTGACTGCTTCTGTGCAATCCAAAAGTCTATGAATTGCTCTCTTAATAATTTCTGCATCGAAACTATCTACACCATTTCTTCTCGTTTCTTATGGGGTTTATTTTTTTGTGTGGTTTTTTTAAATTATGGCTATCGTCTGGTAACCACTTTGATAGTGTTTTGCAGTTTATACTCATGGCGTGCTGTGTTCTTTTTTGAGGGCTTAGAACTACTATGAAATGGAGTACCGCGCCGCGCTTCTTGTGAAAAATATTTATACAATCTAATAGCTATTCTTTTCAGTGAAACGAATTTAACTTTCAAAGGCATGGTTATATTATAGTTGTAAATGCTGATTTCTAATACGCTGTAATAATTTACACAAACATGGTATGTTGAATGCATCACAATAAAAACACGTCGAATATGAGATACGCCTTTGAGGAAACTGACGTTTAACTATTATTTTAATATATAACTGCAAAAAAAAACCTGGTGCTACTTCTTAGTATTTCACATGTTTCTTACCGATATCAACTGAGACCGTGTAAAATAAAACACAGAACATGGTAAATGGTACTGTAATCTATTATTTTGACAATCAACAAACAAGTATTGTTATCTTAAAAATGACATTTGTAACGACTGCTGCGATAAATCCGTTCAATCTATGTAATAACTACTCATAAATCTTTAACGTGGTTATAAAATAATACACTCATACAAAATATGAGGCCGATACGCTCAGTAATTACGGAGATAATAGACAATATCGGTGGACAACTATTGATGAACGCACTATAGTGGGTATGCCATCTTGGAATTTTAAGAAAGCTGACTGGACCATCAATATGCGTGAAACTACTAACTATCTTGACTGGACCATATCGTGACCTTCGATAGTAATGAATATATAAGAGAGCCAATGTGGTTTCAGAAAAGAGCGCGGAACTGATAATTTTCTTTGCTGACAGACAACTTCAAATAAAGTGTAAAGAACATCACTGCTTTGTACACAGCATTCATAAACAAAAGCATTTCACACATTAAGTAGAACGGCAATGTAGAATATAATGGAAAAATAAGGTTGCCCACAAACAAGTATCACAATGGTACAGTAATTGCATGATGGAATGCAAGCTAGAGTTGCCACAAACGGGATACTAGCACGTACTCTGTTCAATATAATGTTCTTTTCTAGGTTGGATGAAGCATTCATAGATGTTGACTTGGGAATAGACATTAGATATCGCAATGAAGGAAACAATTTTCAACCTAGCAAACACAAGGTCAAATCGCACATTATTATGGATATTTCATTTGCTAAATGCTAAATTTGCTCTAAATGCTAACTTAGTGCCGTATCTACAAATTCGCCGTGCCACTGGTTTCAAATGAGGTCCGACAAGAAGAGTGAGCTCGATGCTTTGCACAACTCCTGACTTAAATCAAAACCACCAGGTGCAAGTCATTTTCACATGAGATGAACATGACCAGTGTTGATGTCAAGGAAATTGACAAAAGCTGTGGGTATTGTGAGAACTGATGAACTCAGTAACATGGATCAGTTTTGCTTCTTATCTGTGATGCCAATATCATCATTAATATATCGCCATTACAAGTAAGGACTGGGACGGCTCTCCAACATTATGTATTCCAGGTCACCCCTGACAAGGCAAATCATAACTGGGACTACTTTTTTTTAAATTACAGAGCGCAACGCAATCCTGTTTTGTGAATTGTTTTCACGTGTAAGTGGTTTATGACAAATGGTTTCACTGAGATCCTTTAATTAAGAGCCATTGTAGAAATTCTTTTGGACACATTGAGAACTCATGAAATTCTGCATCTTCTCACAGAAGAGTATTTGTGACTGTCATACATACTACATGGTCTGCCTAACAAGTCTGTGACTGCATTCCATGACTGTCTGCAATGGAAGACCTCTGCACAGAATTAATTAGGCATTCATTCGTAATTTTTTTAAATTATTGTCGTGATTTCCGTTCGTCACTTTATATATTTAGAATCGCATGTGGATGCTGTGAAAGGTCACGCTACATCATAACAGTATCAGTTCGTTGAACACGTTATCGGGGGGGGGGGGGTGGTTTACATAAAAAAAATATTTAAAAACATCTATCTCTCTTTTCGTGCGGTTATTCCTTCTTTTGATAGAAATGTGCTGACGTTTTGATAGAAATGTGCTGACATTTTGATAGAAATGTGCTGACGTTTTGATAGAAATGGAAAAATCGTTAAGCGAGGCGGTTTACCACATCTTTTGGCTACATTGCTAGTACTGAAAGACGTGTTATGGTATGCTGAAATAGGGAGGAGGTTCAAACACAATCAAGGACAATGGTATCTAGAATCGTATCTTGCCATTTAATGTTCATCTTTTTTTAGACAAATTGTCTGAAAGTGATTATGCCTAATCTGATGACTACACAGACCATGTTTCACCAGCACACTACACAGACCATGTTTCACCAGCACACTACACAGACCATGTTTCACCAGCACACTACACAGACCATGTTTCACCAGCACACTATAGCACTGGATGTATTCAGTATCACTGCTCTGTAAACATTCAGCTTAATGTTGTCAACGTACAGATTTAATCATTAATTATATTATTGTTTTTGAATTCACTTTTCTATTATACGCTGTATTGTAATGTAGCTTCTCATTCTTGTATTGCATTTTTCTTGGTTACCATCACTAGTGGTAATCATCATAGTTTTTTTCATCGTTATTTGGTTATCGAAATCCACAATTCTATTTAGTCCCATTCTATTTTGGTGCCATTTTCTGTGTTTGTTTGTCCCTATCTTGATAAGACTTTGTGGTCAAAACGTCGATCGTAAAACCCATTTAACAATTTAACATATTATCACAGATGTGATGACAAGAACGATCACCAAGTTGGACGCCATTTTCTCCTATATATTTAAGCTGTCCGCGCTTAAAATAAGCGTAAATAACGTTCTGGTTTCGCATGTGAAGCTACCACGGATGGTGAAAGTGATCATGTTGGTTTGAATAACAAACTCACAGGTGTTAGATAGTCTGCCGCACGGTGGCGTGCTCCTGTGGTCAACAGTACGATTACGATTACGTCTAAAGATCACCAAGAAACCGCCATCTAAAACCTCACGTGTCTTTGGACCCAACATCGTAGAAGGCAAATAAATGACGGAAAAAGACATGTGTAACCGCTCAGCTGTTACAGTAGAATGCTATAACGAGTTTTGCTCGGTCAGATGAAGTTTTACGGCTAGTGGTGAAAGCCACCTATTGTACTTATTATATATGCCGCTGAATATGATCGTCCATGTCCACAGACTTCAGCCCCATATACTAAACAGTGCTAAGCTATCCAATATTCTCTTTCATGGTATTTTCCCTACCCCCTATCGCTCTTTAACTTGTTTCTTGTCACAATATATTCTATCGTTCTTTATCTCATGATTTGTCCTAATTTTCAGATGCGGGTGTTGGCAGCTCACTATTTAACATTCAACTCTAGATACTTTTATAACAATCTACATTTGTACCTGGAGTTATTAACACCCTTCTATACTACTACGTTCTTACCTGCCTACGTAAATTACTAAACATCCATTGGTGGGACAAAGTACCAGACTACGAGGTCTTGGAAAAATCAACCTCAATCAGCATCCACACAATACTTATGAAGGCGCAGGCACGCTGGGCAGGCCATCTTGTGCGCATGGAGAACTCGCGATTGCCAAAACAAATATATTATGGAGAACTCAAGGCAGGATTTCGAAAAGCTGGTGGACAGAAAAAGCGTTTCAAAGACACGCTCAAGTCATCCTTGAAACATCTTAACATTGACGTAGGTGCTTGGGAGAGCCTCGCTCAGGATAGAACGGCTTGGCGTTACAGCATTAGAACGGGAGCACTAGCGGCAGAAGAATTCAGACAAGAAACTGCAAGACAGAAGCGGACACGTAGAAAAGAAAAAACATCTCAACCTCACACAGATACATTCTATTGTTGTCAATTCTGTAAAAGAACATTTTGTGCGCGCATTGGACTTGCTAGTCATTTAAAAACGCACTATTAACTTTATTATTTTATTATTTATTGTTATTATTATTATGGTTGAGTTTTTGGTCATCGTCGATCACGACGGACGAACATCATACTACTACAACTCTACTGCTGACATAACTCTACTGCTGTAAAATAATGTAGACATTGTTTATTTCTCACTAGCTATGTAACTTCTAAGAACTCTGAATCTCACTGCTATATTATACTTTTACTTTTTTGCCGTCTACGTCACGTGTGTCTCTACCTATGCAGGATATATTGTTTTGAAACGCTAACTTTTCATTGATATTGTCATCATACAGATTTAGCTATTAACTTTATTAACACTTTTGAAATAACATTTCCGTTATATGATGTGTCTTCCTCCATAATTATATGTCCCCCTTCTATATTGGTGCTCTTTTCTTTGTTTGTCCCTAACCTAATAAAGACCGTTGGTCAAAACGTCGATTAGTTATGTTGCAAGCTCTCTGTAAAACATATTTAACCTCTTGTTTACTTTTTAAATTATCTACCTAAAAAATAGCGCTGCATCTTGTGAAAAAGGAGATATACAGCAGCTAAACAGTTGATACTAGCTAGAAAGTCAAAGACATATCTAAAATTATCATCGCTTGCCTAAATTGTCCAATAATCTTTGGAGTCACAACATGGCTTATCAGAAATCCACAAATCGTAGACAATGTACATCCGTAATTGAATTTCATAAAGAGGATGTAACAAACGATCATCATCACCTGTGATGGACAAACAATTACATATATGTTTCCCCGTGAGATAATACCAAACATGTCCCTGCTATCTGCCACCCAAAACATTTCCCCGTGAGATAATACCAAACACATTTCCCCGTTATCTACTACCCAACCCTAAACAGATTTGCTGAAACTTGCGACAACTTTGGTTTCGCCATCAATAAAAAGAAAACAGAGGTCATGTTTTAACCCATACCAAACATACCACACTTAAATCTCCATATAAGGATCAAATAAGAAGAGCTTCAAACAGTCAATAATTTCACCTACCTGGGCAGTAGTCTCTCACAAGATCTAAACATCGACACTGAGGTAAACAACAGAATAGCGAAAGCTAGTGCCACATTTGTACTCTATATTGCCACATTTGGAAGATTGCGAAAAAACGTATAGAAAAGAAGGAGAATAACAACTACCACTAAACTGATAGTTTACCAAGCAACAGTAATATCATCACTCCTTTATGCATAGGAAACATGGACAGTATGTGTCAGACACGCTAGAAGACTCAGCCATTTCTACCTAAGCTGCTTTCGTGAGGTACTCAACATCCATTGGTGGGATAAAATATCAGGCAGTGACGTAGTGATGAAATATAATTGTGTAAGCATACATACAATATTGATGATGGCGCAGACACGTTGGGCATGAGACACGGTTCCCATGACAAATCATTGTCTACCAAAAAAGTTGTAATATGGAGAACTCCAGACTTGCTCCCGCAAGGCAGGAGGAGAGAAGAGACGTTTTAATGACACTCATTAGATATCACTGACTCACTTCAAAATAGACACAAATTCATGGAAGAATCTTGCACAAGACAGATCCGACTGGCGTTGCAGTATCAAGAGTGGTGCAGCAGCTGCAGAGAACCTCAGACATCAAGCTGCGCAACAAAAACGCGCTAGAAGAAAGACAAGAGCTGCTCAATATCCAACATATTCCACTCACACATGCCGAGAGTGTGGTAGACAATTCCAAGCACGGATTGGACTCATTAGTCACAGTAGGGCACACCGCAGACATCATCATCATCACATTTGAGCTGAAAGATCATCGTCGACTTCAAAGGAGGAATACAACAGCACTACACAACACCCTTTCTGTTATCTACTAACCAATACTTTTCCACACGAGCGATTACCAAACTCTTCCACATGTAAACTATCAACCAACCGTTTCGATTAATTGGTGAACTACATACCCAACAGTTCTTTTTTTTTTATGAACTGCTAAACACTATTCTCCCCAGTGAACTTTATCCAATATGTTCCCTCCCTGAAACACCAAACATTTACATTTGAACTAACAAACTAGAACAATACATATTCAGTCGACTTGTAAAGAAATGACTAGTCAGTCTATACTGTATAAAGTATAATTTAACTAGGCAAGGCTTTCTAGTTGCGCTTTCTTTCCTGATCGTTTCAGTTGAAATATTTTACAAATAAGTTCAAACCTACGTCCTGCTTCCTCCCGATTATTCTTCCAATTTTTATTGTAGACAAAGCATAATATTCATGCGGTTGTGTGGGACAGCCCACAAATGGAGAGGATTACAGTACGGACAGGAAAATCGATTCCCTAAGGGAACAATTCAATGAAAATATGTCTAGGCATCGGATTGGGACATATGGGTGGGACTGTGATTAGCGTTATGCTCGATGACTTATAATGCGCAGTGTTCGAAGTCATAGCATTAGGCAGGCGTGCTATCTCGTCCACGTTCAAACTACTTTCACAATAGAGACTAAGGGGTTCGAACAATAACTTTAGTTCTCTTACTTCTATGAGATGTTAATTACGACTAATTGTATTATATAGGAGATGTAGACAGCAAATTTCACAACCAAACTGTAAATCGTGACAACACACTCTGTTCTCTGGACCACATTCTGCTCATTTGCAGGAAATTGAGAACAAAGACGAATAGTGGCAACGTGTTTAAAACATTTGTTCTTGTTATTATATATTCTTGTTCAACATTATATATGAGAAATAGAATATCATTAGTTCTTGTATTATACAGAGAATTATATTAGAACATTAAATCGTGTATTATACGTGAGAATTATATTAGAACATTAGTTATTGTATTATACATGATAATTATATTAGAATATTAGTTATTGTATTATATATCAGAGTTCGATTAGAATATTACTAGCTCACTATAATATCACTCAATGTTCTTAATTTAATAATGTTCTTATAAAATAATTCTCATATATAATACATTTTGGAACATAAGTACCTGTATTATACATGAGCCATATTAGAACATCATGAGTTCGTGTGTTCTACTTGAAAAATAATTAATTAGGAGAACACTTCTTGTATTATTCATGAGAATAAGATTAGAACAGCATCAGTGCTTCCAATTATGCATGAGAATTATATTATATTAACAGTTTCTGCATTATATATGAGATTAAAATAATATTTATACTTGTATTATATATGAGATTGAAATAACCAAGGTAGAAAACCTTAAAAGTGTGATTGAAATTAGAACAATCAGCATGGTCGAGAAATTAGAACTTTGGT
The DNA here is from genome assembly GCA_034231615.1 of Meghimatium bilineatum. Lineage (NCBI taxonomy): Eukaryota > Metazoa > Mollusca > Gastropoda > Stylommatophora > Philomycidae > Meghimatium > Meghimatium bilineatum. Next base: position 19,783,350 of record CM067315.1, read on the forward strand.
GTCACACAATAGAGGTTCAGAGTTCCTGGATTTTTTTTTCTGCCAGAGTGTAAATTTAACAAACCCATCCTTAGCATGACGTGGCGACAGCACAAGCATGAGGCGTTATCACACCAGCCACCCGAAACCTCAATGCAACTCCATAACGCATAACGGGAAAAATGCAGTGCATTGACAGTTTATCAAATTGCAGCATGACTTCAAGGAACATCTCTCCCACCCCACCCCCCCCCCCACTCACAAATTAAATTTTTAGCAGTACAAATACGATACAACTACATGATTCGTTTCTTATTATTAGAAGAAAAGTGGAGCGCATGGCGGTGTGGTTAGAATGCCGTTCACAGACCCTTAAGGTCCCGGGTTCAATCTACGGTTGGGACAGGGTTTTATCTTTCGTAGGTATAATCAAAATCCTTTCTGTACATGGCAAAGCGGCCTTTATTTCTACAGTCCATAAAAAGCCGCCCTGCACTCCACAGGAAAACATGCAGTAACGAAAGTTTTATTAAAAGAAAAAATTCAATTTGAAATAATTTAACTGGTGTGTTTAAAAAGCTATTGTTGACTTTTACTTTTATCAAAACCCCTCCCTCCCTCGTCAATTCTCAGTATTGTTCAGGAAGACTTGCTCAGACGTCCCCTAATTGTTGACGTTATTTATGGACAGGCCTAAGCATCAGATTTGGACACATGGATGGGACTGAGATTAGCATTATGCTCGATGACTTACAGTGCACATTGTTTAAAGTCATAGCAAGCTAGCGTTACTGAACCAAGAGAACTAAAGTTTATAGTTAGTGCGTCGTGAAAATTAGAATTAATGTGTCATGTGAACTAGAGTTAACGGGCCATGAGAACTAGAGTAAATGGGTCGACAGAACTAAGTAAATGAATCAAATGAACTAGAGTTAATGGGTCATGGAAACTATAGTTAGTGGATCGTGGGGACTAAAGTTAATGTGTGTGCTGAAATAGATATAATGATCGTGGGAACTAGAGCAATAGAGTGAGATAACTCAATTTATGAGTCTGTGAACTAGCGTGGGAACTCAATGTATGAGCTGTGTGAACTATACATTATAATACTACTCGCATGCGCCCTGTATTACCACAAAGCTCTATATTGCCAGCTTATGGGATTGTTCCTCACGCTAGCGATTTATCTCTGCATTCTAATCAGCCCTTTATGTATGTACCTAGCAGTGACCGTACTATTATAATGTATTACAGTCTATGGTATCTTGCAGTGAATGAAAAAAGGCTGACATACCAACGGACAGGTAGTAATAGAATTAGGAGACAGAAAACCGTTAACAGGTGTGAATTTTCAACCAGCGCACGGATCCGCACACCAACATGACGTCATTAATGAACACTAGTACTCAGCATATCTTACTTATAGCTCACGCTGCAGATTGTGTATGTCGTGTTTGTATGGCGAGCGGGAGTGGTATCGCCGTCAATAAACATGAGACAAGGGGAAGACAAAAATGCAAAAGTGGTGCACAACTTGGGAGTCATCTGCGGATCGATTACAGATTATGGTTCGTCTGATAGCAGACGCTAACTAATGATAATACTGTAAAACTTAGGATTGTGTATAAACCATATTAAATAGAAGCAAGCGTTAAAGGCAAACGGCTAACATACAGAAATACATGTCAGAGACACCGAGCGGACCATGTGTTGTTCCATATGTGTCTATGAAGACCAATTGAACGAAACTTCAATAAAGATGTCTGCGGTGCGTCCAAGTGCATGGTTGTGACAGTCGACTGTACTATAAGACACTCTGTACAGAAAGTTAAAAATGACCTGAAAGGCTGGTTTTATTTAAATTATCTCCGTGCTTTCGTTGATCGGCTTTGGCTCTTTTTTTTGGCATGCGACTTCAAGTATATGAATAGCGACCAACGAAAATCACGACAATAAATTTTAAAACAAACATGAATGAAGACTTGTTTACTTTCTGTTCAAAGGTCTATACTGGTCATCATGCTACGGATGTTCAAGGCAATGAGTCGTGCGCCTGCAGAATCTCCCATGAGTCTATGTCTACATGAAGGTGTGCTAGTAATGTCTGAAGTATGTTTTTAAAAGTATTTCTATTGCCTAGAATATCAATACAACTATTTAAAAAAACGCTGGATTTATGACTACGTCCTGAATAGAATATTCTACCAGCATATGCCCCTATAAACTATCTTCTGATCTACGACTTTTTGGAATCCTATTTGGATCCTTCATATGGCAGATTAGTTTGGCTGACGGGGATCTTTCAAGAGGATTTCACGATCTGCCCAGCGTACATGTGGCTTCGTGAGCATTTTGTGAATGCCTACAAATGATTATTTCATCAGTGTTCCAATATCTGGTATCTTGTCACACCAATTATGTTCTGTTGGCGAAGGAAATAGTGTCAAGACAGTTGAAACATAAACCCAGAGGTCACGACTATTCCCTGTACATATTGAGACAAAATGTCAGTCAGAACCCCTCTGTAAAGAAACGGGCATTGGCCTTTACTGGTGACATACATCCTCACTTACAGAACTGGTTGAGACAGACATAAAATGTCGCGAGACATTCAAGTGACATTGCAGGACATATCGACGTGGCGTACGGAATCAAGTTCCCAACTTAACTCTGAGGAAGTCAGCATGGTGTGGTGCTCGTTGAATAATTACGTAGTGAAAGCTGACTAACCCAAGATCACGTTTGATGGACAAATCATTGAGGGTTTTGATGACCTGCGTTATCTTAGTGTAACCTTTGATCGCAGCAAATACCCATAGCATGTCGAGGAAATCATACAGCGATGTCTGCGAAGGCTTGCAGCCTTAAAGTTATGGTTGTTGCATATCTTGCTCGGCGACTGTTCGTCCTTCTCTATCATTAAATTGGTCAAGTATATGGTTAACTATTTATTGGAAATCCTCAGCTATCACAAAGTGATTGTCTGCTGAATGAAGGGATACATAAAGTCCCTGGTTGCACCAGAGATATCCCTATTGTAAAAATAGGATATATTTTAGCCTAGATCCTGGACATAAAATCCTGGACCCTTTTTTAGCCTGGATATAAAAAAGAAAGCATCGCCCTCATTAACTTCATTTGTCCATGTATCTGACAATGACCTCAACAAAGTATTTTAATATGTCTAAGATATTTACTTTGTTGTGTTGTCAGATCTCTGTTCGTTTACTTTGTTGTGTTGTCAGATCTCTGTTCGTTTTTTCTCTCTTCCAATGATGTTCTGTAAATTCTTGTAATGAATCCACGCCTCACAGGCATAAAACATTCTGTATTCTATGTTGTTCATTATCTATGTTTCTGTGTCATACACTGATGGAGAATAGATGTAGCATTTTATAATTCTCATTTTTAGTTTATTGTGATTTGTAACGTTTGTGTGTTGTGATCAATTCCATTCGTCGTCTTTTCATGTTTTGTGTGTATCTTGATAAAGACCTTTTGGTTGAAACGTTGAATACGTTTTGTGTATTGTAATTTGTATGTTTTCTTGTTTGCATATCATTACCCTCTAGTTTTTGTGATAGTTCGTGTGTCTAAGTGGAATGGTTTTTACATGTGTTTTACGTACAATCCTAGTTCTATGAAATACATTGTTAAAAGACTTTTTATAGTCAATGAAACACGTTAAAAGCTATCTCATTGTATATGAAACACATTGTTAAACGTTATCTCATGGTATAAGAAACACTTTGTTAAAAGCCTTCTTGTAGTCTATAAAACATAATTGTGTTTTTTAGACTTACAAATAAATTTCTTTTAATATACACAAAAAGTAACTTCTCTAGTGTCAGTATTTACCAGTAACTGCAATGTTAGTGTTATTTAAATATTATCGAAAATGTGGGTGTTTTTTTTCAACTTATGAGTACCTTTAACACAAAGCTTCATAAGTTTGTTCTATAAATTATATTTCATAAATGAGCAAATGTCTTGTGTTCTTTCTAAATTAACTACATTTCGTGTGTGTCGTGAGCAGGGGAAGGTGAATAAGTTGTGCAGCTATTTTACATCAGAGATGCAATATTTGCGCCTTTCATCCACCGCCCACTCCCTTCCAGCAAATCAAACTAAAGGGATACATGTGGTTAGATGGGTTAAGGGAAGCCAGTGAAGTCTTCAAGTCTGTCGACAGAAAGGAGCTCTCGGCAATGTTTCTTTACAGCCGTTATCGTGACGTATGGCACATCCAGTAGTATACCCTTTTCTCTAGAGATTGATGACTAAACGCAGGATTTGGTGCTTGCTTTGGTCTACTCATGCTAGGACACAGAACTTGCCGTGCGTGATAAGAAAACAAAAATGGACTTAACTGAGAAAGAAGTTGCGTATTTTCGGAAATTTGTCTCAATCTATAAGTGTGCTGGAAACTTTTTACATTGAACATTTGTTCCAATGTGTCGTTTACATCAAAACAGACTGTAGTTGTCTGTGTTCCAATATGTCGTTTACATCAAGACAAACAGACTGTAGTTGTCTGTGTTCCAATATGTCGTTTACATCAAGACAAACAGACTGTAGTTGTCTGCCTGACAATTCACCTACCACCCTGATCCCTTTTTTCTATACAGAAAGCAGGAGGGAAGAGTTATTTCGTTCTTCACATCTCCAACAACTTTCCCCCTGCCCCGCCCCTGACAACACGTTCAACAGTCAAATTAGCAAACAATAGCCTCCTGTCGTATGCCTCATCGCTTGTGTATCATCGTCTAAAGGCGGACACAGGTAAGCGCAACCCAAGCTTGCTGCAACTCTGCCTTAAAACTAGGTGTACTTGGGGGCACAAAACGTCAAAATAATACAGGGAGGGAAAGAATGGTGAAAAGATCAGGATAATATTTGAGTGGGGTGAAGAAAAGGAAAGAACAATTTGTGAGACGCTAAGGTTACAGTCAAAGTAAGCTTGGTTAAAGTAGAGATTTATTTTCTTGAACAATTTTAGAAAATTTTCCTAAAATACAAACAAGAATTAAGTTACATTCGTACAGTTATGAAACGACCTCCCACTCACTTGCCTTAAAATGTCGTCGTGTATGCCTACACTAGGATGGCATATGCGGTCACAAGCAATTATAATACCTTACACCATTTTTGTAGCGGGTTTCTTCAATGCCCCGAGATATTGTTGTCCAGTATGGTTTCTCTGCTTTTACACGGAGTTTGCATGCTGTAACAAGTGGGAGAGTAACATCACACGATGGACAGGTTACAGTCTAGCAGAGTGCACCACCAGACAAGAGACAGGAGATACGTTGCAGCCAACCTTCGTTGCGGAGACGGCACTTAATGATGATGATCAATACACACCAGTCATTATCCTCATTGTGGTTTGACCCAACTATTGACGTGTGGTCCCTCAACGCAGATACGAGGACACGGATGTCATGACATAAGGTAAAAGTACAGAAGTGCCTCACATTGTTTCACAATATCAATAGCGCTTACGTATAACACAGGTTTTGTAGTTTTACTACACGACAACTAACCGGCTGTTACTGTCGGACTATGGGATATATATATATATATATGCTTCAACTTTCCGAACATGTTCACCGAGTCGCTAAATATGCATGAGAATAGCCCTATGATATCAGCGATGACAGTGTCTTCGTCACAGTTATCGAAAAACTGCTGGTGGTTGTGGTGAAGGCACCGTTGAGTTCTTTGACAGTTTTTTCACCAGACCGTGCAAACAAGCCCAAGCGAAACGTTGTTAACAAATGACTGAACATCGGTGTTGAATATTACATTGTTTTCTGCAGTGCTATCGCCAATGGCGTCTGCATCCATGGCCACCGGATTTCTCTCTCCTACAAATTCTGTAAGTGTGATAACTGCTGACGTTAGTTAGTCGTCGGATCATCATCATCGTTTACCCCGGGTATGTCCAAAGGTGCCCTGATTTTCACTTGAGTGTATCCACCGTCACGCAATGACTAATAGTTTCAATTCTTTCTTGGACCGTTCCCGTCGACAATAGAAGGCCACGGCGCAGGTTGTTTCTGGTTAGTGACGTCACGAGACAAGGCCCCTTTGCGTATATACGAACACATGCAACTGACTTGTTGTAATAATAATTAATTACAGCAATATAATTGAATACAGTAACTAACAGTGTCGAAATATATCCATATATATACATGTACACACATTCTATGACAGTTTCACAAGTTTTTAACTCCTAAAAAATATATGGTCTATTAGGATTTGCAATGTGCATGTATTGTTATGTTTTTAGTGTTGTTTTTCCCCAAATAAAGTGTTATACACATTCCTCTCACGAATTCTGTCATCAAATTATTTAATAATTATTTCTAAAGCATGTATGTGAAAATGTTTGGCAACGAATTAATTATCTATATACTTATTTATATAATAGCTGTATCCTTTTTAATAAAAATATTAGATACATTTTTTTAATGTGAGTGACAAAATACATTTGACAAAATCTGAAAAAAAATGTGCTCTTAAATTTTCATTAATTGTATGCATTATAGCAATTGTTGGTCAGCAAACTGCTATATGTCAATCAGCACACGCACGAAAATGCGCTTATTTAATTCCTGCGTTATTCCAGTGCTATCATATGGATGTGAGAGCTGGAAAAGCTCTATTTTCAGAAAAGAAATTACTGAGTTTCGAGAACAAATGTCTTCGTAGGATAACTAACACCCATTGGAGTGAATTCAAATCGAATGATAAAATCAGAGAAGAGACACATCAAAATTTCATCATAGATGTTATCAGAAAACGCCGTTGGTCCTACATCAGGCATGTCCTACGTGCAGACACCAACATAATACACCACCAATCTCTTGAATGGATACCTACAGGCAAAAGAGCAAGGGGTAGACCAAAAGAAACACTCAGAAGAATAATACTTAGAGAAAGTAAAACAACCAATATTCATACTATTCAAGAACTGCACAGAATAGCTTTGAACAGACATAATTGGAGAAATCTGACCTCTGCCCTATGCCTAACGTATACATTCATATATGCACATTCAAGGAAAGCTTCACAAATTTTTATCTACTAAAAAATTATATTAAGATTTGCAATGTGCATGTTTTATTATCATTTTAAGAGGTTTTTTTTCCATATAAAGTGGTATACACACTCATGGCTCTTGATTTGGTCATTAGTTGCTCGAATGTTATTTCTAAAAACATGATCTGGATATGAAAATGTGCATTAATGAATATTATGTGTTCTTACAACAATTAAACATAATTATACTGTTAATAATCTAATGTTTGTTTTGTTTGTTTGAGAACCCCAGGAATTGCGAGGAATTAGCTCTTCTTACTTCCTACAGTGTGGTGGTTTTTCTGAGCTTTCTTTCATAACCAGGAAACTTCAGCTTTCAGCTTAGTACAATGCATATTGAAGGAGCCTTCTACTCCAATGTCATGAGACAAGCAAATATTATTCTTGGGTCATTCAATATGCATCTTTTCTTCAATGAGGCAGTTAGCAGCCGGCAAACTATTCCTCATGTAGGAGGACCATTCTATTTTCTCCCTCACTATTCTGTCCACATGAACAATTCTGACATCAGAATGTTCAGAAATGGATAGGTAATAATAATCAGCTGAGTTAGTTTGCTTTCATACAATCTTGTGTTAGTTATTCCAAATTTAATTTAGACAAAAACTTGCGAAAAAAACACCATAAAAATGTGTACATACCCAAGCTTGTATCCCAGAAAGCTGACTCATAATCCATTTATTTTGAAATAATACACATCCACATACATCCTGAACCATTTTGAACTACACACAGGTATTGATATATACAGAATTCTGTATAAATGTCACAATATCTTGACATCTGGATATATCTTTTGTGCATGTTTAGTTCTTCCAATTTCTGTATATCTAGTTGCCCTTGGTGCTTTTCTTGTGTTTGTTATTATTTGTTGTTTTTTTTTACTGTTATTATTACTACCTTATGGTCAGTGTCTGTACACATGTTAGGTATTACTTGTGCACCTGGTATTTTTCATCTATTGTTTCTTTTTGTGAGTATAAAGTCTATCTGGCTTTTGCATTCTAAGCTGTTCCATTTATACCATGTGCACACTTGTGACTGTCTGTTTAAAGAAGGTTATCGTTATAAAGAGGTTGCCCTTGATGCTTGTATCTATATCTAATAGTTTGTAACTGTCGTTAATCTTGTTTCTTGTGTCGCCGAAAGGTCCTTTATATCCCTCTATTCTTTATTTATGCCAAGATGTGCATTATAATCTCCCAAAACATATATGTCATCTTCATTGTTGCTGTTATTTATTAATCTGTTTACATCTTCATTGTTGCTGTTATTTATTAATCTGTTTACATCTTCATTGTTGCTGTTATTTATTAATCTGTTTACATCTTCATTGTTGCTGTTATTTATTAATCTGTTTACATCTTCAAAAAACTCCTCTCTTTCATTTTCATTGGTGTGCTACATGGGGCATAGGCCTGTATATGGTAAATGTTGTGTTTACACGGTCTATTGTAATCTTGACCGACATTGATAGTTCATTCTGATAGAAACTTGAACATGCTCCTAGCGAATATCTCATCTACAAAAAAGCTCACCCAGTGCCTTGTTCTTGAAACTGGGTCAACTGTATAGGAATGTAATTTTGATATAGTTTCTTACAGCCTATCTTTAATCCTCATATCTGCTAGCCCTGATATTTTGATGTTTCTCCTTTTCATTTTATCTATCAGGTCTTGTTTCTTATTCTCTATTCGGGCTGTGACACATGTGGTTGCTTGATATGTAGCAATATTGTGACGTCTCAAAATGTCTGTAACTCCTTCAATCCACCTTCATCCTGGTCTTCCTCTGTATCTTGCTTTTTCCATTTTCATGTTGTATGCTCTTTCCGCTCGCCAATAAGGGTTCATTCTCAATAAGTGGCAGAACATTTTCAGTCTCTGTTTTTCAATATATTTGCCCACAGACGTTGTTCCAACAGTTCTTGTAATCCCTTAATTCCTCAAATGATTTCTTTTTGCTGCTTTTCTTAGAATTTAATTTCACACTTAGTAAGCTTCCTCTTTTATTACTGTCCATGTCTGACATTGATAACACGTTTGTATGAGGATTTAATTTTTGATTTACAGTTTTCTTGTCTCGAATTCTATGTCCATTCTTCCGTCATCTGTAAAAATGCTCCCTATATATTTTTATACCTGAATGTTTCAGTAACTGATCATTTATCTTTATGTTGATTGCATTGGGTTCTCTGCCTATAGGCATTACTTATGTTTTTTCTGTATTGATCTTCATGTTGTGAATGAGGTAGCTTTCATTGAGTAGGTTTATGTGATCTTGCAGCTCTATGGGTTGGACAAAGCTTGTCAATGAGAATTCAGAAAACTAAACTAAACCAGCTCATAGTTCTACAATATACACAATAATATTAACTACATTTAGCCATCTTGAACTCGTACCAGATCTGGTAAACTTGTTCATAGAAAAAAAAATAATAGAAAAACACCAATCTGGAAATGAAAGTCAAACTTCATTGTCTGATATATGGAAGAGGAATAATAAAGCTCTCATCACCTATAGATGAAAGTACGTTGAGTAAGTCATGGAAAAAAATGTTTCCATCTAGTCATAAAACAAACAGGTTGAGTATGAAGGTCTTGTTTCACACTGAGATGTATGGGAACCAGATGGTATTATGCCCTCATTATTCTATGACAAATGGATAGGTGTGATTGATATGGTCAGAATGTTTCAACTAAAACAGCATAAAGGATTGACATCAATGTACTCAGGTTTCTCCCATATCCTCTCAATAGAGCAGACTGCAAAGAGTACTACTCATAGCACTAACTGTAGTTTCAAGCGATTAATTCCCAGTAATATCCACAAAAAACGCAACTGTAAATGAAACATCATGACTAGCAATCAAATCCACAACCTATTGATCACAATGCAAATGGCTTAATCACTATTTCAGGTAGATTCCCCTAAATATAAATGAACCAGGTGTGATTTAAACAAGATGTTGAGACAATTGTGCTCCATTGTAGTACAGAGCTAATTTAGTGCAACTGAAATGAATGGGACGTGTTTATAGTTTTTTTTAAATTAAATCAGCCATATGCCGTGATGTCGTAAGGCATAATTAGCAACAAACATAAATGTTAAAGCTGTGATTTTATAAATTTGGGTTCTTTAGGTTTCTACATTCCTCTAGGTATGTTTCAGAAATACAAGACAGTTATTTTGGCTTTATGAAGGCAAATTATTTTATATTTCATAAACCCTACAGCCATTGCTGATATAGTACTTAGAAATATGGCTCAGAATGTGGCTGAGAGCATGAATGAGAGAGAAATACAGTGAGAGAAAAATAAACATCTACTTACTGGTGCCATGCCGTTTACACTGTACCCTGAATTTACAAAACCCTGTAAAAGATAAGAAATATACAAGTATGATCAATATGATAAACAAATATTCAAGTTATTTGGAAAGAAAAAAATAGTTGGTACAGTACAGTACAAGTAGACACCACCACATGTTCAATTATTTCCCTTATCTATGTTTGTAAATTTCATGTTTATCATTTAATAATTTAAATATTTATTTATTTTATGGTTTGGGATATGGTTAGAGTAGTTAAGTTATGTTTTACATAACTAACCCTAACCCTAAATATATATTTTAATTATTAAATGATAAGCATGAAATTTACAAACATAGATAAGGGAAATAATTAAACATGTGGTGGTGTCTACTTATACAGTACCAAATATTTTTCACTGGGTGCAGATAAAACAGATTAATACATTCACATTACTCTGTTGTTACATCCCAACATCATGTGATATATCTGCTGATACCATCCCTTTTACATCTAGTGACTACATTCTTACATCTGGGAATGCCATTCCTTTTAGGATAGGTAACAACAGCAGTACTAAAAGTACAACTTCAACAATTAGTAACCACCGGAAAGATCAAGTGGGAAAAAGACAGAAGAAAGAGATAAAATTCTGGATGGGTTATAACTATGGCACAAAAAGAAGCCACTAACTGAACTTATTAACAACACAAGAGACAGAGAGAAACATGATCGCCTACGCCATTTGGCATGGCATTTGATTGATTTAACAACAGCAGAAGAAGAAACATTCCTAAATCTAGTAATAAGCCTAGTATGTCTGAAGACAAACTGTGTTTAAATAATTTTTTTAAGTTTCAAAGACAAATTTTGTAAAAGCCAAGAAAAAGTAAAGTACATCCTTACTCTCAGTATAATTGACTTTACTTAGGTAGCTTTTCTTTATTTGTTTTCAAAACTTGGCTATTAAAAAATTTGTGTACCATAACCCCCCCCCCCAAACGCCCGCTCACATACACAAAATATTGCAAATAAATAGAGCACTTGTCAGTTTTTATGGTTTCAAACATGTTTGAGCAACACTCAGATGCACATATATATCACTGATGAGTGAGAACATGGCATACTTTATTGCAGATTTAAAATTGACAATAAGGGTCACATTTCATGACAGCTGGATCAACAACCAACCAACCAAAAACAACAACTCACGGGAATGATTGGTGGAGTCAGCAAAACATAATTGGGAAAGTCAAATTAGATTAGTGTGACACAAACCTACATCCTATAAATCTACAGCATAAGTCAATGAAATGGTACTGCCTTCTTTACACCTCAAAGGTTGGTAACCATGGATTATCAATTTCTACTGTCTCTCCAGTTGATGGTGCACTCAGACAAGATGTAGTTTGTCAATGTTTTTATTCATCTTCCCTCACATATGCATGTCTTCCCCTCACACGTGCATCTTTAACTTTACCTCCCAGTGTGGTTTTCAGCAAACTATCATGTCTTTTTAATGTTACCAGAGACTTTTGTCTTTTTTATTTTAAATAACATTTCTATTTCTTTTCATGAATCCTAGACCTGTCTATTGTTTCTCTGTTCAAGACAAGAGCACCATTTATGTTTAGACACAATGCAGTAAAACATAAGGAACTGTCAATTGAGAAATAGTTAATAACAATAAGCAATATATTGATTGATATTCTCAAACAGTTTGTCAAAAAGTCTGCATTGTTTGAGGGGGTGGGGACATTTTGTCCAAATCTCTAGATTTGCTCACAAAGGCTCTGGCTTTTTAAAAATATTTTTAAATAAACAAACAAATTTCAAGTGGTGCCACTGATCCAATATCTGTTGATGTTTCCCTGATTCTTTACGCCCTGTGGCACAAACCTACATCCTATAAATCTACAGCATAAGTCAATGACATGGTACTGCCTTTACACATTGGACACTAAATGCTAACATTCACATTCTTGCCATATGTGTATTTCTTCTTCCTTGTCTAATGCTAGAATGCAGGACCTGGGAGGGAAACATAATGTTGCAAGAAACAAAGGACACATGGGAATGAACAGAAGAGCTATCAACCAACACAAAACCTGAACAGTTAGTTGTTACCACATGCTGAAGGACATACTGAATATGAGATAGGAGAGCACCTAACCACTTGTCCGGAGTGTCAAGATTGATGATTGTATATGTACAAGACCCTTCGGTACCACTTGTCCGGAGTGTCAGGATTGATGATTGTATATGTACAAGACCCTTCGGTACCACTTGTCCGGAGTGTCAAGATTGATGATTGTATATGTACAAGACCCTTCGGTACAACTTGTCCGGAGTGTCAAGATTGATGATTGTATATGTACAAGACCCTTCGGTACAACTTGTCCGGAGTGTCAAGATTGATGATTGTATATGTACAAGACCCTTCGGTACCACTTGTCCGGAGTGTCAAGATTGATGATTGTATATGTACAAGACCCTTCTGTACCACTTGTCCGGAGTGTCAAGATTGATGATTGTATATGTACAAGACCCTTCTGTACCACTTGTCCGGAGTGCCAAGATTGATGATTGTATATGTACAGGACCGTGCGGTAGATTTTCTCAGTATGATGCCGCCTCCCTAAGTAGGTTTTTTTTTAATAAATGCCCTGCCTTAAATGGATTTTGATTGGTGTCGCCTGATGCTGCCACCTCTCTCTCTCTACACAATAGCACGGCAAGGTCCTGTATGTATCAGAGTACCTTCTTTGAACTTTCAGATTAACTTACTTAAAACTTGAATTAATTGTATAATCATTTAATAGTGTATCGGAGATTGGGTGGGTGGGGGGGGGTAATATAAGATCGATCGATTATGATTTATACAGTTAAACTCCATTATAACAACTTGGTCCGGACCGATGAAAAATGTATGCAATACAAGAAACTCAATATATACAGTATAAACAATACCGAATAAATGTCAGTGGAAATTTTCAAGTGTTAAAAGTAGAAATTTTTTATAATAGGATTCCACTGTATTTTGTATGATTAATTTGACGCGCGTATGATAATTTTTGTTCCGGGTGAAAGGTAAGTACTCTTGGACATAACGCTATCGTCTTTTTGTTACACAGCTTTGTTTTTGTTTTGTTTTTTTTAAATATTTTTTTTAAGTTTGCTGGACACCAGGCATTTCATTTTGTACATTTTTTTTAAAGGGGGAGCATGTATAGGGCTACGTTGGGTATGGCAATGGAAACAGAAAACAAAACAAAGTCATCGACGAAGAAGAGGCCAGTCCATTGCGTTGTATCTGGAAGGGGGTGATGGGTTCAGCAGGGAACGCGTTGATAAAAATCAATTCTTCGCCTTTGCTTTTCCAAGCAATGATACTGTAACAACTCTACACATATGGACCGTGCTAGCAACCCTTGAGAATGTTCTACACTGAATTCTGAATATATTATTTCTCTCGAAGTCGTGCAGAAGTCGGATGTATCAGGACGAAAGGTGCAGAGATCGCAGACAAGCTGCGGTCATGAGACATCGTATTCCATTCTCTGGACTACACATACTTCTAATGAGTATGAGCGTGAGAACGAACGAGAAAGAAGAAGAATTGCGCGACATGACTGTACACAAATCTGTTATATGACTCATCAAGAGATAAAACTACGGGATCGGGAAACAACCTAATACATGTAATGCGATGGCTGGGGCAACACGATCAATGTAAAAATGAATGCAAATAGGTACAAGTGTTAACCAATATTTATAAACACAACATGCGAGACACAACCAGCGAAAGACGACGTTTCGACTAAATAGTCTTCATCAGGACAAAAGACAAATCAATCAATATTATTAACATAAATCACATATGTGGTGTGACGATGGTAAGAGGAAGAGAGTAACGCGTGTTAAGAAACTGGAAGGTTTCAGGAATGTAAGAGGAGACACATAACATGACGAGCGGATAAGGTGGACATGAGAATGATGTTAATGATTTAGTAAGGGATTAGACAGAGTGAGATGACAAACTGAAGTTATTTAGTAAGGGATGAGACAGAGTGAGACGACAAATTGAAGCAAAATTTAAAAAATAAAACGGGTTACTTATCTCAGTGTGTGTATGCCTGGAAGCATACATATAATAGGCCGAGTACACACCAGGTGTGATGTGTCCGAGATCACATGATGGACACGGAAAGATCGAAAGTAGATAAAGGACAAAGATCAAAACCAGAATAGAAAAAGACCACTGCGCTGGGACCAGAAATGACATGTAACTTTCTATGGTTTATGGCATGAGGATGTTGGCAGAAACGGTCACTTAAGTTTTTTCAAGTTTCATCTATATATTTCATGGCGAGGCATTTACAAATGATAATGCAAATGACTGGGAGATTGGCATGTAAGGACATAATCAATAGTAAATGTGGCATTAGGAAATGATACGGAACGGATCTGCACTACACAGACACATATGTTGCATCGCCAGCATCCACAATGAACTGTGCCAAAATGATCTGAAACATTAGTCCTGATGTGACTGTGGACTAAGATGTCATTAAAAATTTTGTCTCCCCTATAGGTAACAGAAAAATGAAAAATATACTGTGTAATATGACCTTGTCATTAGAGGTGAGAAAGGGAGTTCTGCAGTGCTATATAACCCCTATACTAGCCAACATATGGGTGCGAGTCTTGGACAATAAACAAACTGAAAAGTGGGAAATTAGAGGCAACAAAGATGTGGTTCTACAGAAGAATGTTGAGAATACCATGGACTGCCAGAAAAACTAATGTAGAGGTGTTGAACGAGTCAAATGCGAAACGGACCTTAATCAACAACATAAGAAAAAGGCAATCTTCTTTTTTTGGCCACTTCATGAGACAGACAGGTTTAGAGAACATAGTCACAACAGGCAGAATTGAAGGCAACCGAGACAGAGGGCGACAACGTGAGAAAATATTACAATTTGACAACCTGGCACGGCAAGGAAACAACAACGACTTTGATACATAATACTGTGGACAGAGAGCTGTGGAGAGCCATGACCGCCTACGCAAGCCGGCATGGCAACAGAGGAAAGTCTTGGAAATAGGTGCGAGTTTGAGGATCAGACTGAAGAAGATAATAATGTTTGAATAAGATTCTACAGACAGTAGAGTTATGGGATAAAAGTGAAGAGTCAAGTTTATTAATTCTATCAGGAGAAGGAACCATGAGTAAGTGACGGACACGAAGTCAAACCGATGAAATGACACTGCCATGGTATGAGCTTCTACAAATGAAATCAATCATCTCAGGATTTATCAAGAAATTCATCATCATCACTACATAAGCAAAGAAGGGAGAATGGCAAAGAGTTACAACAAGCAGGTGGATGAGAAGAAGTGCAAAGAAGAAAACCATGTGCATCAGTAGGTTTGTTGCAAACAGATGTGCTACGGTAAGAGGGATGAATTGTGACATATTATGTCAAAGAAAGTTGACAGAAGTAATAGATATGTCAGATGGGAAATGATTAGCACGATTATTTATTGTCTTTTCTCTGGTTTTGCTGTAAGGCATCGCAGGATTGAATGACCAACGTTTTTCGGACTATGGCACATTTGGTCACTTGATATGCAGTGATATTGTAACATCTCAATGTTGGTAACTCCTTCAATTCACCTTCTTTGTCTTCCTCTGTATCTTGCTGTTTCAATTTTCATGGTATGTGCTCTTGCCGCTGGTCAATAAGGGTTCATTTAAGTAGCAAAAACATTTCAATCTGTTTTTTTAAATATATATTTGACCACAGATGTTGTTCCAACAGTTCTTGTAATCTTTTAATTCCTCACATGATCTCTTCTTGTTTTTACTACTGCTTTTCTTAGACATCTAATTTCACACATTATATACTTTCTCTCATGTTCTTTTGTTAGTATCCATGTCTGACGATGTTAACACAATGTTGGTATGAAGATTAAAGTTATGATTTGCTTTTGGGATTCCATCTGGGTACATTTATGTTTCAAAATTGGTGTAAGTTCATAATTTGCGTAGTTGGATTTTTGACATGTCTCGAGCTCTCTGTCTATTCTTCCTTCATATGTAAAAATACTCAAGATATTTAAATTAATGTGCTTGTTTCATTAATTGATCATCTATCTTTATAATGACTGTATTGGGTTCTCTGTACGGCTATAATTGTTGAAAAACTTGATGAAACAAAACAATTCCGCTTCAGACATGTTAGTAACATCTATACCATCAATGCATCTATGAAGAGAACTGGAAATTGGCCTTCATAGGTTTCCCAAACTTGATGTTCCAAATGTCCCATGAAAAGACCATCAAAATGAGAAGTATGTAAAGAATAAACATGAAGTAAAAATAGACGACAAGTGTGATCAGACGAAAACTGAACAGAAGAAAATATAGATATTAACGGTACATGTTTAGTGTCTTTGAGAATGAAGGAAGTTGCTCTACTAAAGGTTGGAAAATACTGTCAAGGACATCAGAAATGCATCCAGTAGGACAAGAGCAAGCAGAGACAAATGGTCTACCTGGATTATTTGTGAATTTTAGGCAGCATATAACAAATGTCTGCCTAAACTGTTATGAAAATGTGTAGAGCAATAGTAGGGATGGTTGTTGTTCCTGATAAACGTATCTATAGTATTGTGGATCAGATTTTTTTGAGATATCATAGAACTTAGTTGTACCCTATTTATTGTGGATCACATTATTGTGAGATATCATAGAACTTAGTTGTACCCTATTTATTGTGGATCACATTATTGTGAGATATCATAGAACTTAGTTGTACCTTATTTACCAAGCATGGGGAATGCTAGATGTGCCATCAGTTCGGATGGGTCTACAAATCTGACAAAAGAATGAGTTGGTCCAGACGTGTGTGCTGTGCCTCTAGCAGGATGTGGTAATCCTGGAATACTGGCGCACTGGAATGGCTCCCTTCAGGAAGCCAAAAATACATCCTAAACCCTCCCTTACACATCCATGCCTTTGAGACCTTATAGGAGACCAAGTGTTGCCCAGGTTACACAACTGAGAATAACCTGTGCTTTTTACCAGAAAGGCGATTGGCTGCCAAGATCTACCTACTCACAATCTATGTATTCGCTAAACCCTTTGTTGCCTTTCAGTATCAGAGCTGCTAGACTGTAACCTATCCATCTTGTGGTGTTCTCTCCCACTTATATCTCTGGTTACCTCTTGCTCGCTTCCCTTTGACTTTACCCTCAAGTAAGGTCTTCAATAAGGTGCATTTTAATGTGTTCAAAATATTTTATTTGCCTGATCTTTATTTCTTAGTAATTCTTTTTTCATATTAAGTATTTTAGCAACTATTTATTTGTTTTCTTCTCTTTCCATGATGTTCTCCCTATTCTCCTATACACTCACATCTCAAAGGAATCAATTCTGTCTTTTAATTGTTTATTTATTGTCCATGTTTCTGATCCATACATTAATATGGAACAGATGTAGCATTTTATAATTCTCATTTTTAACTTTGTAATTTGTTTAGATGTTAATATTTTTCTCATGTCACTGTAGGTACTTTTGGCCATTCCTATTACCGGTATCCTTTTAATTTCTGTTTCAAATCTGCCATCATTTGAGACTGTGTCCAAGATATTGATGTTTTACTTGTTGTAGTTTCTCTCCATGTATGTTTATGTTTAGCTCTTGTTCTTCTGTGTCCTTGCTGATTATCATGGTTTTTATTTTTTGGATATTTATATCCAGTCCATATTCATTACTTGATTTATTGACTTGATCTATTAGTCTTTGCAGTTCATGTTCACTTTCTGCTAAAAGAACAGTGTCATCTGCATATCTCAGGTTGTTTGTTATTTTCCCATTGATCTTGAGTCCTGGCATTTCTTCTATATTTTAAAGATAAATAGGCTTGGTGATAAAATTCAGCCTTGTCTTATCCCTCTTCTTATTTCTATGTATGGTGAGTAGTTGTTCTCACACCTTATTGATGCAGCTTGTTCCCAATATATATTTCTAATCAGTCTGATGTCTTTTCCATCTATGCCTATTTTTGGAAGATATTTTATTAATTTTTCATGTTGGACTCTGTCAAAGGCCTTGCTGTAGTCTATGAAATAAATGTAGATACTTTCTTTAGCTGCTATATATTTATCTATCACTAGACGGATACTCAGTATAGCTTCTCTGGTTCCTTTGTTTTTTTTTCTAAAACCGAATTGTTCTTCACCACCTCCGTGTCTAACTTGTTTTTAATTTTTTCATGTTTTATCTTGAGGAGTATTTTAGTTAAATGACTCATTAGACTTATTGTTCTATATTCTGTATAGTCCACAGCCCTGGACTTACTAGGTAGTGGTATGAATATTGAGGATGTTAGGTATGTGGCCTGCTTGATATATGTCATTGCAAAGTTCTGTGATAATATCCACACCAAATTCATTTAGATTTTTTATTATTTCTGCTGTTATGTTGCTGGAACCTGCAGCCTTTCCACATTTTATTGCATTTTCTACTTCTGCTTTCAGTATTGCTGGTTCATCACTGTTGTGTATTTTAGGTTTTTTTTTCCATTGGTCGTCAAACAGTACTGTCACATACTCTGCCCATCTTGTAAGTCTTCTGTTTTATCAAATATTATTTTTCCGTTTTTATCTTTAATGCAGTTATAAGATTTTTCTTATCTACCAAGCATAAACTAGATGTGCCATATCTTCCAAGCATAGAACTCTGTTGTACCCAATCTACCAAGCATATACTAGTTGTAGTTTATCTATCAAGCAGCAATAACTACCGGTAGCTATACTCTATCTACCAAACATATAGGTGTACCTATCTACCACACATATAACTAGCATATAGCTGTACCTATCTACCACACATATAACTAGCATATAGCTGTACCTATCTACCTCACATATATCTACAGTAGCTGTACCCTATCTATCTTGCATATATAACTAGCTGTACCCTATCTACAAGCGTATAACTAACCCTTGTACCCTATCTATCACGTATATATATATATAACTAGATATACCCTATCTACCTAGAATATATAACTAGCTGTACTCCTATATACCATGCATAGAACTCAGCTGTTTCCTATCTGCCAAACATATAACAAGCTGTACCATATCTGTCAAGAATATATACCAAGTTATACCCTCTATCATATATAGAACTAGTTGTACCTTATGTAATATAACAAAGTATAACTACAATAGGTAAAAAACTACCATAACAATCAATTACAAACTGTAGATGCATGTTTTAAAACACTCCTAATAGCAATTTATGTACAGGTATTTCAAATAACAAAGTCCTTTCTGAGGTTCTTGCTGCATATGGGGAATGCAGTGTTGAGCCTATTTCTGGTGACCAATGGTTCACTAGGCACAATGTCAATAGACAAAAATGTATATAGGTAGTGTGTGTTCTTTAATGTTTCAAAAATAGTTCAAAAGACGTAGAGGATTGATTTTACTGTACTTGGTTTCACATATGTACTCCATCACTCTGAACAAAGTGGCAATCCGCCTGCCGAGACGACACAAGACGACATGAACTGGATTC